>VXAA01001307.1:0-327875 GCA_013399115.1 Anseranas semipalmata
TTCTATGATTCTATGATTACATTTCCAAGAGCTGCTTGTTTTTTTGAATTATAAAATTGTCCGAAAGCTCAGATCAAATGTCTGTGGTCTAGGGAGCATCTCTGCACTTAACTGAGTGGCTCACAGAGCTATAGGGGATTTACCCTATACCAGCTAGACATATTTTCATTGACTGCAGGAGAAGATACAATTTGTCTCTTCTCAAGGGTGGTGGAAAGGCCAGAGACTAATTTAACGTGGAGTTGATTCCAAACACTTTAAGATCTGCAGGTTAAAAAGTCGGCTGACATTTTCCTTTTATCAGTCTTGTTTTTGATGTTGAATTGAGTCCAGACATTGAGGGAAGCTCAAGGGGATGAGGCAAGTACGCCATCCTTCTTGGGTCATTTTCAAGCAGCGTGTGGATGGGTCAGGGCAGCAGTGAGGTGTTCACTGAGCTGCTAAGGCTAAAAAAGCGTCTTGCGTCATGAAGGTGAGTGCAACCAATACGTAAATACTCAAGTGGACCAAGACATCATAAAAGAGCTTCCAATTTTTGGTGAATAATCTTCTTTTTCCATATCTATTAATATTTAACACTATTTAGCCACTGGAGTGGAAGAGCATGATAAAGGGTTTCATTATCGTCTGGACCATGTATTATCTACAGAAGTGTTAACTGAATTCTAATTACTTGGCCAAATTCTGACCTTCCTTTGCACTTCAGTCTCTTCCGAGCATGCAGAGACTTTGAAAAAGGTTGCTATTGATAGTGATGAATGGGACAAAGATTACAAACATTAATAATGTGCGTGTTGGGGGTTAGAAGAGTGGAAAGGGGGAATTAAATGATAAACTAAAGAAATTTGATTTGGAGTTACTGACCCAAAATAACACAGGATAATTTTTTAGAATATAAGTGCACATTAAACAAAGGATTATTATTCCCCAGACTAACTTGGTTTAGGTAATGAGGATTTATAGACAAGGCTAAAGTTCTGCCTGAAGATTTGTCTCTATTTCTGAGTAAACTTACATGTTACAAAAAATCAGTTATTAATAGAACTGAAATGGAGAATAGATCGCTTCTTCACTGGAATAAAGAGGATACATCAAAATACAAAATGTTTTTGCATCTTGAGATTGCTAAACCTACATCTCCTAAAGCCGTCACACAGCAGAATAATTTTGTTTTTTTGGAAAGACTTATGACAATAAAAATCATGAAACTGTAAACATTTTCAGCCTTAGAAAAGAAAGTGCATTATTCAATCTTCTGAACTTTAGAAGACATGGGAGTAAAAGAATGCAGCAACATACACAGATTTAGTAAATATTTTATAAATATTACTTCCTTTTTGCAGCAAAGAACATATAATTAAAAACTTCTATGCACTTGCAAATCTGTAGGTTTTTTTTGCTTATATATTTGATAACTGTTATTGCTGGAAGTGTTGTCCTTGTAGCTTCTTGTTCTGGACCCAGACACAAATGTAACAGTTGAGTTGCATTTCCCCTCCTGAATTCACTTTTTACTTATTCCTAGGCATTACACATTACATTGTACACTACTCATTATTCACTGGAAGGAAGAACAAAGTACATAAACTGAAAATTATTATTGAGCTTCTCAAGGTGAAAGTTAAGAAGTTCAGAAACATTCATTTAGTGATAGGAGAGCGTATGCACCGTGCTTGAAGTTGGGAGCTGAAGTCCTGTAGTTTTTCATTTGAATTTATACTTGTAAGTACTAAAATAAACTTAGAAAATGGAGTTTGTCTGAAGTCATTGAGATGTTTTTGAAAGTATCCATAGGTTTAAATAATGGTCTGTGCTGTGTTGTACAAATAATGCTCTAAAATACTTACTAATAATGCATATTGATCATGAGCAGCCTTTAACCCATCTCACCTTGCAGCACCTGTGCTGTGCCCAACAGCATCATGCCCAATAGTTGTATCATACTTACCAGTATTTCCCCTTTTTGCCCCTCAATCTATTGATGGAAAGCATATCTTAAGATGGCCATCGCCAGCAGCGTATTTCAGCTGTCGCTTCCATTCCTTCTGAAGGCACAGTGACTTGAGGAGGACGGGACTTAATCGAGAATATTCAGAGTTGTGACCGCTTCCATATGAAACGAAGAATTGCATGAAAGAAACTTAGAGTGATTTGCAAGCCCTGATAAAATGACGACAACAAATGGGTGTTTAACAGGCAATAACTGCACATACACAGTCCTAATCACGAATTTACATCTACCTGAGGAGCATATTTCCGTCAGTGCTCCTTACTGCTTGTTTCCCAGGCTGTTCTGTGTGTGTTCGAGTCACTTCTTTCTTGTGTTCGCTCTTGTATTTTTCTGTTAGGTCTCCTTTTCTGGAAAGAGCCGGTCATCTGTAATTTTGAAGAAGAGTTTCCTGTCTTTTATCTGGCGTTATCTGGGAGCCTGTGCGGGCTGGACTCCCGTACAATGATATTTTCAAGCACACAGTGACGTTAGACAGTTGGTTGTGTCTGTACTGCCTGTCCTGAATACACGTTCACCAAAACAAGGCCTGGTTTTTGTCTTTTGTATCGCCGCTTGCTGTTCCCAGGACTGCCGTCAACAACACAAACTCATTTACTTTTGATCCCTTGTATACAAGAACTGATTTATACAAATAATTAACATTTTAAAAATGTTAGTATTTTTTTAAAAGTAAGCTCTTTGCGCTTGTGATATAAAGAGGTTGTTTTCTTCTAAGACAATTTAAACCATGTGGCTTTGTCGTTTCTGCATTTCCACACCGTTCAATTGAGAAAGCAAATCACGTTGTTTCCTTTCCAAGTCTTCCCTTTTAGTTTGTGTACATTTAAAAAAATAAACAATAAATTGTGTGGCATTTCTGATAAGGAAATAACGGCAATGATTTAACCAGGGTTTTTAACCATACTTAGCAAATGAATTCCAATGGGACAGGAACTTTCTCAAGAGAGAAGGTCACAGATTTGCTATTAAAATGGTATCGTCTAAAGAAACATAAAGAGATACCAAATGAGTTACTGGGAATTATTTGAAGGAAAATACTGATTTGGCTTAGGATATAGAGGCTGTCCTAAGTTTCTGAAAGTTTGCTCACTCATTTGCAGAAGGATTACAGAATTAATTTAGTTCCAAAAAAGCAATTTGTGCTTAGAGCTGTTAATCCACATCTGATATTCTGATTATCAGTTTTATAAACAATTATTGATTTAAATTAACTAAGTCCTATTGGATTGTTCTCAAAAATGGAGTGACGATGCCATAGTTTTTGACTGGTTTAGGCAATTTTCATAAAAAGAGAGTTTGGAAAAGCACTATGAGGAGAAGTAAGTGTTGGTCCTCCTGTTCCTCTGGCTTCCGTAGCCCTGGAGAGCCACTTGGTTGTCCCTCTGGAGTGTGTTTTGATCTCAGGCTGGATTCCAGCTCCAGAAATAGCTGCCATGGGCTGGGCAAAGTACCTGTGCAGTAGCAGGGGGACAGGGCAGTGGGCACCGGTGCAGCAAGCGATAGTTTGCTCAGTGCTGAGAATGGCGAGAGAGGAAGAGCCTGAAGCCTTTTAAATGGGAATTGATTGCACTGTTGGGTTTTCCCCCCCACCGTGTTACTCTTTTGGATGGTGTTTGTGATTACAAGCCAAAACTATCATCCCTATTTATTGTCACTCACATTACGGTCTGCAATAAGGTGGTGATTTCATTTGGTGATTTCCTGCATTCCGTGTTGGTGTATGGACTTCTGTAAGGGAACAGTCCCACCGACAAAATGCGTGTAGATACCTATTTGGAGGGTATTACAGCTAGGGAAAAACAAAGCAAGAGCAAACCTACTCTTTTATGACTTCGTACTCAATTATGCATCATTAGAGTCTGGTATATATATAGGAATGAAAGCTGCTATTTAGCCCATTTCCTAACACCTGGAAGTAACTTGATTTACAATTAAAAAAACTATTTTTTTTAGTAATATCCAAACTCTTAATGTGCTATTTTAGTGACATGTCATACAATGTGTCATGTGCTGATTAAAGTGAAATTTTGTCCTTTTTGGGAAAATTATTCTAATGTAGTCTAGTCAAAGGATTTCATTTAATTACATGTGTAATACAACTTTCTGCCTTTTACTTAATTGGTCTCGCCTACGTTGTTTCTGCCTATTAGATGATAATTTAGCAATTTCCAATTTGTATATCCCTGAGGGAGGCTCAATGGGAATAAATGGGAATAAAAAATCTCTGCAGCTTTCTTCCTCAATTTACTGCTTGATGGCGTCTCCTTTCTAGTTGTATGGAAGAAGCGAAATGGAGAATAGGAAGCAGTGAAAAGGGAAATCCTTTGTATAGAAAGCTTTGTATAAAAGCTTGCTCTCAGAATAAAGCAGATTATGTAATATTTTACACATTTTTCATTTACTAGTGTTATCCATATTAACTACTTTCCAAGAGGGTAGATGAAGCAATTTTTAAATGATGTGTGTGAAATGGCAGCCTTGGACATGATTTTACTTGCTTTGTGTATAATGGGGCAGTTCTTACGTGTAGTCACCCAGTAAAAAGCAAATGCTAAATCGAAATGCTGCTAACTGTGGCTACCTCTACAGCTGATTTTTTTTTTTATACTTGCTTACAGTAGTATTATATGCTTAGCATAGCATATATAAACCCAATTTTGTTTATATATAAATATAAACTGTATAATTGAATAACTGAGAGTAAATTAGTACATCAGAAGCATGGGGGCTTCTCAGCTGTGGATGGGAAGGTTTGAAAACCTACTGCACAATTCTGGGGTACGATTGGTCTGGCAGCACTAGCCTGGCGGTTTGGGATAGTCTGCCTTTGGGATTCGCTATGTTAAATTGTTGTTGGTAGATGGGAAAGAATTTATTTATTTATTTATTTAATATACCAGTGAATTTCAGCCCTCCATTGAGATAGAATTGAAAATAATATTAATCCTTTTTTTCCCTGAACATGGAAAATAAGACTATGAATCCTAAACTGGGATTCAGTTTCAGATTGATGCCTGAATCTAAATATGCGTACATATGTTTTTATTAAACTCAGCAAACTCTATACAACAACGGGAAAGTATATGCAATTTTCATAAAAGAGATCTTGAGACATTGTATTCTGTTTTGGAACCTTTGAATTTTACAATTTTACCTTGCAGTTTGCCTTTTTTTCTTTTTTTTTTTTTTTAAAGGAAAATTCCCTTGAAGAAATTTAGATAGCATCTGCTTCTGAGCTTTTATTATCCATAAAGCAATATTATGGAGAAACAGAGATTCGTGTAATTCTGATTAAAATGTTTTCTTAGTTCATAAAATTGAGATTTAGAGGAATGAAAAGACTTTGTAAATTTCTAGGTGAAAAAGTAAGGCTGAAAAAAAAATTACCCCAACATTTACATATTTTAAAACATTATCAAAAGTTCTAAATAATACCAAGATTATTTTTACTTGAAATAATTGTTTTTCATATATGAAACATTGAAAAGATTAATCTAAAAATATACTCATTTAAAGCTAGTCATTTTTGAAGCATTGGTTCAAGCGGACATGAATGAAATACTTAGATGAAAAACTGAACTACTTCTTAATCCTGATACTGTATTCCTCATTTTAGGAAGAATACTTTCTCTTAAAATATAATGAAAATTTTGAAAAAAGCTTAATAGCATACTTAAAATGATGCCTTTTAATGAACTTTTAGTTGAAATATCTTTTTTTTTTTTTTTGGTCTTTGTGTCAAATTATGAATTGTTCTTCATTTGTCGGCTCTGCACTTGCCATGCTAACAGCAAGCGCTCTGGAAGTCTGTCAAAACCCACAGCGTCCTCACCTCCAGCACCGTTGGTTGACTGCTCATAACTTCTTAGTTTTAATTTCCCTTCCTTCCACTTCCTTAGTGAAGAAATCCATTGTTATTTAAGAAATGTGTGTATCTGAAAATGATGTTGGTTCCAAATGTTGGTTTCGCTGCCCTTTCCCCTGAGGGCTGCAGCTCCTGGCTCACTGAATCAGAGGGCACCCGGCGGGGCAGTTTGATAAGACAGAGCCATTTCCGAGCGGGAAGGCACGGCGGTGGAGTTTTGGCTGAAATAACAAGGTATTTTAGAGCTGTGCTCATTTTCCGATATGCTAATAAGGCAAATCAGGTGCCACACAGCAATGTGTGGGGCAAAATGTGCAGAGGCAGATCGATATAAACGGCGCGAGATACAAGTGAAGACAACCCCAGCTCTGAAGCTGGATCCAGAGCTGCTTAGGGCTGAGCAATATTTGCAATATAAGCAGCACCTCGCTTTATAAAACATTAACTCCTGGGCAGAAGGGAAATGCTCTGAGGCTATGACATCAACATTTGTTAAGGATCCAGCTGTTGTCGAGATTTGGTGAGCCCAGTGTGGTCTTGCAGGCTGCTGCAATGTCAGTGGTGGATGGTTTTTGAAAATAGCTTTCCTTCTAAGCCTGCTTCTAAATGCACACGTAGGTGTTACTGGGGGAGGAAACGTAAAATGAAATTCTTATGTATACATTGTTTTTTTCTGTGGAAAAAAAATATTGCTCTTATGCGAGAGGGAAATGTGCCTAATTTTTATTAATAGTGCTGAGCAATTGGCTGCCATGGCCTGCAGACCTCCTCAGGTGAAGCTTACTCATGGGGAAGTAAGATTTAGGGATTTAGTGAACATCATACCTGGTAACAGTTACAAAATAAGCTCTGTAGGTCAAAACTCATGGACCAGGGAACTACAGTGTGAGACGTACTGATGCTTTGTTTTCCTAAACTAGTTATGTCCTGATCTGTCCCCAGGCTTTGCTTTTTGGCAGGCTAGTGTAAGTATGGTGTCACTCAAAAAACTTGTTTCTGGGACTTCAGAGTCTCTAATAAAATCTGTACAACTCCCTTATATACCAAAAGAATCGATGAGGGAGGCTGTGGCAAAATAAATATTTTGAAGTCCGTAGTCTGGGCTAACTTGCATAGAAGCATCTTCAACGAACTAACAGAGGTGCGCTCTGAACAGCTGGTGTTGGTGTTTAAGAAATCCTGAAAATGTGAAGGCCACACCTGTATCGAAGCATGCAGGTTATACATCTGGAAAGGGAAATTGTTTGGGAAAACAGGGACTTGGAAAAGCATTTGGTTATCTGAGCAAATCATTCCAAGATGAACTCTTACAGCAGTGCTCTGGGAAAAAGGGTAAATATTATCTTTGTATATTAAAAAAAGAAGATGAGAAAGTTGGATATAAATGAATAATTTACTCTAAATGTAAAGTCTAGTTGTATCTTGAAGTGATGATTCATGTCGAAATGTGTACACTTGCACACTGAGCATTCACGCATCCTATCATTTTACCCAAAAAATGTTTGAATCACTTCCTTTACAAAAATCTTGTATGTAAAGCCATGTATCATTTCATTGCCTCTTGTGTATCTCTGGGATGGACTCCTTCACGTGTGAGCGATTCCTCTGCTGTATCGGCTGTTCTGGTGTTTTGGGCACTCAGTTTCTCTCTGAGTTTGGTTTTGACTGGGATCTCAGCATCTTCTCTGAAGATGACGTTTCATGTGTGCGACGTGTTGTGGTCACGTTCCTTTAGAAGAGGAACAATGCCATCTATTGTGTGATTTGCTGGGAGGTTTTAAGCCTTTTCTCTGAAGAGAAAGTGAGTTGATGATCCAGGTACATCATGTGCAGGCGGCCCTGAGACTCCTCTGAATGTCTTGGTGTCCTACACAGGTCCTACACAGAACCAGCTTGTACCATGCTGCTGTTGGGACCAGCAGCAACCATCAGCGTGGGGACAGGGCAGAAACCAGGCTGTGAAGTGATCTGATGGTGATGCCTGATCACAATACTTCTTACCAGTGTTTCTGGCTTCCTTGGGGTATTCCAACAGGAGAGACACCTGGCATTTTTGTCCCATGTTCCTTATTGCTAGGGGTGTGCAATGGTGGTAGGAAGATAAGGCTTGGAGCAGGTGAGCACCTGTATTGTGTCTGCGACAGTTCTGCAAAACTCTCCTCCGCTGAGGCCAGAGGGAAAAGATGCTCTAAACATTACAGATACTTGCCTTATTCCAGTGTATTTTTCTCTTTACTTTTTGGGGTGGTCAATCTTCTCAGTCATCTGGGAAGACAGAGGGAGCTGGAATGAGAAGTAGGCACGATTGTAGAATGTGGTTTTTTGTCTTGTGTGTTCTATCTGGCACAAAATCACATGCTTTTAAATTTACCTATGTTTTCTTTTGAGCCTTCTGCAATATAACAGCGATACTGAATGATACAAATCAGTAACTGAATATGAAAATATACCTTTTGAAATGTATTTTTCTGATTATTAATATTCCCCCGTGAGAGGTAGGAGGTACATATGACATTATTTTGGATAATGGTAGGATGACAATCTGTGCATAGTTCAGATTTGATTAAAAGAAAAAAGGAGAATGTTCAACTCAGTCATTAAGTATTATCATTTTCTAGATTTCCTAACTGAGTAAATGTCTATTGATTATCAGTCTCTAATGCCATTACCGTTATTATTATTCTAAATTTCTTATTTCATTAAGTAGCTAGCAGTTTTGCTACATGGTGATTGCCATAGAAGTCCAAAACATTTAAATGGGCAAGTGAAAAAAAAAAGATGCAAGTTGAAGCTAATTGTTATGTCTCTTCATTTCCAGGTTATGGTTTTCAGATTCACAGTTAGGAATTAAAAAGTGAGATTTGCAGCATGCACAGTATAATCTCATTAGAACAGAAGATTTATGTAGCTAACCATCTCTTAACACTCTTCCATTTTCAAATATTACATTATATACAGAGGAACTATTCTTTGCTAGTTTAACTTTTTATCATCTGAAATGTTGTGGATCAGATGAGTATAAGCTGTTGAATTTTACAGACTTCAGCACTATGGTTTGACTTTCATCTCCTCTTCAATTATTTTAAATAAATATTTAAGTTCTAAATGCAACTTTTTTAATTTAATTGACCTTTCAAAGATTAATGGAAAAATTTATCTTTTGCTCTGCATAGTTCAGATATTAAAGCAATCTTTTTTCTTTATGAAGTCAGTTTTAGGCCAGGAGGAGAGCTCATTACTTATGGGTCGCTTGAGCTACTTATTTTTACAGTTGTATTTTATTGTAATGTATGAAATATAGACTGCACTTCTAAAGCATTGAGATCTTTAGATGTAAACACAAGGTATATGTTAATTTGGATTACTTCCTCATGTTCATCTGGTGATACATATGTATTAATCTCAGAAGAGATTTGACATTTGAGGTCCCTCTTAGCTCATAAATTATTATATACTGGGAAGTTACCAATTTCTTTTGTATCAGCTGCAGTACTTGTATTTAGGGTGGAATTACGTACACCTGAAACATGATGCTATAAAAACTGTATTACTGAGATTGTACAATGGAACAATCAGTTTTTTTTTTCTTAAGATGTTGGTTCATGTTTATTTATTTATTTATTTATTTAATTTCCTTTGGAAAGTGAGAAACAGCAGTATCATACTCACTTTTAGCTTTTCCTGAAATTTAAGGTCACTGACTATTTAAATCTATCTATCTATCTATCTATCTAATATATATATAATATAGTATAATAAATAGATAAATAAATAGCATTTTGCGTAACTAATACTAATCTGGTCTGGCTCTGTGTCCCTACTGTCTCCTTTATAAGTAAGGAGAATGAGCAGGAAGCCATAATATTGAATAATGTCTCCAACTGCCTCCTTTCAGCTTCATTATTGAAACAGCTTGCAAACTCATCTGTGGGTGATACTATTTAAATAGGTAGTTAGCCATGAGAAAGAGTTTTTGGGTTCCTGTTATATCCTTTCTTCCTAAAGATAATTGAATAAGGACTATCTCTAGATTTTTATTCTTCCAACCTAAGCAGCAATATTTTATTTACTTAATGAAAGCTGAAATCTAGTTACGTTACCAGATTGCTGCTTTTCTTTTAATTCCATATCTGCTTTTAACCCTGTTTTATTTGGTGTGCATGACAGATTTAATTTCATTTCATCTGCTCATTGTCTTACAAGAGATGAGGACATCGGAGGCGCCAGCAGCATCACTGCGGGAAGGGATGGCTGGGACCTGCCCGCTCCCTGCCAGCAACGCGGGCACGGGGCAGGAGTCTGCAGTGCTGCAGGCGATGCTCCCTTACTGAATCCTGCACCTATTAATTTTATCTGCTGCTTGCCACTTCTGTGAAACTGTTGGGGTTGCTTAATTTTAACTGGCATTGCTTTAGTAAAGAGGGATGTGAGCAGCGCTGGCTCGGGGTTAGTCGTGATGGCGTTTGCAGGAGGTTTTCTTCTGTATATAAAGTCCTTTTTGTTGTGCATTTTGTTGTCAGGACCGGGTAGTATTCCCAGTAAAGTTGTAACTCGTGTTCTGAGAAATGGTGAAATGAACTGCCCGGTGCCGTTAGTAGTTCCGTGCTGTAACTTTAACAAGACTTCAGATAACTGTCATTGAAATGGCTGCTGCACCACTGGAAGGTTTGTCATTTTTTTCCCTGTAAGTCATCCTGACAGGTGACGTGCGATGATACGGTGCAGACATATCATCAGCATTGCCAATGAGCTGACCTTTTCCTCTTCGTTCACTTAATTTGTATTTGAATAATTTGCATCCCTGTAACGATGCTTCCTTGTCTGAGTAGCTGTCACAACGGCTGGGGCTCGTTCCGTGACAAAACCCAGTAGTTTCAAACCACGATTGTTTCATTATTCATGACAACTTTGGTTACCTTATCCCTCCTCCCGCACAAGCAAGGTTAGCCAGAGAGAAACAAAACCTGTTTTGCATTGCAGGATTGGCTATTAAGTATTTTTACATAAGGCAGTATTTTTATACAAATATCTCCTGATTTATTTAAAACTCTCCCTGTAGAAAATTTGGATAGCTACCCATGAGGCAAAGCAGCTTAAAATGAAACTCCAGTCCCTTTTCCCGAAGCAAGTATGTGTTTAAGCTTTTGGGTTTTAAGATCTTGCAAGTTTTCGTTCATATGTGATTACTGTGAAGGGCAAGGTACTGGGTATGCAATTACCCTTGCACAGCGTGAGCTGCTGTTGTCATAGCTGTTCACAATAAATCGAATGCCTGTTCCAATCCCAATTGTCTTTTCTTACTTTTCTCTCTATAGAATCTCAAGATTCTTGTACATTGCAAGCAAGGACAAATATGGGGAGAAAAGAGGTGCTATGAATTCTTGACAGGAAACATAGATTGTAAAGTAATTGTAGATAGAAGTGAAAAAGGACTTTTACAGCTAAAATACGTTGTAGTTTCATTATTTTGATGCACAGCACAGTGACAAAGTTGGGTGATGTTCAGGATGTTGCCTTTCACTGCCTTCTACTTTCTGCTGCTTTTGGGATAAAAGCCATGTGATATTTACAGATCACTTAAAAACTAAAAAATCCTTTCTTACTTGGTGATTGTAACCCAACATCCACCTGATCTGTTTTCTCCTTCAGTCAGCTGGCTTCAAGAATTGTTCATCCATTCGTTCATATCTCTCCATGAATCTTTTCAGAGGAGAAATCATCATATTAAAAGTGAAGTGAAGAAGGTGTGTTTGTGTAGGGGTGAAGTTTTAGGGATGAGTGACTGATTTAGGCTAAGGTATTTATTTTTTGTTTTGATTTTTAGGTAAAGCCTTCCAATTTATTCCACATTCCATAGGCTGAGGAATAAATACTTGACACAAAATGCAGAGACAAAACTCCGTATGAATATTTTTAGTGGAAAAGGAAGTAGAATACTGATAGTGAAAGGTGCATATGTTTGAGAAAGAGTTAGGATATAATTTTATTATGCTGCACCTTGAGTGTAACCATAGTCCTGAAAAATGTTATTTATTTCTCTTTCCTGTTTTCATATATTCTGCCTACAGCTGTATTTGTATTATTGTCTAGTGTGATATTTTCTGTCTGTAGTTCTCTCTCTTTTACTCAGACCTCTCACTTTCTAGCAGGCGAGTATGTTGGGGGCGGTTTTGTATCTTTTCATCTGGCATGAGGTGTCAGTGTGCTAAATATGCTATACACAGTATAAATAAAAACATGTATTTTAACAAAAACATTGAGAAATTAGTAGAGGTTCTGAGTACTAGGAGCCCTATTTACTTAAGTTACCATACCTTTGAGCTTAATACAAGTTATTTCAGAGCTGTACAATGAAGTGTTATTAAGAAAAAGCTAGCCTGTATTCCTGAAGCTGATGTGAATTTATTGTAGACTATCGGGGGAAAAAGTGCTTACATGCGTATTTCATTTCCAGAGAAGAAATTACCATATTGCCAGTAATGATCCATTAACAGAAGAATGCAATCTCAGTGCCTTCAATTAAATATTAAATATTAGATATTGTTGGGCAGGAATGTTTTTCTAATATATCATTCACTTAGAAAAGTGTGGCAGAGTAAATAAATGAGCTGTTCTCCAGGTCCATTGGAAGATGGATTCTAAATAAGGTTGACTGTTCAGAAACTAAGATAATTTGTCGTAGAAATATGAATATAGGTAAGTATGTACGAATATTTATGTAAGAATTTAGGCAACACTGTATATGTAATAGAAATTAAGTACTGGGTTTGCATCTGGTCATTTACCACCAAGTGATGAAATAATCTTGGAAACAAAGTTCCAGTTGTATCTCCATCTTCCACCTGCCTTGCCCACGTAAAACCCAGAAACTCCACCGGCATTTGCAGATCGGAATCATACTTAAAAAGCAGTAAGAATTGTTGTTGTTGTTTCCAGGCCTGATTTTTTTTTTTTTTTTTTTAAATCCACTCTACAGATTGTGTCTAGGTGTTTTTCATTGCATTCTTTATTTCTGGCTCGATTCCTGCAGTTACCGTGATACACTTTTGGCAGCTCATTTTAGCTTTCTATCTGCCCAGCACTTGATGGTCTTTGCATGCAAATGAAGAACTCTCAATGATCTCTTGCTGAAGGAAAAATAGCCAAGACAAAAACACCCCTTAGAGAGGAATAGATTCATTTCTCTGACTTCTTTGATTTTTAAATGTGAAGATGAGCAAAGACGCGGTCTGCAGAGGAGGTAGCTTATAGAAACAGTAATTGTGCTGCTGTCGTCTCAGTGCTGTATTTGTACATTTTAATGATGAAGGTAGAAGAACATTAACGGCTTCTCTTGAGATGTCAGTTTTTGCTCAGGGTAAAGCATGATGGGCCTATCTGAATTCATCTTTCCACAGTAAACTTGATAAGCTTTAGATTATTCCTTGTTTTTGTAATTGCTGTGTATCTTTTCTTAATTTTTTTTTAAGGTCAACATTCTCTTAAATTAATGCTAATTATAGAAAATCTCTTCTGGTCTGGTGGGATTTCAAAGCCCTTCCTGGTTGATTTCTGTTACTAGTGTTTTCCTTCTGGCAACATTTGGAATTTGTTTCCATCTTTGATATCTGCAGAAACGGAGAAAAGGAGTAATAGTAATTCTGTGTATTCTGTGAAATGCCCTTCTCATACCCCTTCTTCGGTTGTAGTTGCTTTTTATCATGAATGGTTTTAAAAAGCAGTTGCTTGGTCTTGTGTTCTTAAGTGCAAAGTCATCTCAAGAGCAATATATTTTAATTCTTCCCTAATTATTTTTCTATTTCAGACGATTCAGGAAATTAAAGCTGTTTTGGCAGCACAGTATATTAGATCTGCTATAACCACATTTCATGTGATGTGAGCTGCTCTAAATTCCCTTTTATATTAGATTAGTGATTCTAGTTTAACATGTAAGTATTTAGTATGCATTATAGCATAATATATTTAATTGAATTTGCTTTTATGCCTCACCATACATTTAATAAAGCAATTATTTAACCATTTGCTGCTGATGAATTATACTATGATATTGAAATCAATATTGCCTGTAATTCATTAACATACATTAAGCAGGATGCAAGTATCTTATCAAAGTGAAAGAAAATGGTCATATTTGAGCCCTAGTAGTGACATTATTTCATCATTCCTTCCCGAGTTTTGTAAGGAAAAATTCCAACGAAAATGGAGGGAATGGGCTTGTAAAACCAGTGAAGTGCACGTCGCTTTCTAAGTGTATTAATGTTTGATTTGGGACACACTTTTGTACATAACATTTTGCTTCACTTGTGTAGAAGTTGAGGTTAATAAACAGCTTTAAATATTATGTTCATCAGCATTCGGCCCAATTTTGTTGTTTTTTCAGCAACTGTTAAGCACACAGGGAATATTTATGTACCGAGAGTAAAGGCAGATGGACACCTGCAGAGCCACAATAAGGTCAACAGGTTGCAAAGGCAAATCAGATATCTTCTGCACTACTCACAAAGGCATTAAGATGCTAATTGATGATGTTTTCAATCTTATGATCTTGAACGGACAGACTTCTATTTTCAGTAGCATAAATCATGTGGCTTATATATCATTAGTATACAAACCAAATGCCACTGAGACAAATATAGTATAGCATTGTAGTGCTTGGTTTCACAGTGCTCTGCATTTTCTGCAGAAGTAATAGCTGTAAAATTGTTATACTGAAACCTCTTTTTTTCTCTTTCTTTTCCCTTTGCTACAGTATGGCTATCCAAGTTGACAAGTTCAATTTTGAGAGCTTCCCAGAATCCCCTGCTGATGGGACACAGTTTGCAAATGCAAAGCAGCTGGAAGAAGAAAGACAACAGGCAAAAGGTCTGGAGATTAACAGCAAGCTGGATATTTGCTGGAAAATTATATCCTTTCATAAATACTTGCTTAAAAATACATAAATAGATGCCCTATGACATTTTATTTTATAATTCAACTCACTTTATAGCAGTGTTACTGAAAAGAAAAGTAATTAGAACGATGAAGCTTGTAATAATTATAGACTGTTTAAGGTTAATTGTGCTCTATATTATTTAGATGATGTTTGGGTCTTACTATAATGGCTTTTTCTGAATCATTGAGCCTGCCACAAATCCTGTATGTTTTTCCCAACATTTAGGGAACCGAGGAAGCATAGTTAGGATTGATGAGTAGAGTTTCATAGAGTCAAATCTTTCTACCCCCCTCCCCCCACCATAGTGAATCATACAGAGATACATGAAGCTGGGTTTAGAGAATTTGCATGTATTTAATTAAATTCGAGCAAATCAGAACATATTAGAATAATTTATTTCCAAGTCCTTTTAACAGATGTAGTAATATGTCTAATCTTGGGTAGCCGTTTCAAGGCTTAGAAAGGACTTCAGTGATGACTTAGTCATCCTAAACATAAAATCCTCCTAATTATTCTAAATGCAGGAGAATATCCCCTCATTATTAATAATAAGATTTTACATTAAGAAGCTTTCATATACATTCACATTAGAGTTCAAATAAACCAGCAGTGTTTCTGAAAATTACATGACTTCCATAACTCTTATGCTTTGCTTGTCAGAAATACACGTTTTCATGACTGTCATCAGGGAAACATTCTCTGCAGCCAACAGCCTCCCAAGCCATGTGTTGATACTCAGCATCCTTCAGGAGATTTATGTTTTTCACTCAGACCATCCTCACATTCGTGTGATAATGGTTAGCAGGAAATGAGAGAAGAGTGGCAATCAAATCATGGTTTATCTTTAGAGATATCTTTTTCTGCTTTTAGCTGTACTTTTATCTAGTGATCTGAAATGATTTTTTCTATTCCTAATAATTATTAAAGCCACACAAAGCTGCACAGGATTAGTCAAAGGCAAAACTTGAGATTTAAATGAGATTCCTAGTGCCTAGTTCCATCCAGGCTCCCTAGGCAACATTTCAGAAAGAATTCCATTTATGCAAAAATGTCAATATTTAATCAGAACTCACTTAGAAAATTTCTCTGTTATGGGAAGATATAAATATTCTTTGATAGCATAGTTGAATTCTTATGGCGGAATTGAATGTGTAGTTTTAATAATTTTGTCAGGGTGTAAAACTACATCCTCATTCATTTCTGTTGCTGAGCAACACTGTTTACATCCTTTCTGTGTTCTGGATTTGAACCCACTTTTGATACCCAAGCTATCATGGCTGACATGTAAGTCAGCCCCTTAGAAAACTAAGAGAACAATGCATGAATTCTGTGTGTTAAATTCAGTGCAAGCTTTAGTTTCTGTGCTCTTAAGAATTGTTATGAATGTTTTCTTTGTTCCTAGAACCAAACCTATTCTAACCTAAGGTACAGAATTACACGTGTGTGCTTAAAAATTCTTGAAGAAATGTGCATGTTGTTTTCTATATTTCATGTCCCAACTAGAGTCAATCTTTGATCCTTTTATTTCTTACAGCAACATTTAGGTGTCAACAGGTTGAAGAAAAAAAAAAAGAAAAAAGAAAAAAACCAATTCTCCTCTCAATTCTGCTGAGTTTGAGAAACTTAATTTCTCAGATGCCTGAGACAGCTGTCCTTCCACCAGAGTAATTTGATAGTGGCCAGCAGATCTTATTTCAGGCACACTTGTGGACAGATAAACAGAAATGGATGGATAGCTTAACTGTGGAAGCTTTGTTTTCCTTCAGAAACCAGCAGCCAGGAGATAAAAAGTATTTGCAGAAATTCAAAAGGATATAGTTGTTTTTATTCCTTACTAGAGAAGGAATTTTTGCAGAAGCCTTTAGAATGGTAAGAAAAAGCGATTTTTTTGGTATCTATCTTTGAACTACTTTAAGGTCTACAGCTAACCTTTCTGTGCTAAATATATGCACGAGGAGACAAACGTATACTTTAGAGACCCCAGTTCAGACAATTTTGTTACAAGTGATCTGGTATTGTTTACAAGGGAAGGGGTATATTATTGAATTTATTAGAAATAAATAAAAATTGATATCTGCTTCTGTGAATACAACAAAGTGGAAAAATGAGTTGTCATGGTTAGAATTTGAGAGATTCAGTGTTCATAAGTAACCAAAGAAAAGTTGGTGTCTCCTGTGTCAAGTGTTTTTACATTTAAAATATAATTGGATATATGGTAGAAACAGTAAAGAAGGAGAGTAACTCAATTTCTTACACTTTTTAAGCAAACCAACTTATGTGTTGGTAAGAAGCTTACAATTCCTTAAATTATTACAGTATTTGGTTGATACTATATGAAATCATCACATAAACAAAGGCTTCAGATTTAAGTGTGTGGATGACATTGAATAGAACAGAATAGTTCAGTTGGAAGGGACCTACAAAGATCATCAAGTCCAACTGCCTGACTGCTTCAGGGATAACCAAAAGTTAAAGCATATTCTTGAGGGCATTATCCAAATGCCTCTCAAACTCTGGCAGGCATGGGGCATCAACCACCTCATTGGGAAGCCTGTTCCAGTGTTTGACCACCCTCATGGTAATGAATTTTTTCTTAATGTCCAATTTGAACCTCCTCTGGCACAGTTTTATGCCATTCTCATGTGTCCTATCATCAGTTACCAGGGACAAGAGACTGATACCTCCCTCTCAAAGTCATAGAGAGCAATGAGGTCACCTCTGAGCCTCCTTTTCTCCAGACTAGACAGCCCAAGTGTCCTCATCATCTTCTCATAGGACGTGCCTTCTAGCTCTTTTACCAGCTTTGTTGCCCTCTTCTAGGTGCTACCAAGGACCTTAACATCATTTTTATATTGTCTGCAGTGAAAAGTTATATAGAACCCCCAGGAGGGCCAAAAATAGCTCACAAATGATGAGAATTTTGAGTTGTATATGTATGTCTTGAGGAGCATCAGGAATATCTTCCAGTATGAAAAGTACATTTTATTCACTGAAATATTCATTGAAATATTTTATTCATTGAAATATAAAATACATTTTATTCATTGAAATATTCAGGGTTTCAAGTGATGAGATTTTTCAGTGCTTCATTTGTGAAAGTATTGTAACACTTGATCAATTTTCATATACTTTTGGAGGGATGAGGGCAGGAGGTAAAGACAACACAGTATATTATTTATTCATTGTAACCTCTGTACATTTTTGATAGAATGAAAATTAGTAGGAAAACAGACCTTATTCTATGAAAGCTTACTGCCATGCCGTTTCAATTAAGAAAAATTCTGAAGTAATTTAATTTAGAGTGTCATTGAGATTATAGGTGTATTGAGATAATTTAAATTAAGAACACGCTGTCTTGTTTTTTAGCATCTGGTAGATGGCATCTGGTATCAGCTTAACAACCAAGGTTTGTTGTTTTAACACAGGATCTGAACAGATGGAGCACATGTAGTATTAAGGTGTCTAATATTTTCAACTTATGCTTCTCTTCATATTTTCTAAATATTTTTAAACAAAATTTATATTTTCTGCAAGGAACTTCTATGCATTCTGTCTCCTGGATCAAGGCATCTGTACTAAGTGTTCTTTAAAGTTTCTAGAGTGCTGTGTCTGTTGCTGAGTGCTGTCTCGTCATGTTTATGCTGATACTCTGTACCCGGTTTCTTCAGAAACTCGAGTAAAGACATGTCACATTTCCCACGTGGAAGATGAAGGGCAGGTTAAATTTCTCTTTGTGCTCTTTACACGCTCTTTGCTAGACCCACCATAGATTATTTCTCTTCAGAATATTCCATTGATCTGTACCATCCACATTTTGACTGAAGAAGCTCAGATGTGTTCAGACTCATTTTGGAGAATTTGGTCATGTGCAAGTGATCCTCATTTTTAGAAAAACATGCAAGGATTTATCAGTGTTCAGCTGGCTGAGGTGATTTTTCATAGGAAGCACAGAAAGGTTTGCTAGAGATAGCAGCAAGAAGTTATTCATGCGTTAGTTTTATATCTAGTGTTTTTTGGCTTAACTTGCTGCTGTTTTATGTTTTCATGAGCAGTCTATCTCCATCCTCTAGCTCTGGGTGCCTCTTTTTCACCCTCCTGATGAAGTGAGGTAAGAACATCTTTGCCAGCAGACTGGCTAGTCTAGCGAGTCTGGCTTTAAGCTTGGTACTTCGCAGGATGGACACCAAAGCCTATGGAGTAGTGGGAGAACAACAGAGAAGGGAGAATCATGTGTGGGAGAATGTGGATGCCTGAATTGCAGAGACTTGGAAATACCTTGGAGGGCATGGATGCCATTCAGAGCATTCTTGACAAGGTGGAGAAGTCGACTGGAGTAACCTTACTGATTTCAACAACAACAAAGAAAGGAAGTTCTTGCACCTGGAGTGGAGCTATTCTGTGCATCAATATAGGCTAGGAACTAGATGGCTAGAAAAAAAGAACGTTGGGTCCCGTTGGACATCGTTGTGACTCAGTGTTGCACCCTTGTATTGATGAAGGCTCACCGTGTCCTGTCCTGCACAGATGAGAGCATAGCCAAGAAGTCAAGAGTAATGACTATTATCCTCCCTTTGGCATTCCTGTGTGTGCAACTGGAACATTATGTCTTGTTTTGATGTCTCAGTGGGATGGAGTACTGAAAATACGATGTAGGAGGCCACCAACATGATTAGGGGGCTGTAGCACGTGATGTATGAGAAGAAGCTGAGAAGAATGGCCTCTTTGGCCTCCAGTTTCCGGAGAAGTTAAGGCCGTGTTGGGATCCGATTGTTTTCTTCAGGTACCTAGGGGACGGTTGTGGAGAAGACCGAACCAGACTCTGTGAGATGCCCAGTGAAAGGATGAGATGACTGTAGCAAGTTGCAGCCAGATAAATTCCAGTTAGATACTAGGACAAAACCTTTTCACAATGATGGCAGTCCAGCAGTAGGTTGTCCAGAAGCGCTGTAAAACTGCGCTCTTCGAAGATATTGAAAAATTCTGGACAAGGCCTTGAACAACCTGATATAATTTTGATGTTTTCCCCCCTTTGAGCATAGGCTTGGACAGTGACCTCCGAAGCTGGCTTCCAATGTAAATTATTCTGTGATTTATGCAGCCACGCAGTGGAGTGGATCAGAGAATGGTTGTTGAAAATGAAACTCCTCTTCCTCCCCCCATCTCCTGCTCCTCCCAGGTTTGATTTCAGACTAAGAAATTTTCTAATCTTCTTGTGAAAGAATTGCTATTTCAGTGAAATGAGATGGTAACATTTTGGAGTCATATTCATGAAGATATTCAGAACCTGGCCCTAAAAGCCTTTAAAAATGAAACTTCCAGTGCTACCTTAAATATCATGCTCCATTTTTAAGTTTTCTAATAGTTAAACTTTTTTTTTTTTACTGCAGCATTAATTTCTGTGATTTATATGAAGCCTTTCCTATTTTAAATGTTTTCTTACAGTTTTTGAAATTGTATTCTGTGTGTCTCTTCCTCTGGTTTTTCTTTTTTTTCTAATTGCCAGGTTCTTTTTTTTTTTTTTTTTTCAAATCACATTCTTTCAGTCATATTGCTTTGTTTTTCCTGATATGTGGAATCCGAAGCTGGAATACTTTAGGTGAGGCTTCTCATGGAATAAAAGCTATATCCTCCATGTTTCAGATATGTTGCTTGCTCTGAGAACAGTGTTTGTCTTCTTTTCCAGGTGTCCTACATCTGATTGATTTTGAGCATGTACTCCAGCATAACCGCCTGAATAATTATTCCCACTTCCATTTATGAATTTGTTGATTCCTTCCAGAGTGATACTTGGAACTTTTCTTCATTTAATTTCGTCTAACTGATTTTTGTAAGTTGCACTCATTTATTAGGTTTCTGTACACTGACATCTTTTCCAAATACATAAATTTTATGATGTTTTTGTATTTTGTCGTCTAAGTGGGCAATCAAAATTTTGAACTGATTATGTATTGGCAGAAACTTGAGTCATCTCAGTTGATGGGCTGTCTGGGTTTGCCAGCAAACCACTGGTAACTGTTACTGATATTTACTTTTTTATTTGTCTGTTCAGCTTTTAGTGACTTCATCTTGATCATACTTAGGAAGTTCCAGTTATGAGAACATTGCGTGTTGTGGCACTTTTGTACATCAGTAAAGCTTTCCTAAGAAATACTTTAGTTGGATGGAGCTTTACATTCCCATACAGCTTCTTAGCATCAACAATTGTTTGCAATAGTAACTTTTAAATTTAGGAACCTCAATAACTGCATGTAATTAGTTTTAATAATAAAGTACCACAATAATAATAAAGCAGAAAGCTTAAAATATGACTAAGACTACTGCTATAAGTAAACTGTGATCATTAATCATTTAAATTTGTTTTCCATTAGTATAATCTTATTTACGAACATTTGCTAATTTGTTTACGATTTTGTGCATGCTTCCACCTGTATTTATTTGCAAAAGAACTCAGAAATATGTTATTGAAAATAAATCTTTTTAGAAGGATGCAAGATGTGGAATGCTGCATAACAGAGAGAAAAAATCAGTAATTTTAATATAGGAACATTTTTTAAAACTCTCTTGTCTTTTTAAGCTGCACGTTTTAGGTACCATGCTGCGTTACAATTGTAGGTACCCCATCCCACATGAGACAACCAAGATAGTATAAAAGACCAAAGTTTTCCAAGAGGAAATAACTAGTTCATTTGACTGTCGTTCAGGTTTTCGGTATGAAACTGTTTACATCATATACAATCTGTTGCTAAAAAATGTGAAATAAAGGTGTCTATTCTGTAAAATTAGGTGTCTTTTTTAATAGTATCTGGTTGTTGTGTGTTCATTGCCTCTGAGGCCCTCACTGAAACTGATTTGGTTGTGCAAATGAAAATGTCTTGAATTGCCAAACGTGAACAGTTGCAGTGGAAACTGGAAGTCATCTGTTTCATTCCAGGCTGATGGATGTGCTGTTAAAAACAAAGATTTGGCTGTTAGAAGTGAGAGCCGGGTGAACAGAGGCATTTCAAAGTGGGACTCCTATGGCATAGCAGGTTTGTGATTGCAGTGACAGTTCAGGAAAATGCGTGGAGGTTTATTTAAGGAGATATGTTCTACAAGGTCAGACTTCAGCAGCCTGTACTTAGTTTATCTGTGCATTTTTTTTTTCAATGAATTTTAAATTCTGGATCTTAGTCATGTCATTTGTCAGGTTCCACTCTGAGCGAAGAATGGAAGGGGACAGTGGCAATCCCTGCTCCAGCTGCTTTGCTTTAATTGACAACTAAACGCTTGTCTTAGAAATAGGCAAACTTGAATGAAGCTTTTCTTTCTTCTGCTCTGTCATTTTATTACTACATGTTTTGGTTACTTTCCATCTCCAAGGTGGTGAGTTTGCTACAATGTTCAGTTTGTTCATTATTGGCACTATAATGAGCAATTTTATATAAATGATGTACACTCGAGAGGCAAAGATCAGTGCTATGAAATTCAATGCTCTTTGTGTCCACGAGGCATGCTCAGAGCATCCCATCACACCGAGTTTCTTTGTGTTTCGTCAATGATTTTTGCCTGGCAGCAGAGTTTTACCTAGTCTAGATACTTAGGGAACTTTGTGGGCAAGATCTTAGGTGCTTGTTAACAAGTAAGTACTTTTGGGATTTGCTGCCAAGGGAAAGCATGTTTTCTGAATCAATCTGTGCAAATTGGACATCTATATTATATTTGAGTCTATTTTGCCATACCCATGGGGCAGCCTGAATACCTCAGTGAATACCACTGGCACTGATAGGTCAGTCTGTGGAATAATCTGAAGACAGTGCGGTTGCATTGATTATGGGATAATTTAGGTTGGAAGAAACCTCTTCAGGTCTGGTATAACAGCCTGCCCTGCAACTTGTGTCTGTTGTCCCTCTTCGTATTACTGTGCTCCTCCAAGAGGAATCTGGCTGCATCTTCTCTATACTCTCCCAGTATGACAGAGAGCAGTAAAATTTCTTCTTTCTTCTCTTCTCAAGACCAAACAAACCCCGTTCTCTCAACTCTAATCATCTTGGCAGCATTCCAGGGAACTTGATGCAGTATTTTGGTGTCTTGTACCAGGGAGCAAAAACGGGACACAGGGCTTAAAAAGTGTGGGTAGGTAATTTTTTATTAGCTGATATGTATATATATTTTGAAATCATTGTAAACATTTGCCATAGGGTGGGAATAATGACTTAGATAGAGACTTTCTTCTGATTATTCTACTCACCTGGAGGAGTTTCTCATATTTTTATTAGTGGTCTGTTGAAGAAATATCACATGCATAGCAAGATATTCTGCATTAAGTTTAAGAGGTAGTTGGCTGTAGAAATAATCTGTGGATGTATTGAATTTGAAATTGCAAAAATGTGTTTTCCTTATGAATACATGGATCTGTTTTGATAGCATTTACCAATAATAAAGTTTGGAGAATCACCTATTTTATAGTCATTTTATAATGGTATCTGAGACATTAAGCTTTCAGTGGAGCTTTAAGCAGTAAAAATTTCTAATATTCCAGGCACCACTGTGAGCCAGTTGTAAGTAAATTACAGTTAAGTTAGTTTAACATTACAGTTAATGGCAGCCGCTCTGTTTTAAAACTTCTTTAAAATATTGCCTTTTTATTAGTGTTCTCTCACTTATATTCCTTAGATTAAAGATGTGATAACAGAATTATTTATCCGCTGTATCTATAAAGTACTCCAAATAATGTATTCTCTATCCTGTAATTTGGTTTCTGGAAATTATTCTGTTGTGCTGGTGTCCTGGGTCTTATTTTTCAGCAGCAATGTTTTTCTGAGGTGACAGTCTGCTGTCTTGAATCTTCCAAATAGGTGGTTTTCTGTAATGTTGTTTATGGCTTTCAGACTCTTTTGTTATGGTTTGTGAATTCTTCATTTATAGTCCTTTTAGGGAAATTAAAGCTATTTAATACATTTTTTTTCAGGCCATAATGAAGATTATTAAAAAATATGTATTGTGAGAATGCTATAAATTGTATTGATTCCCCTCTTCTGTCATCTCTTTGAGCTCTTGAGTTTCAACCGCTAGCTGTTAGATCTCATTTTCGTCTGAGGTTTCAAGATTTTTTTTAAACCTCCTGGAGAACCTGTAAAATTACGTCCTGTGGTAGAAATTAGTTGTTTTTCAGTACCTGTTAATTTTCTTTTAAATGACACAGATGAGAATGTACTTCATCAGTCTGATGATGTGCCTCTCTTTACCGAGCTTTGCAGAAAAAGAACTGGTGACATTAAGGAGCTGTTTATAAAAGCTCATAGATTCAGTGTGGCCAGCAGGACTAGGGAGGTGATTGTCCCCCTGTACTCGGCTCTGGTGAGGCCGCACCTCGAGTACTGTGTTCAGTTTTGGGCCCCTCTCTACAAGAAGGACATGGAGGTGCTCGAGAGAGTCCAGAGAAGGGCAACAAAGCTGGTGAGGGGTCTCGAGAACAAGCCTTACGAGGAGCGGCTGAGGGAGCTGGGGTTGTTCAGCCTGGAGAAGAGGAGGCTCAGGGGTGACCTTATCGCTCTCTACAGGTACCTTAAAGGAGGCTGTAGTGAGGTAGGGATTGGCCTCTTCTCCCACGTGCCTGGTGACAGGACGAGGGGGAATGGGCTCAAGTTGCGTCAGGGGAGGTTTAGGTTGAATGTTAGGAAAAACTTCTTTACCGAAAGGGTAGTTAGGCATTGGAATGGGCTGCCCAGGGAAGTGGTTGAGTCACCATCCCTGGAGGTCTTTAAAAGACGTTTAGATGTTGAGCTTAGAGATATGGTTTAGTGTGGGCCTTGTTAGAGTTAGGTCAGAGGTTGGACTAGGTGATCTTGGAGGTCTCTTCCAACCTGAACAATTCTGTGATTCTGTGATTCTTCTCTCTCTGTTTATCTGTTTGTGAGAGAGATGGTTCCAGTTCTTTTGGAGTAGTTCAATGAGGCCTTGAGGCATCTTCCTGGGAGTTCAGCCTGTAATTATGTTGGGACATCGCTTCACCTGTGGTTATTTCATTTGAAGATTACCAAGTTGGATAAGGAGCGTTTTCGAGAAGCTCATATGCTGTATGTGTAGCCATAAAGGAACCATGCTTGGTCCACATCCACTTCATATTGAAGGTGAAATATCTGAGAGGAAGGTGCAAAGACGATGGAGCCAGGCTCTTTCCAGTGGTGCCCAGTGCCAGTACGAGAGGCAATGAGCACAAACTGGAACACAGGAGGTTCTGTCTGAACACCATCCTCGGAGCTATTCAAAAGACGTGTAGATGTGGTGCTTAGGGACATGGATTAGAGGTAGACTTGGCAGTGCTAGGTTAACTTGTTTTGAAGTCCTTTAAAGACAGAGATTCTGTTATTCCCAACAATTGATTTCAGTGCTTCACTGTCCTGAGAGTAAGAATATTTTTTCTCGTTTCACTCTGAGCTTGTCACTGAGTTCATACAGGACTGAGAAGGCTGCAAGCTTGCAGGTTACACGCCTGTGCGATTCTGGTGGGATACTTGCCCTTGATAATGACACTGTCACTGCGTTGTCTGACATTCCCTGTATGTCCACCGAACTTGCACCACACCAATATTCAAAACTAACCTACCCCACATTTGTTCTCTTCTGTATTTTATCTTTTTTGTTTTCAGACTGTTCTTGTCATTTTGAATTGTGATCCTGCACCACATACTTATAGATTCTGCATTTTTACAGCTTCCAGACTTTTTTTCCTTTGTGTTTTACTATGGTTCAGACACTTTTTAGCTTTGCACGTTTGTATTTAACATTCCTCAGTGGAATTATATTTTTACATTCTGAAGATACGAACTGCTCTAATTATCATTAGCCAATTTATTGATTAATAAGACCAAATATATAACTTTAACCTTTAATGAATCTTGAAGTTGCAGTTTTGATTTGCAATAATAAAATCTGTGCACGCTACATGCTCTTTTTCTCTCTGAATCAAAGTTTTCCTTAATTCTAATTTACCCTTCCTTGAAGCGTGAAGGAGAAGCAAGTGTGGAAGGCGTTCTTAATCAACTGGTCCTGGAGCATCTACAGTTGGCTCCTCTCCAGTGGGGTGAGTAATGTCAAAATCTACTGATGATCTCTTCTGAGGACGTACTGGTTTGTAATTTCTGGCAGCATGAGAACGGTAATGTTTTCATTTACTGATACTCTATGACAAAGAAGAATCTGCTAGGGTTTTTTTCCCTTTAGATATTTTGCTTAGCTGAACATAAACGTAAAATTTATATCTATTTTATTTTAAGTATCACTATTCAGTGATAGTAAATATGAAACCTGAGTATGCACTTTTTCCTGTAATTTGTGGTCCTAGTTGTTTTGTAGGAGAGGTGGCTGCTGCTTAAATTTTCCCTGTGCCTGCCAGTGCGTGTTTTAAAAGTAATTTCTCTAAAATGTTTTCATATGGAATTGCAGTATTATTTGTGGTATATTTCGCATCATAATCAAGACATTTGCATTACTAGTTTTTTTTAGTATTCTTAGTAAATCTTAATTTTGCTTTTAGAGTGATGTTCCAACAATTAAACATTGAGTTGATTTTATTTTGAAGAGTCGTGATGATTTGACTTCTGCCTGAGGTTCTTAACAAGGCTTGTGTAGAAGTTTTGGAACATAGGGTATTTTATCCCCAACCCTTCTATTGCAGTGATCGGTTACAGAAGTGCTGCGTTTTAAGAAAATTGTTTTCAGTCTTTGTTTTAAAAGCAAATTTAACTCTGTGCTCCTTGTTCTAATTTGATGACTCAGAGGACCAATGGAACAAAGGTCCATCACTATTGTCTGAGTTAACTATTAAAACTTAAAAAGACCCCAAATGCTATTATTTGCGTATAATTATTCTTTCAAATGCTCATTTTTTTTCAAGCATCCAGACCACCCTCAACTCATATGTCAAAACTTGTATGCACCTGATTTATAGATCAGAAGGCTAGAACTGGTAATGTTTTAAATCTGTTGTGTTGGCACCTGTTCTTCGGAGGATTCAAAGATTTGGTAGCACTTGCGTGTATGACCGTCTTGGCAATGATTGCCCTGGTACTCATCAGTAAAATACGTGGCTTGTGTCAGATGTGTGTTGTCAGCTCAGACAGGTCACCTGGGAGTCATCTTAGTTCTGCTGAGTGCCGCTGACCTTCAGCAGGTTTGTAGCCTGGGCTCTGTGCTTGGAAATCCTTCCTTGGCACTTTTGCATGGGAGATGATCTTAAGGATGATTTTTTTATTCTTTTTCTTTTTTTTAAATTTCTTGTTTTTTTTTTTCTTTCAGTTTTCTGTGCCAAATTCTACCTTATAGTTATAAGTTTTAGAGTCATAGGACTGCATTTGCTAATCATGCCTAAATAGTGATTTTCATTTATATTTTGATGCATTATTCAGAAATCATGAATGTAGCACCTATTTACAATAAAATCCGATTGCCTGTGCAGTTGGTAATTTCTCATATTGTTGCTTAATTCAGTTAAAGACTTGCAATTACTGTCGCTGTCAGAACATATGAACACCAACCAAAACTCTACGATGTTCTCTGCCTCATACCTGTAAAATCTTCTGATTTTACTTGAAAACAAAAGCAAAAATGAAAATGAAAAGGAATGGAGAAATGTTGGTTTCTTATAATCAACTATAACTTCAAATATTCAGTAGTTGAATCTTTGCTGCCTGGTTTCACCACGGTGTGGCCAGCTAAACCTACCTGCAGTCATCATGAGGAAAGCTACTGGGGTCCTTCAGAAAGTATGCCATGGCAATACAGACTAAATTTGATTTTATTAGTGTATGGGATGGAGGAGGAATTAAAAGATTGTCTTTTCAGTGTGCTAGATGGGAATCATAAGGAGTTGTTGGAATGTCTGGACAATCAAGAGTGTGTGTGTGTGTGTGTGTGTGTGTACACACATATTTAGACAATGTGACACATTGTCCTTCGGAGTCTAAATTTTAGCCAGAATACATTTCCTATTCAACTGTTACAGGCATAGTAAAGTGCTATGTGTTTCAAATCATCTAAGATGTAATGTGTATTCTGTTTTCCTGTGTTTTTTTCCTGTTATTTTGAAGTGATAGAAGCAGTGTTTGTGCTTTCATATGGGTTATTATAGACCTTAACTATCTTGTACAAATCAGCTTTTGTTAGTGATAGCGGTCTGTACTGAATACCAATATTGAGATAATCGTATGCAAGCTATCTTAAATGTTCTTTGACTATTAACATTTCTACTTAAAGGGAACTATCATCTTAATACGTATAATTAATGAGGCAATATTTTACAAATGTTCTTTTATCATTCTGCCTCTGAATTTTTTGATGTTATTGATAAGTTACTTGAAAAATAATGTAATGTGGTAGTGTTGGCCACTTGAGGTTTTTTTCCTCTTAATCATTGCACTATTTGTAGTCAGAACCTTGCTTTGCTTTGAGTTTTGCTTTTCTATAAGAAAAATTAACTAGCATTTTAATACGAACACTCTTCATATTAGCCATCATTGTAATACAACCTTTAAATATATTGGCTAAGAAATGTTGCCTTAGTGTTTTGTAACAAAATTGATTCTGTGGTTATTCAAGGCTTTTCCAATATTGATGGTTACATTGAAGGGTTTACTTTATTATAAGGGCTCACATTGAAACATGAATGGATATTTAAAATGGTTTTGATTAAAAAAAAAAAAAAGACTGGCTCTTGTTCAAAATTATAAAAGCTGGAGTTCAAAATTCCTTTTAAATTTGACATAGTTAATTCATATTAGAGTTAATACTACATTTCTAAAATTATAAAAGCATATTGAAATATTTTTTTCATGTAAATTTGACAATCCTGTCTTTGCTTCATTGAATGAAAGGCAAAGAGTAGAATTAAAAGTTACTGGCACTGAAGTTTTGGTCTAAGGGGTAGAAGTCAGCTCTGAAGGTTGTCAGATGGAGGAAAAAAGTGGCTCTTAGTGGACAATGTCAGTTGTGATTTCATATGATTAAATAACTGGGGAAGGGAAAAGTATATAAAACATGAGGAATCATAAAAAAGAAAATATGTCAAAGGCTAGAGAGGGAGAGTTCTTAATATGTTGTTAAAATTGATTTTAAGATTTAGGACATCTCTGTAAAATGAAGTTGTCTATTAGCGAGGTTAGTAAATCACACGTAATTGAAAAACATGATCTTGCTCAACACCAGCAAGTTCAATGTTCTCTAAAATTTATGACATATTTTCTTTTTATTGCTGGGCAACAAACCAAATGTAGGAATAGATGTGGTTTTAAGGTGCATATATTAATATCATCAAATCAAGGAAACATAGCCTGCAAAGTTTAATGAGAAGAATCAAGACTCTTCCAAGGCATATGTCATGCAAGTCCTGTGGTTAGATTTGAAAATGATCAGATGGAGGCAATTGTAATTGCTTGCAGTGCAATATTTTTTCAATCTTTATTTGATTTATGTTGCTAAGTTTTGCAAGCAAGCAAAATGTGGAGACCAAACACTTATCAGTTTGATGGTACTCTTCTGCATTTTATAGCGAAATTATCATAGGTACGAATGCCATACACAAAATGTTGTTACTGAAATTGAAATAGACTGAATTTGAAATAGGTTTTTGATTGAACCTGGAATAGGCTGGACCCAGGATATTCCTACATTCAAATTTGAGAACTACCTCTTAAGTGAGAGGTTCCCAACATTTTGCATGCTGTACACAAATTTCACAACAGAAACTTTTTTGAAATTCTCCTGCTTTGTAAAGCAAAAGAAACGTAACTTCCATCACTGGCTGCAACCACAAGGTGAAGACATTTTTCCTGATGGTCCTCATACGTGTAAGAGTGAAGATTTGCTAGAGAAGTTGGATTTAGGAATTTAGAGCTGTAGACAAATCTTGAAGTGCTGCATGTCAAATATTAAAAAAAAAAAAAAATTGCTGGGCAAATATTTAGCTTTTCTTTCCCTGTAGAAACTGGCTGAATAACTGAAAACCAAAGATAATATATAAATTCTAAAGACAGTATTTGCAATAATATTCTAAGAACCATACAATGATCAAGCATCACCACAGGCAAAGTCCAGAAATACCTTTTGTTTTCATTCATTCTTTTATTCATTTACTCATTTCATTCATTCTTCGCTTCTTCCTTTCTAATAAGAATTTCAAAACCGTTAACGTTTAACTTTATCATACCTTTGATTAAATGATAATGATACCTTAAATGATACCTTTTCACAATGCAGTACATTTCATTTTCTAATATGTGATTGAAGGGAAAACGAACAATACTGTTGTTGAATATTGTTTCCAGATCAGAATTAAGGAAAGTGGTGGTTGATAGCCAAAGTCTTAGTTATTTACATATAGGTAGGGTATACTGCATTTTGTTGTGGGTTCACAATAAATTGTAGGTCTACTTGCATCATGCAGGCATATTGTGCCTACAGAAAACTCAACAAGTCAGAATTGAAGGGTGGTTTTAAGTTGTCCCTCCCAGATAGTTAGCATCAAGAGGACAGGTAGATTTAAAAGTATTTTGATGTGTTTTATGAGGATGCAGTCTATGACAGCTTGTTTGGAAGTTCTGTCTGGTTAAGTTTCACAAAACGTCTTATGGAAGTATTACTTTTTAAAGAAATTATCATAATAATATATTGTTTGTTTTAAAGAGCATCAAATTAGAATAATTTTTCACAGCTTATATACTTCATGGATCTTAAAATTAATTACTGAAACTACTCACCCATTTTATTTTGTATTTTCCAGTCTGACCTTAGACCATAATTAAATTTTCCTTTCCACTGTTTATGTGATTAACTCTTAGAGATTGCAGCAGTGTCAAATGACCATGTCCTGAATACAGAGGAAAATAGTTGAAAGTATTTGTCAGTGAGTAGATGAGGAAATCATAAATCTCTGAGCGTGTGCTTTGGATGCTATCTTGACACCCTGACAGCTTGTCCCCATATCCAAGGCCCCACTTAAAAAGAGCCAGATCTCTGCAGACATGATTATTGTTAACAGTTTTGGTTTAGCCGGGGCAGTCCGAAAATGTTGCTCATCCTCCATCTTTGAAATTCCAGTGCGGTCTTGGTGCTTGTTAAAAGAATAGTTTTAAGGGGGAACTGTAAGGAAGTTGTTTTACTTTCTCTTTTAATAAACAAATCACTCATAGGCCCTCCACAGGATCACGTGGATTATATAGGGATAAGCTTGGGAATATGGAGAGATTGGGTGGGTACATGAGAGTCTGTCCTTCACATATATCACCAATGTTATTCTATTCATTTATCAAACTAAAATATTCTTAAATGATTTGTTTTTTAGAATTACAGTAGACTGGTTATTACCATCAGAAGAAAGTTGAAACCAAGAAAATGTTAGCCAGAATATTTGAAGAGGAAGTTGTCTATAAGGTAGAGAATCACAGTGTGATTCACAGCAAGACAGAAATTGAGAAACAGTCTGGTGGTAAATGAATTTCACTAGGTAACCAACCTTTCTCATCCATTTAGAAAAATCTTCAGGTTTTTCATTTTTATTTTTAAGAATTAAGAGAGGTGGGAACACTTTTGTATCTTAACAGCTTGTGTGCAGGCTGTTTTGGAGGATATTTTGGCAATGTCAAGCAAGCAACATGCTTTAGTTACTGGGAGGTGTTAAGGCACTGGGGTAGTACACTGAAAAAAGGACTAACTTGATAAAACTAGGGCATCTGGCACAAAAGTAACATTCTCACATGTCAAAACATGCTATTGTGTGATATGCTTTGAATCAGCTGTTGATTCTAATTCTTACCAAAGCCTTGGTTACTCTAAACTGAGGGGAAAAACTTGCAGAGAAAGGGTTTCAGACATAGCTGGACCAGTAGCGATTTCAAAGAAAAGGTACTAAGAATAAAGAGAGTACCATAAAGTGAAAATAAATGAACAAAACCTTCTATGTATATACAGATAGCTGAGGCAGGTTGGGTAGAGCACCAGTGGTTACCTCCCTCTCAGGTTTCTGAAGGAACTGGTAGCTGAGGCTGCAGGCACAGCATTTCTACCAAAGCAGTCGGAAGAGGCTGGAGGGAAAATGGAGTAATAAATACTAATGGAGTTGTCTGTTGGTCTAGGAGTATTCTTTTACAATTTCGCCAGTGTGAACTGTTAGTGATTTTTGCTTTAAAAAAAAAAAAAAAAAGATAAGGGGAGGAGGAATATACTTAGGAAACATGCTGACGGCTCAAAGACAAGCGCCACCATCTCTTCAAAAAAGGATCAGGCTACCACACAGGAATCAATAGATAATCTCAAAAATCAAAGTACCATAACTGAAATGGATGAAATGTAGTCCACAAAGGAAGATTATGTGTTCTGAGACTAATAACACAGAAATATGCTAGAAGTTCAGCTGTCTGAAGTGACTGGAGAGGGATTGATTAAGAGTTGCTCTGAGCTACCAGTGTGATTCAGCTGTGAAGAAAGGTGCATGTGATGTCTGTACAAGTCTCTAATGAAACCTCCCATGGGAAGCTTCTTACAGAAGCGCACAAATCAAATCAGAGTAGGAAAAAGTAAAGTTTTGGAGGTGATCAGGGATGAAGACTTATATTGTTGGGTTTGTGTTTATGGGGTTATGTTACTACACTGAATAAAATCAGCTCAGGTATCAAGAGCTGAGTAAATCTGGTGGGTGGATTCTGTGTTCACTTCTCAAACATCTAAGACAGTCTCGCTTGCTTTGAACTACACTTTCTTTGATACAAATTTCTTTAATTTAGCAAAATGAAGTCATAGGAAAAAGAGTTGACTTATCACCAGAAATCTGTCAGAGGACCAGGTCTCAAGGAGGGGAAGAAATTTCTGAAATAGGGCAACTTTTGGCATAAGAACATACTGAATAGTACCTGGCTGTTAATAAATGCAGTCTAGCTTTTTTTTTTTTTTTTTAAGATGCTTAAGGATTTTAATACAGTAGTGCTGGTGGAGAGGAAACTACCACATGATGGTATTTGATCAGATATGAAAGGGAGGAAAAAAACAGGACCTTCTGGTAGCAGGAAAATTAACTCATTCAAGTTTGAGTCAGGCACGTGCACCTAATACATTTTGTTGCAATGAGTTAAGTGACTTACTTTGTTTTCAGTATTTTATTTTACAAATCCTTATTGTCTTTTTAGGGAAAAAAAAAAAAAAAAGGTATACATAGGTTACTTCTTTTTAGAAATATTGCTTACGACATTGCAGTTAAGCCATAACAGGTGACTGAGGAAGACTGTAAGGATGATAAATTGTTGCACAGTTAGAGCAAGGTGCTTAATTTTCTAGGTATTGTTAGAAGCAAATTGAATAATAGATTAATTGAGCATCCAAATTAAAAAATGAAAAGCTATTGAAATAATTAAGAAAATGGGTTACGCTTTCAAAAATAGGTTCAAAGACAATTGTAAGGAAGAAGATTGAGAAGACAAAGAATCTGTCTCGTAAAGCAGTCAGTGAAAAGTATCACTGAATCTGCAAAGAAATAGATTTTTACTACTTTGATGGACACAGAAGATACCATTTGAATAAAGTTTAGAAAAATATAGTTCAGCTTGTGGACTATTAGAAAAGAATAAAGGAAAAAAGATCAGAAGATGTATGTATGAACAACAGAGGCAAGAAAGATGCTTTGATCAGGCAGGATTTTAATTACCCAGCAATTAAACGAATTGTACAGTTGAGTGTGTAGAGAATGAGAAATGAAAAATACACTGGTTGTAGTGCAGGAATATTCTGAATAGCCTATGTAGGACAGGTTCAACGTGTAATTGGTTTCAGGCAGTAAGCAAGAAAGGAGGCCTTATTCCAGAAGGCATACTCCGAGCTTTCCTTATCTAGCTTCTGGCTTTATTCAACTTTTGTTTTGTTTCTCTTTAAAAAATAAATCATATGCTTGGAACTGAATGACATGAGTGTTGTGAAATGAAAGCAGTCTTTTCACTGACCACACTGGACTTTGGATGAGACTTTTCCTAATGAAGTGTGTCATTTGACTGAATTATAGCATCTTCTGGGTAGAATTGCAAATATACTCAGCTGTAGTTTTGAAGTTCATAGTTGAACAAATTCAATGGAAACTTTTTCTTTTATTTTTGTATTTTGCCAACAGCAAAATAAAACCCAAAAAAGTATTTGCGTGTGGGCGCAACACCCACACCCTTAATGTGTTTTGACCCTTCAGTTAAGGGCAGCTTGGTCTGTGATCAGTAAAAGTTCTCTGGTGAACAGACGTTCTGGGGGGAGTGAAGTTGGTTTAATTTGCAGTGTTCATTCTGAAGTAGTCCCTTATTTCATCAAGGAAGTAGAAGTGAATTAATGACTACAAAGAACATAAATCCACCTCAATAAGCCTTGTAATGCTGAAATTAATAGCTTCCAACTGTCAAAACCTGAACAGTACGAGCATAGACTAGAACAGACAGATTTGTGTGAGAAAATAAAAGCTTTGACTGAAGTCCCCTCTTTTTCAGTTTCTCTCCTCTTCTCATTTTCTTCCTCTCTCTTTCTGTGTCTAAAAATTGGCTGCTAATTGAGTATTTTCTAGCTTAAGAGATTTATTTTTCCATCTCCTTTTTCTCTGTGTTTTGATTTTTCTTAGCCTATTCCTTCTCCCCATTGTCTCTTTGCTAAAATGATGCTGGAACCTTTTGATTTTACTTTTGTTTTTATTTTGTATACCAGACTTCTGTATTAAGCAATCATAAACTTTTTTTTTTTTTTTTAGAAGAAAGATTTTACAGTTTTAGGCCAGGAAGAGGTTAATTTGATTTGATTGATTTGAATAATTAATTAATTTGATTTTTACAATGGAAGCCAGTCAAACGGAAAATCCTTCCCGATCTATGATTGTGTGCTCAATGATGCTGTATACTCAGTAGTGAACTTATTTTACTATTCGTTTCCTTATCAAGCAGCAATTCGGACTCACTTCAGTAATATTTCTGATTAACTCTGGATACATTAGAAAAAGTTACAGAAAGAGAAGGGCTTTTTTTAAAAGAACCGAGCAAATGTATTCTGCAGTATGGCTTTGTATAAAAGGGCTTTCAGCAAAAGATACTATAGTTTTCTGTAACTCATTACATTTTGAGTAGTGTCCTAGGAAGTTGTGGCTGAATAGTATCAGACATGTACAGAGCTGTTACAGAACTTTCACATCAAGGCCAGAGACAAGAGATGAAATAAGGAAGAATCTTAATTAAAAATGTTAGTAGTATATAGAAAGGGTAAAATGTCTCAGCAATGTCTGGAATTACACAGGGAGAAATAATTGGTTGCCTCATGTGAAAACTTCAGGGAAAAAAAAGGCAGCAGCAGCAGCAATCCTCAATAATTAAAAGAAGTGTCAAGGGATAATTACATTTCTGTGCTTTGATAAACAGTCAAGTGTCAGTTATCTGAATCAATAGTGGGTTGGGTTGTTCAAGCTAAAGGAAAAGCACAGGTATTAAAAGCACTAGGGACCATAAATAAAAAACTTCAGAGCAGAAACAGGGGCCACCAGCCCAGAATGTTTCTGAATGGAAGTCTTGGAAGAGCGCTCCCAAGCTGTGGGAGCAGTTAGGAAATTTGTTGTAGTGGGACATGAAGGCTCAGAGCTGCAACCAAGCTCCAGACTCTAGCCAAGCACTGCTGAGTCGGGGACATCAGCAGCTCAGGGCTTCTCAGCGGGGTCTTCACCTTCCTCACAGCTCGGATGGGTAAGTTGGGTAAAACATGATGTTACACATATATATCAAGCCATTTGGATTCAGGGCCTGTATCTGAAACGTGATATATTTGTAGCTCAGCCATTCTGCCCAGAAGTTTAGGCCTGAATACATAACCCTCTCCCCAGAACAGGAGCTGACCCCACAGGGATGGTGACCACACTATGCTGGCTGGTGGGCTCCTTCGTGACATTGAGCTCCCAATTACTGCATCTCTACTTGTTTTTCTATCACGCTTTTTCCCATATATCCTTCACCTCCAGAAAGAAAACACATTGTTTTCTGTCACTTATGAAATTGCAAAATAGTGGTTGTGAAACAAAGAAATGAAAAAATGAGTGATAAATGTAGTCAAAGTTTTGAGATTGGATGAAAATAAGAACAGTAAACAGCTGTCAATTGGAGTGAGCATCCTGAACTTTGTCTGCTTAAAGAGGCAAAACGACCTCTTCTTGTTTCCTAGCGACTTACAATTTTGTGTAACTTGTTGGAGCAACCAGTGCGTTTGTGAACATCTGTTCCTAATGAAGGTATTGATCAGCAGTGCTCTCACTATTCACTATTTATGAACTATTTTTGTTAACAGTTAGGATGTATTTGAAGGAAATTATTTCTGTTTATGGGTACTTAACAGATAAGGATTTGTACTGTCTGCATGTTCTTTTAAATTAATATCATAACATGAAATATACATCTTGATGTTATTTAATTCAGAAGTAGATTGCAGAAGGTGTCTCAATATAATTTTGTTTGGAGAGCCTTTTATAAACTTATTGAGCTGCATCTCAGAACCATACTGTGAGTAGGAATTTCAAGATTAAATTTATTTGTGACTCATTTCCAGCCCTTTTGTTCTCATGTCAATACTGTTCTTTAATTTAAATAGCTTTCTCAGTCTCTGAAGTTTGCCCTTTTTTACTCTAGCTCTTTATTTGGTGCATTTTAAGACAGCAGTCAAGACTACCTCTCCAAGTCTCCTTGATAGCATATTTTTTTTTTATTGCCTGTCTCACAATCATCGCAGTAGCCTTTATCTGCGTTTGTTGCAAAACATTTTTTTTCTGAGATCTGCATGACAAGATTAGCTCTTCAGAAAGATCATTCCTGACATGGATCCTTAATGATCTCTACTTTAATAAATACATTTGTGTTTTCCTTTTCAAGATTACCTATCATCATTTCCTTTTAATCACTGAAATCGTAATGAATATTTAGTATTTCACAGAACATGATGTAGGCTATCAAGACCAACATCGCTTCCCTCACCAACATCAGTTTGAAATTGGCGATGATGGAGTAAATCCAGCTTGTTACAGCTTCTGGCTCATTTCAAAGTTTATGTACTAAGACCAATGTGAATTTTGTTGGTATCCAGCTACAAGACAGCACAGGGCTCAGCAAGTGGCTGCAGTCTCCTCTAGCCTGACAGGATCTTGAATGTTTAAGATGGATAATAATGTAATTGCTCTGAGTAAATACAAAATAGTGAAACCACCAAAACTTTCAGATGAAAATTTTAACTCCATTTCACACTTTGGCTACTGAACTTCCTAACCAATACTGTAGTAAAGCAGCATCCAGCCTTATTTCTGTCAGAGACAAGTATGATGGAAGGTGCTCCACAGGACTTGGGGAGTCATTTCTCCGAACAGCTGGAATCCGCCGACTCTGTGGCATTCCCCAGGCTGGGGCGATGATGTTTCTATAGGAGGTATTTTCTGAAGAAAAGGCCCCTTGTTGCTGTCATTTGCCCTAATGCTGAGAAAGCCATACCTCTGAGGCCGTAAGTCCTGCACCTCAATAGCTGTCTAGTGAGAAAAGGATTGATGCCTGCCGCTCCACTGCTAAAGAGTCAGATATATAACAACTTCTCTCCTATTATCTTGGCTAGTATTCTGAGTGACAAAGTGACATTTGTCTATCCAGGTGACTTGTGTTGTCCTTAAAAGCATAGAATCAAGCATGTGTTTTGTGTAGTGTCGCTTCCCAAGTCACTTCGTATTGCTAGCTGGAAATTCAACAATTGTTAGGAAACCCACATATATGGATGACTTTCAAATATAGGTTAGTTTTCATTATAAAATAATTAAGCTTTTCACCACATCCATATGCAAAATCTTAGAAATCAAAATGTATGGGATGTCCATGCCCAGGTGTTGGCAGGGGCTGCAGGGCCTCTGTGGGCAGAGCCCGGGGCTGCCCCATGCCAGACACAGCCGGTTCCAATCGGCTCCAGCCGGCTCCAACGGCCCCACCACAGGGCACAGCTGAGCCCAGCAGCCAAGCTGGCGGCGCCTCGGGGAAAACAGGTTTCAGAAAGGGCAAAGCGGGCACAGGCCGAGGAGGAGGCACAGGGCCAGGGAGAAGCAGCAGAGGGCCCAGGCCCGAGGAGGAGGAGGGCAGCAGGGGCTCCAGGCCCGCAGCAGGGATTCCCCGGCAGCCCTGCAGAGCCCCCGCTGGAGCAGATNACATTGGGACTGGGGAAGGTGGTGGGTGGAAGACAGTGTTCTGTCTGTTGTTTCTCACCAACCAAATCTACTTTAATTTAATACGTTTCCCCAAGTGAAGTTTGTTTTGCTCATGACAGCAGTTGATGCCCCTACCCTTATCTCAACCCAGAAGCTTTTTCATCCTGTTTTCTCCCCTCCTCTTGTTGAGGAGGGGCTGTGAGACAGTGGCTGGGGGGGCCATCTGGCAACTGGCCAATGTCAACCACCAAAGTGTGTTACTTCAGTTTCTGGATATTCTCCTTCAGTGTCTGCCTTTTTTGAGAGAGGTAGTACAGTCCATGCAGTTGTTTGGAGCCAGGAATACTCAGAAATCTCTGCAGAAGAAGTAAACACCAGACAAAAGTAAGAAAAATATCCTAGCATGATGCAAGACAAGGAATGAAAATGAAACAGTTCAGAACTATTTACTTGTGAGAAATTGTTTTGGCTTTCTGTCTGTCACAGCACATAGTTTTGGTGCAGGAAGTCCATTCAGAAAGCTGTGCACAATTCAGTCAAGTAAAAATGCGAAGAGGCAGACTAGGCCTGTGACATGTAGCGATACATGTCTGATAGGGGAGGCGGTTTGTAATAGAGGTTAGAGATGATAATCTGGAAGCTGTTCTTCAAAAGGCAGAGAGCCACACAGTGAAATTCTGCTATTTTGAGGGATTGAAAAAATCAGCTACTTGATTATCATGCAGGACAAACCTGCCTAGGTTTTCTTCTGTTATTGTAATAAATTGTTTCTAAAACAATGTATTGTGTGAGATTAAGAACAGCTCTGAAATACTGTATAGCATCTTTCTAATCATTCTTGTTCACTTATAAAGAATCTTTTGCATTGGAGTCTCCTTCTCTGGATATATTCAAAACCTGCCTGGATGCGATCCTGTGCAACGTGCTCTAGGTGACCCTGCTTGGCAGGGGGCTGGACTACATGATCTCCAGAGGTCCCTTCCAGCCTCATCCCTTCTGCGATTCTGTGGTTGGTGCTGGCAATTTGGTAATAATCCAGTAGCATTACCTAATTTATGTAAAAGGCCCCAGATGGTAGTTACCCTTATCTTCTACCTGGAGTTTCAGTCTGTGGAGCAGTGTTTGCCATGTACCATGCCATCGGTGAACCTTTAAGCAAATTAAGTTGGATAGTCCTATAATATGAACTCACTATAAAGTTGCTGCATGTGTAAATTTAAAGATGAAGGGACCAAAGCTGTGCAGAAATCCAGAAATTTCATTTAGCTGAGGAACTATGTTTTATTTACATCTCGTTGTCTATAGATATGAACTAAAATTTTGCTACTTTTTTTCTTTGAAACATGTTGTCTGTTCCTTTAATAATCTCACATTGTCATTTATTCTTTGAATTAGAAACTCACTGTATTCTGCACAGGATAGGGAATGTTTGTTAGTTGCAGAAATTCCAAATGTGTCCTTTGCTTGATCACTTGTTTTGTTTTTTTCATGAAAGTTCAGGCTAGCAGCATGCATATTCCCGGTATGCGAGTCTTCTGGATATCATTGGATAGTACTGTTTATACGGAAACTTGCAGTAATGAAGTGTTCGAACTACCTTTGGGAAGAAACTTTAAACTCAAATACTGTAGCGATGACTCCTGTGCTTTTCATGTCATGCTAAAATCTAGAGAGGAGGCTATAACGAAGGGCTTTGCTGAGCTTGGAGATAATGCTAAAGAAACAGGAGGTGTAAGTGCAGGTTCAAATATTTTCATTGCTGAAGTGGAATCGCGCTGCGTATTTGTCTAGAAATGAAATCTGACTACGCTGTATCTGGCAATTAATAGCAAATCAAAACTGTTTTATATGTGGTGATTAGACAGTCTTTAATTGTCATTACTTCATATTCTGATGGCAAACTGAGTTTATTAAAGTTTGTAAACACAGAAATAAATAGAAGTAAATATTTTGTTCAGTAAAATTTTACTCATATGTAATAATGTCGAGGTGAAAAGTCACTTGGGATTCTTTGTATTTTGAAACAGGGATTAAAATGAATCCGAGTCATCTTGCTATTCATTAAGCAGCTCTCTCCTGCTCCATCATAAATAATAAATGATATGATGGGAAGGCTCATCACTTGTTAGTGAAATTTGAATATCAGCAAGTAAGTTAATAGATACAAATAAAAAGCAAGCTAATGTCATCACAGAATATTTTTAAAACTTTCTAAAGCTGTATCATATCAGAATTGGATACCGTCTTCTGCCTAAGAAAGTGGAAATTATGAAGATCTACCTCTAGGGCTGTTTCCTGATCTTTCCATTCCGCATTCAAACTAGCCATAATTGGCAAGAATATAGAATATTTAGTTTTATGAGCTCGCCCATGAAACTGGGTGATTTTCAGATGTTCACAGAAGCTTATTCTGTAAGATCCCTGTGATGTCTGAAATAGCTGCATAGTTCTTCCTTTCAACCCATGTTAGCAGAGGATCTTTGTTATGGAAGGTTGAGACATTATGAATAGATATATCTTGTTGCCACCACTATCTCCCCGAAACCCAAACCCCAACCCACCCCATAACACCCCCCTGAGTTCTCTAACCCCATGTCTGGGGTCTAATATCTTAGAACTTTTATGGGAGATAATGGGAATTTAAAAAGTTGGTGCTCTAAGTAGAAATGCATCTTTCATTCTCCTTTCTCCCCATCCTCTCTTTTTCAATGTTCTGTGTGTGGAGGTCTCTTACTGAAGACAAATCATGTTTGTGATTTTATGTGGATTAAAATATTTCCAAGATGTGTACATTAAAATATTGTAGGCTCTGTTGGATGCCTGAGAGCACCAACTACACTAGGAAATTTATATTTTACCCCACTAATTGTTGGAAAATATGAACCCTTGATTGGTATGCAATTAGAAGTGTAACATTCTGTTAAATATATCACACAACATATGGTATGTTAGTAGCAAATCCTCTAATTTAAAATGAAAAAAGTATATAGTTCTGCATATTAGAAATTTTTGCTTGGGATCAAAATTTGCCATTTGTCTAAATATCAGAGGGGAAAAATACATCCGTAGTTATTTTTGTAATCTAAATTTGGTTTGTTGTATTAAATTTCTGTTCTCTAACAATAAACAAATATAAAAGAGGAAAACCCGTTAAGTATTTAAATGTGCCATTGGTTCCAACTAACTCAAACTATGCCTTTTATTAAAAAAAAAACTGAATTACCTTACTATGTGTGCTTTAATGCAAACAGGTTAGAAGTGCTGAAGCAAAAACATATTTGCACAACCACAGAAATAAAAAGTCAGAGGACTGGGAGTAGAATTTATTGGAATGTGTTGATGGGCAATCCAGTGGTGCACTGTTTTGTCAGTTAAAGTCATACAACAGGTCCATAGACAGATGATCACGGAATCACACATAAACCTCGGTGGTTTGAAGGCTTGACTCTAGTCTTTCAGTATATATTCTCTTACCACTCTTTTTTGGTGTTGTGTTTTGGGGCTTTTTGGAATAACGTTTTCACAGACACACCGAGTTGCTGCAAGAATTAACCTTCTGGTGGTGGCTAAAGTCTTCCTTGTACGGTTCCAGGACTGACCAGCACTTGGAAAACATGGTAGCCCATTTGTAAGGCTAATTGTAAATAATGCTAATTGTAGGCATGGTTCGTTGAAAGATGGCTTGGTAGTCCAGGCTAATAGGGGAGCAAGTAAGCCGCATCCCAGAACAGAACAGTTTCCTTTCACAGCGGTTGTGCCGGGTTACCATGCATTTTCAGATACGATTAATCTCAGAGGGGATTGCACTTCATTGATTGACTGCTTACACACCCCAATTATAGTACGTATCGGGGAAGTTGAAAAGATCTGTGGATCCTTCAGAAATGGTTTTGTGAACAGGATACTTGACAAGCTTGTTATTTCTAAGAATTGTAAGTGCTGAATGTATGTCATGATTAGCAAGTAATATTTACCTTCTTCCTCAAAATTTCTGGCTTCCTAGTCAGTCTTTCTCTGTTGCTACGTTAGGATAACTCATCGTTTAACAAATGTGACTTACTTCTGCTTTAATTTACATCTCGTCTCTGGTTTCTTTCCCATGGCACAGTATTTGTGAGACATCAGTCTGATGGTGTAAGTGCCAGTACATCTCCAAGTAACCTCCTAATGCTGGCTTTATTAAGTGTTTATCCTGAAATGGTAAGTAGGATTCCCATTCTGCTCATCTCCTCGTCGTCCCTGCCTTTGTCACTCTCCTTCTTCAGTCACTGAGAATGACTTACCGCAATGTAGCTGAGTGCTGCAGAGCTGCAGCCCAGCCTTGTGAGAATTTGTGTCCCTATCTTAAACTGGGCAGCAAAGAAAATTTTTCTGCTCTAAGAGATAACTGATCGTTTGTTATGCTCAAGTACTGACATCAGTTTTGTTGCGACTTTGTACTTCACTTTGACATTGCATTATACAGTCAATTTGGCATTGAACTGGAGAAAATGAGAATACTAGGAAGCAGATTCCTCAAAATATTAATTTTATATCACATACAGCTCTCCAAAATGTTGCATGGGGAAGAGAAAGCTCTTTTTCTTTCTGCTTTACTGACCAAATTACACAGTTACTTTGGAAATCTTAAATCGGGTACATTTAAAATCAGTTTGTGCTACAAAGCCTGAGGTTTGGTATTGGTTGTTCCTGTTGTGTGTTGTAGTCACTAATCCTTTTAATGAAGAGCTTTTAGCATTGAAGAGATTCTATTTATAGCAAAACCATTAGAGCATAAAGCTCCTCATTGCTATTCTGCAGCATGTAGCTGTAATGTTTGTCAGTGGAGAAAAGATATTTTTAGCTGCAGCATTCAAAACTGAGGCTGAAAGGTCAAGAATCCTCGCGGGGATGTTCTGCTACATCAGTGCTATCACACAGCTGCTGTTTACTGTCTTATCGTTCTTCAGTAATAAGAAGATTTCTTTATTGTGACACTAAAGGTATAAAGCATCAAAAGGATTTTGTGCATGCAATGAATAGTCGGGGAAGGATGATGTATCCAATCACATTAAATGTTCTACTTCTCCTTAAGTGAATGATTTTATTTTCCCGAAGACTATCTCAATACCTATTCATCAAAAGATTCATTCTAGGAAAGTTTTTTATTAAAGGGGATAAGACCTAATGCAAGCAAAAGGCAATCTGCTGAAATAGCGAGGACTTTTAAGTACACGCTATGCGGCCTGACATCTACACCATTCATTTTCTTAGCAGCGTACTGCATGAGTAGAAGACATAATACGAACGTGTAGTTTGCCGAAGAAAAAGGAGTCTGGAGATTTCTATTGGTAATTTGAGGAACAGAATTGTGGGTGGTGGTGATTATGTCTGCTACAGAACAGCTCGTAGCGCACTGGGTAGGAGCTCGGCAAGCACAAAAAGATCGCGTGGTCCTATTGAAACAGGATGTGATAGATGATGTGTAAAAGGGAGAAGGGAGAAAAAAGGGGAAAAAGGGGTAATTACAGGAATACAAGGCTGCATGTATTAGCTGAGTGTACAATGCAGAGGCTTCAGAAGATTTTCTAATATCTTTATATAAAAATCTGGGGGGGGAGATTAATTGCCACACTGAGAAAATTAGGGCTGTATGATCAAAGGAAGGGCAGAGTGTTGGCCTGTTGACAGATGGCTTATAAAAATGTAAAAGATTTTTCAGAGGATATGAGTGGAGTTTTTTGCTGCTTGGTAAGACACAAGCAGTGTCATATTTTAATAATAATAAGCTGCTATGTAACCCTTTTTATTCAGAAAACATTATGTAGCATAAGAAAAGTATGAGTAAAATAATACACGGATAGGTACACTTTCTTCTCAGGGTATAATAAAATTAATTGTACTTTTCCTCTAGGAATTTCTTCTAGGTCTTGCTGCTGGAGATTGTTCTTATCTTCTGACACAGAGTCCATTATCCTACACCTTCTAAAACAGGTTCTTTCATATCAGGAAATTATTTTAATTCCACTCTTTCTGCACACCCTGAACAGGTTTTAATACCATTTTTCTGAGCTTTCTCCATGGGCAGCAGTTGAGTTAGCCCATGTGGGTATAGCTGTTGTGGCACAGACTGAGCACGCATTAATAGGCAGCTCCTGTCTCCAGGATCTCGTAACATAAGCCTAACATTGAAAAATTGTCAAAAAGAAGAGGAAGGAGAAACTGAAAACATCTCAATTCTACATTTCTTTTTTTTTATGTTGTAATTGAATGAGATTTAGGTAAATAGGCATTGGCTGAAGGAAATGACAGATGAAGGGAGTGTATGGCTTTATGAAAAGACTTGTATGGCATTAATGGCTCGTTCCTACCAAAACCGAGATGTTCCTTAGTTGTGTTATCTCCTTATCTCTCACTCTTGTGTGAAAGAATCTCATGTGTTTCTGGCTCTGCCACCCACTTCATGGCACAGTGACTCAATTCAATTCACTAAAATAGCAGAAAACAAACCCGTTGGGGGGGGAGTTTGCTTTTTTTTGGGGGGGGCCAGATGAGCAAGCTGAATCAGTGTGCCTTCTAACAGGGGCGGTGAGGAGCCAGGGGTGGGCAAAAGGGCAGGGCAGGTGGACATGTCTGGGTCCCCTTCGTCTGTGCTGGGGTGCTGGGCTTGTGATTGAATTTATCTCACATGAAATGCAGGAGCAAGTCAGAGGAAGGCCATGAGGAACAGGGGAGAGAGGCTCAGTTACGCAGGAGGAATCGTGTGAGCAGCCAGTCCCCACGTGGAAGAGAACACCCTAAGAAGGGGCTGTCAGAAGCTGTCCTAACGCCATACAAAGGGCTTGCCCCTTCCCTGCCCTAAGTCTTTAAACCTGTGTTGGCATCTGCTTCTTGTAGCTCCAGGTCCTGCAGCACCCGGAGGTGTGTCTTTCTATGGATTTGTTATCTTCAAATATTCACAACTCGGAAAAAGGAGCACGTTACCCAGGGCTTAATGCTGACATGGGAGGTGGTTGCTTGTATAGGTAAGAGATACGCAGGTACAGGTCTGGTTGCTCTGGATATGAGAGGTGCACCAGCAAGGGCCATCTGTGCGCTCAGCCTCCTGGATTCCAAGTACTGGAGTATTTGCTGATGCTATTCCTGCGGTGTGATTATCTGAACACAGAGCTGGAGCTTCATCCCGCAGCTCACAGAGGGAAAATAACAGTACAAAGAAGAAGAAAGATATTTAGAATAGCATGTATACGGGATGGAGGAATTTATGTTTAATTCTTCACTTCATTATGTATGTACATATACACACTTTCTTGATGAAAGAGTAACTTTATAAACATCAGTGACAGACTTAAAATACTGGGAGAACTGGAAATGCCTGGGATTTTGATGGTAGCACCGAGGAAAGAATTGAGGATTTTCTTTCTTCTTATAACTGCTAGACTGCAGAAGGAATCAGCAAAGGATATGATAAAAAATGATGTAAAATCATAATCTGTGATCTTAACTGCAAATCAAGAAGTTACTTGTTTATCACTTTCATAGCCTAAAGAGGTAGTCAGGGTGTTCGTAGGCAAAAATGGTCTAGAGCACAGACTGATAAAAACCATCCTTAAATTGGTTGTTGGTATTTTGTGTGAAAATGCAGATGATTTTGCTCTTCTAACTACAGAATTGTGGAAATCCTGATGTATACTCCAGTTTTCCTCAATTTCCCTAGTTAATCTTGATACTTTTTGTACTCCTGTGTAGGTTTGCTATCTGTGCTGCATTCTGTCTTGCTTTTTTAGACTATTTAATTCTTATTTGGGCTCAGACCAGCTGCAATTACTTTAATGGTGGTATCTTTGTTGCAATTTTGCAATCACTATGACGTTTATTTTTTTGCAGTTGCTTTTTTTTTTCACAGTTAGCTGTTCACATACTACCTAATTTGCTTTATTAGCTAAGCATTCTTGGGAGAAGCACAGGGTTTTTTGGTGTTTTTCCCCGATGGTGGCTTTTGTTAGTAAAAGCAAAGGCAGCTCTTTGGGAATCTAATGGGCTAAATCTGTCATTGATGTTTATAAAGTTTCTCTTTCATTAAGAAGGTGTGTATATATATGTATACATATATATATATACCTAATGAAGTCAAGAACTAAGCTGAAGGTCAGTCGTGCATTGGCATGAAGCTGAAGACGAGTACATTTTGTTATCTATTGACATACAACTTTGCTGTAAAGTTTTTAAAATTCAGAGCTAATCGGTTCCTAAAACACCGTGTTTCCATTAAATTCTCCCATAGAGCTCTTCTGTGGGCAGAGAGAGGTTAAAAATAATTGCAAAGTAGACATGCAGCCCCTTACTGACATACATTCAGTGAACACACAGCAACTGACAGTTGCCATTTACTAGTTTCATATTTTCACTTTAAATACATAGTTTCTGTGAGAGAGTGGAAATGTCAAAGCTGTATCTGTAGTGAAGACAAAAATACTTGCCTGTAATTACTGTTCTCTGAAAATGTGCTTTGTGAGAGAGGTTTCAGTTGTTCTCCTTTCTGCTGTATCTGAGACTTGTATACCCTTTTCTTGTTTTGCTTATTAAGCAAGGGGAATTTTCTTATTCTCCTGTGTTTTGAGATTTATTGTGTCATTGTGTCTAATTTGAAACTGGGCAAATTTCATAAAATATGGAAATGTGACCTAGTTCTGACCTCAGCAGAGGTACCTCTGCTGCATTTTGTAGCGATGCCCCTAGCACGTTTGATGGCCCTGCAAGTCCTTTTATTTGCTGTCATCATAAAATGTATTTGGCTCCTGGTTACTGTGTAAAAGGATTAACAATTCCTGGCATAGCTGAAGTTTCAGTTTAGGAATCTCAGTTTAAATCTCCTCGCAACAACTGAAATATCAAGGGTTGTTATTAGAGACAGACTGAGTTGCTTTGAGAGATGTGTGGAGACTTGTGCAAAGCTGTATGGACATCAGAGCATCCCGTCGTTTTAACTGCAGCTTTTCCAGCTGGTGCGGAGCGGTATCTGGAGAGTTCAGTTTATCTACTTGAGCTAATCCATGCCTTCGGTTTATTGTGCACACAGAGCCTATGCTGCACATCCAGTCCAAATTAAAGCAAAGCACTAGGTCTTAGCGTTTCACCTGAAGCAGTAGTTGTTTGATGGTGGCACTTTTGCAAATAAAGCTTCAGGCGCTGGCTAGCATTTTAATTGCCCCGTCCTTTACATTTGCTCGGCACGGGAGTCTTGTCGATGCTAATGCTGCCTCTGCAATACAGAGTTAGGCTGACTCGTGATTCCAGTCCTGTTTGGTAAGTGGGTGTATTTTCCGTGTAACCGGTGACTTGTTGCTAGTGACTGGTAAATGTGTAACTACCGACTTGTTTTGTTGTACATTTAAAGCTCTCAGGGGTCTCTCAAGGAGTCCTAAGACACATTTTTGCTGTGGTTTCCTGCTTGTGGTTGGGTTCCTTGCAAGACGTGTAAGGAATTAACAGTTATAGGTAGCCTTGTCTTACTGCATCTCTTTCTCTATACCACTTCAGCACTTGGATCCAGTGCAATTTATGTTAACAAAATCCTAAATTGGGGTACTCATGGGTAGAGTGTTTCTGGAGATGCACTTTGTTGTTCTTGCTGTCAGTTAAACGTCTAGGTCCGAGTGTAAAATCTTCCTTTCACGATTCTGTTCACGATTCTGACTTGTCTGCTGTTGATATGCTGGAAACATAGATGTGATAAAAGGTACCGTTGTTATTGCCTGCCCACGTATAACTTGTTTGCCACATAAATATACTTACAGGCTTTTTCCATACAGAAGTGTAAGTAACCTCATAGAAACATATATTTGCTTTCTTAATTCATAGGACTTTTCTATGATATATTCAACATAAGCGTAGATAAATAAGCCAAGACTTCATCAGGGAAAACCACATTTCTGCCAAATTCCATTACGTTAGGCCAAAAATATTCTTTCCAAAACATTCCTCGGCACGTCTGAAGGGAATACTGCAAGCAGTGCATGTGACTTCTAAAATCATCAATCTGTTCTTAGGGAGTAAAAGCTGAAGGTGAAAGAATAATTTTGCCTTGTCACCCAATAATCTCCAGTCTAGGACCTGCAATATAAATAACAGAACTGGATTTAAAAACATGGAAAGAGAATGTTGTGGGGTAGCCAAGGGCTGTGAAGATGTCTAAGTTGGCCATCATGCATTGCATCTAAGAACAAAGTGAAATGTGAGCTAGAAACATGCCTATACAAGCATATAGCCTCTTTAATAGCTCAAGTTTCTAACTAGTTCCTAGAAGAAAATGTTGCAAAATTCTCATGCAGAGCTACTATAGCTCTTCTTTCACACTGTGTGTATGTGAGGAAATGTTGCATTATCAGTCTCCGAAACTGCATCACCGACCAACGCTCTGGCAGCATTTTAATAAATAAAAGAGCAGGTCTGTTTAACCAGGGAAGCAAATCCTATCTTCACCAGTTTATCTGGTTCTTTCCCCGACCTCCAACTCAGTTTGTGCCGATACGCTCTCTGGCATCTCCTTCATTTTTCTTGGCCTCTGTTGCCCTCCTGAGCTGATGGAGCTCACGTCTTGCTGATCCCGTTCTATCTGAGGGTTCATGGGATGATGTGGAAGATCTCATTCCTTCTGGCTCTAGATCAGAAGTCCTGAAAAAATCAAGTGGCTATCTTTTTCTGGGGGCGGAATGAACTTCTGACTTTTCTTTTCTGGCTAACATTATGCTTGTAAAGCTGGAGGCTGACTTGGGAAGCTGATTTTTTGTTTTTAGAAAGCAAAACCTTGGAGGGCTAGATACCTGAGGATAGCATATCTCTAGGTAAAAAGTTTGTTGTACCTTTGAAGTTGTCCAACTGCACTGGTATGAGAAGACAGTTGTTTTCACCGTGTTGCTTTCCTCTTGTGAATTTATGATGCTGTTTTTCTGAGAACTCTGAAATGCTTCTTATCATCAGTGAGCGAATCGTATCCCTGTGAGAAGCCTAATGTGCATATTACATATAGACAGGCTGAGTAAAGAGCATTTTTCTGCCTCAGGCTCCAGAATAAGTCAGTAACATAGTGGGAAGCTCGGTGTTGCAGTCTCTGGGTTTAACCAGTGAGTGACTCATTTGTGATACTGCCTCAAAACGCACTAGGAAGGGGTGAGGGTGAATAAAGCTCAGAAAACGACTGGTCAGAACTATGTCCCCTTTCAGGGTTTAATAACTTGTGACTTCCACACCAGTTTTGAAATTAAACTAAAAATATGAGACTGTATTTTGCTTCTGGCAATACCCCTGATTAATACACAAAGCAAATGTTTTTCTCCACTGAATTACTTCCAGTATCTTTATTTACACATCCGTGTGTCAGAATAGGCCTTTCACTTGTCATTTGGCTGTTTTGCAAACTCTTTTTTGTTATTCCCTTTAGGAGTAAAACAATTGGCAATGAGGTGGCATTAGGCTTATGTTCTTCTGAACACAAAGACTACCAAATATCCTCCCCGGCATCCCTGCAATATTTCTGTCCAAAGACCTTCCTTGTCCTGGACCACCTCTAGGGAGAGGTTTTATTTGTAATGCAGGTACAGCATCCACAACTCTACGCTCAGTTTGTTCCAGGTTCAGGATCAAGGCTCAAAGGGACTTCAGGTGGGATTTCAAATCCGTAGTGTCCTGGTCCTGCAACTCAGGGCTTTCCTTCTCCTTCCTCAAGTGCAGTTTGAAGCAGATCTGTAACTGACCTGTGATGAGGGATGCCACGAGGGAGTGTTTGTCCACTTTTACTACCCAATTTATGCCAGCTTTGCCTCTTGCCAGACTTCCATGAGCTGATTTAACACACCAGTCTGACGGAAGACAAACCTGGTGAGAAGCGTAGGTAGTTTTCCATGGTGTTAGTGACTTGAATGGCTGGTGGGAAGATTGCCTTGGTTGCTTTAAGAACTGCAGACTCGTGTCCACTGCTCCCCAAAAGAGAGAGGAAATAGTTTGCTCGGGAACTGGAATCTCCATTACCCCCAACCCTTCTTTATGCGGTGCTCGTTAAAATTGTCTGATGCCCTTCTCTCTGGGCTTAAGTTTGGCAACCTTAAGGCCTTCCTCTGCTGAAGTACTTTATAATCCAAGGCTGGTTCTGTGCATGTGAAGCCCCATCACAGAATATCCTTTGATCCATGTACTGATTCAGCTAGATGTTTTAAAATACAAAGCTCTTTAAGAACTGACTGCTCATTTCTAACCAGAATTTACAAGTGATCTGATGGAGTTTCATTTTTCTCCAGAGTTGTATGACTGAACCCAAGAAGGGAAAGCAGGATAATCGTCAGTGAAATAAACAAAGAATGACTTAATAATTACAAATCTAACCGAGAAAACGTTAATTATTCACAGAGGGTGATTTATCTTAAAATTTACTGTTAGAATAGCAGCTGAAATAAAGGCAGGCATTTCTGCTTTGTCCCAGAGGGCTGGAAATACAGAACTGGAGTCAAATTTGATCTCTGCGTCATGATCTGGGAGGGTGTGGAGGTGTGTGTAGTTGTTATTTGTGTATGAAGTTTGTTTTGAACAACAGATGGAAAGACTTTTTCTGTATTTGTACTGTTTCTCATTTCTTCTATACGCTGTAGGGACAACACTGTAACATCTATCATTTAGCGCTCTTGCTGTGTGTTTTGGGACAAATATTTGCAGGAATAAAAAATTAAAAATGCCATACGTTACATTTTAATAGATACTTTAAAATTATGAAATCACTTCTAGTGGTTACTTTTCACTTTTGAAGAGCTTTGAAAACACACATAAGTACCAGAAACCCACATTATCAGAATATGTTTGGATTACGGGTAGAGACACTAAAGCAAAGTGGAGTTAGAAGGAAGAAATAAATTTATGACAAAAGCTTGAAGTTCCAGATCTTAGAAGATTTGGCTTTGTCTCCCAGCTTTATTGCACATTTGTTGTGATACCTTGGATAAGTTGGGTTTGTTTACTTAGCTGAAAGGGGTAACAATGCTCAAAATGAGCGTGCTATGAGAGGTTCAAAGCAGTTGAAAAGCACTGAACGGGGCAGTATGGAACCAGTACAATTTGGCTGGACCAGACCCCTGCCATTGTCCGGTCCAGACCCCACTCAGAGCAGGGCTGCAAACGCCTCTTATGCGCACTGTAGTTGTCCGTCAGTAATTACGTTAATTCGATTAGAATATAAGGTGAGCTGAAGGACACAGGGGCATGATCAGGAAATGGAAAACAAGTTGGAACAATTAAATGGCTTTACTAGAAGGGGAGCCCTGAGTCTGTTGCCTCAGTTAAGGTGTCAGCAATGTGCAGGATTAATACTGAAAATCGTGTTGGCAGATAACTTTTCTCTTCGTGTCATCTTTTCTTTTAAAAGAATATGTATTTAAAGTTGTCACTGGTTTAGCGTTTCTGTTCATCTTGTTAAAGTAGACAATATCATCTTTGTTTGAAATGTTTTAACGTGATCTTTTTCCCACAAAACAAAACCAAACAAAAAACTAACCACAAATCGGTATGTATGTATATTCAGTGCTTATCATACTGATTAGTACGATGGGAAAATAATCCAGATTTACTCGAGCATGTTGAGGGAAGAGTTGTGGTATCTACCAGTTGCACGCTTGTATTTTTCTTCTTGTCCCTGATCTTTAGGATGAGCCCTGTTACAAGTAGAGCTTACTAATATGTACGAATAACTCACCCAGTGCAACGAGGAAGGGACCAGCAGTGGCCTGCCTAGCTCTGCTCTCGCTCCCTGGGAAGTTTTCAAGCCTTGCTGCTCTCACAGCGTACAGGATTGCACCAGGCCCACGGGGACATGCAGGCAGCTCTACAGAACAGAGGTGCTGTTTGCCTTCCTCCGCCTCTGTGTACGGATGCCTTGGCAGGCTCAGGTTTGGAGTACGTTTTCTGTTTCTTTGATGGGGTTTGTGTCTGGTTTCATTGCACACAGACACCACTATGCCTTAGCTTTCTGCTGTGGAAATGCAGAAAACACAGCAGTCAGCCTTAGAGAACGCTGCAAGAAAGTTGCTCTCCATTCAGTTCTTGTGTTCAGCCATGGATCTGATCCTGTTGGGGTTAAAACATCTAAAATTATTTAAGTGTCATTATTAAAGTTCCATACGCTATTCTGATATGCTCAGGTTTGATAGTACTAACTCTTAGGATTGCTCAGTTTTATTCCTTAGTTCTATCTGATCTATGACAAAACGTGATAGTTTTTCATGCATTTTAATTCATATTTTTCCTGGGCACCCTGAGAATGTTTCCTAACTCCATCTTGGAAATTTTAATGATTTTTCTCTAACATCTTTCTTTAGAGAGAAAATTCTTTTCTGGAAGCTTGTTGCCAAGCTAACTTCATTATGCTATTATTATTTAGTGCTTGCTTTCCTCTAAAGAACAGCAGAACTTCTAAGAACTTAATTTTGTGAGTGTGGTTGCCCTTTAGTGGTATTGAAAACCCACACATTTTCTTTGGGAAGATGGTTATATTTTATCTGTAGGACATCAATCTGGAAAGAGACTGCTTGAAGAGAACTTATTTCAGCTACTTTTCTGTACTGATGCCTAAAATAAAATTGGTAATAATTACCGATGCCTCTTCACATGGCTTAATAATAGAACCTATGATATAACATCCTACCAATGGCAAATTTTAGATATAATTTCAAGAGATAACAGACACGGATTTTAACAGCCTCAGGCCTTGTCAAAACAGGTGATTTTGAAAATTTTGATTTTCTGCTGAAGATGGTTCATTTGCTTCAGAACTAGCAATATTTGGGGCACTCACACATACTGCGGAGTGCTGAAGTCATTTTCAGTCAATAATTCTTATTCTGAACCAACATACACTCAACCACTTAGTTGTTATCTAGAGTCGAGTGCATGAAGCCATCTGAAGAGGGCTTTTGGCTCCAAGGTACGCACGTTCTTTCATACTTTTCTGCAAAAATAGTTTTAGAATTATTTATGTCCACCTTGTCCAGGAGCGTACTTCTTTTGTGTCTGTCCCAGGAAGGTGAAAACAAAGCATGAGACAGATGGATATTTGACCTCCTTGGAAAAACAGGGTTTTACTACCTCATGAACTCTTTGTGAACAGTTTACTGATATTCGTATTGCCCGTAACTGTCAGTTTGCAGCACAGATTTCTATTTCCTCCAGCTAAATCAAAGTGACCAAGGGAAAAGGAGTTAAATTGGGTATTTGCAAGATTTAGTGGTCTTTGCTCCTTTATACAAATCATTTTGGTATTCATTCGAAGAGGTTCATATTTTTAGTCTCAGCTTTCACATTTTTCTGTAAAATGTGTTTGTTGCTGTTCCTATTTCTAGACACAGTTTTATGTGTTTATATATATAGCGTTCCTGCACGTGTGTTTATGTACACGTGCGAAAAAAAAACCGTGCTGAGGCTGTGTGCAGGTCACTTTAGTTTACATGAGAAGTGATTCTGCGAAAATGTAAAATTTGAAGGAGAAAAAGTTTATGGACAAGATTATGAAATTCAGGATACAGAAACTTGCTAATTTGGTCTTTGAAGGCACAAGTGATATTTTCACCCTGGATCCACTTGCTGAATATTCCGCAAATAGACTTTATTCATATCCCTCTAGGAGAGACGTGGCTGCAGTTTATGGAAACCTCATCATGCTTCATGAAAAAGCTGAATGCCGCAGTTTTAACCAAAGCACACTGGTTCATAAATGTTGCAATGCTAGGAGCAGTGTAAAAGGATACGTTGTTTTTCCCTTTCTGGCAGGCGATAAGATTTTGTTGCTTGACGATGATTCCTGCAGAGTTCAAAGAGGAAATAAATGATTTCAATAAATTTTTGAAAGAATTTGATGCTGGCTAGCAAAGAAGGTTTTCAAACTAATCTTACAGCCTCATTGGCAAGGTGTGGGTTCAGTGGACCACGTGCTCCCGTTGTTCCTGCTCTCACCTGTGTACCGTGTCGCTCCATTCTTGATTTGCCTGACAAGAACTGATGTTCAGAGGGAAACCCGTGCTGGAGCCCAGCTCTGGATGGCTGCAAACCCTGCAGCTTTCATATGTTAGTGGTGGTATAAAAAATGATCAATAGAAAAGAACCTTGCTGTGCAGTGATACTTTCTTGTTCTGAAGATGAAAGCTGTTAGTCACAACAAATAATACGCTTTCCTTTTACCACCAAGTGCAGACATGCTGAGTAGAAATACTACCATGGTGAAACTGGTGCTTTTATTGTCCCTGCAGTGTCCTTGGCAAAGTGCTTGATGGATTAGCAAGACAGAGGTTCTGTTCTACAGATTAGGGGCCTCATTCTTCATAATAACCACTGAATACGTTGCATTATTTACCATTCCCTGCATTCAGAATTGAAGTTTTAATGTAATCATATTAAACCCATATATTAAAAGAAAAGAAAAAAAAAAAAGAAGAGAGAGGTGGATTCACTGTGGTTTAAACTTGCTGATTTTGAGTTTCGTGAAGCTCTCTGGTGGGACCACAGCTCGTACCTTCAGGGACGTGGGGGGACACTGAGGATTCTGTGTCCTCTTTCAGGAGACACCAGCTCTCTTAGCTCAGATCTTGTGTGTTTAGGTGTCAATGCCCCTGCATAAAGTAGATGTGAGAGAACAGATACATAGAGTTTAGCCTAATAAAGGCTATCCCCTAAATCGAGTACAGCCTGTAGCTGTTTTCCCTGATTTGTATGACCTGACTCCCACCTCTGTTCCTTCCCAAGCTGAAAATAGCATATGTGATTCCTGCAAAGAAAGCATGATGGTGTTGGCTTTTCACTAAACAGAACCATCCAGAGTATCAGGGAGATGTAAGAAAGCCCTAAAGAAATATTGAAATGAACAAAAATTTCAAAGGAAGAAACTTTTTTAATAATTATGAATCATGAATATTTTGGTTACTCTGCAATAAGCAAATCCTTTAGGGATAAAAATGTGCTCTAACTGGCTACTTTGCAAATGTATAAAATCCATAGTGTGTTTGATTAGAACTTCTGGATTGCTTAAGCTTTTCATTGAATTCTACAAGCATTTCATAAAGAGTAGTTCATAAATCCTATCAGGCACACTTACAATCTGTCAAAATCTGATGTAAGCACCGTCAAGAATTAAAAAAGTGTTCAAAACTCAGTATGAATTTAGAAATACAGCAAGGAAAGAATTGTCTTTTCTGTATTACTCAGACTATGGGCAATGCCAGGACTTGATATTGTTGCTTAGAATTCCCTTGTAAATTTGATATCCTTAAGTATCTAGAGATACCTGACAAAGGATGGATGGGAAAGCAATGCAGAAAATAGAGCAGAATTATGGAGCTTCAGTTCTGTATTGGCAACAGACTGTTGAAGGGATTTCTACTTGTTTTATTTGAATATTTTTAAAATAGCAGATTTAGGGCAGTTTTATTTTCTTTTCCTGAAAACCTTTAATAGGCTCACCATAAAATATTTTTTTTCTTAGTTGTGAATCTGTGGGTGAAGAAAGTAATGTGATCCTCTCAGTACAAACACAAATAAAGCCAGCAAATTAGCTTATAAATTCTTCTGCTGAATACGTGAATTGCATAATAATTAGAGTTTTTAATCAAATCTCAAATAAAATGAGTTTATCTAGATAGTACAGGTGCTGCAAATGCTCTTTATGTAATGTTTTTCAATAAGCTTCTGTTTCTTGAATGACCATCTATATGTCACCTGAAGTACCCTTCTTGCCTCTTTCTTTGCTGAATTTTATTGTATTCCCTAGTGAGTTTCCAACTCAGAAATAGAAAAGGGCCATAATGACATTATTGCTGTGGCTTTTGTTGCTGAAATTTTCTCAAAGCCCTTGAGCAAAGTGAAACTCAACCAAAATTGGTGGCATTCATCAGCACACAGTGAGCAAACAGGATCACTCTGCACATCAGAAAGAAGGATCACTCTGCACATCAGAAAGAATTTTTATGTTTCATTACAATCCATAACTAAGTATCCACTCTTTCCTCTTCTCTTTCTGTCCAGCTTATTTACTTGGACATTCATAATATTGACATTTATGCTGACCTATGTTCCTTAAAATTATTTTCTAGGTCTTTAATTCCATTTTCCAGAGTGCCCTGAGGTGAGAGCTTTTGTGTTTCCCTTCATGACAAAGGCTGTTAGAAACACCAGCTAGTCTTCGTATAGCCTTAATCTCAAAATTTAGTTCAGAAATCTTGAAGAAATACTGAGCAGAAAAAAAGGAAAGTTGTGTGAAAAACAATCTATCATGTGTCAGTGCAGGAGAAAGAAAAATCAATTGGATGATTTCATGGGTTGCGATACCTGGAATCTGAGTTGATGCAGAAAAAATTCACAAGTTCCGTTTTAAGAAGAGGGTTGCTCTTGTAAATCATACAAAGAAAGAAGGTTGACTTACATAGTCATAAGATCCCTGACAAAGTGATTTTTTTTATTTGCTAATCTGCTTGCATTTCAGATTAAATTAAAAAGAGTAAAAGAGATGGACTTGAACCAAATCAAACTTTTAGAAGTTTTTGAAAATCTTTGTAGTTAATTTTGATCATTTAGCATGCTAATTGTATACTTTGATTATAATACAATAATCATATTTGATAAAATAACATGTAATAGAAATACAGCAATGAGTTTCCAATTCCCAAATGATGGTGTGCTTATGGCCTGCAAGGTATTCCGAAATGGCAAGGAGAAAAAAAAGAAAAAAAAATTTTCTTTCCCTGCTCAAAATGAGTCACGGCTCTCCTTGCACACTGCCGAGCACAGCACTTAGGGCAGCTGCTTCTGGTTTTCACTTTGGTGAATCAGAGCAAATTACATTTGGAAGCCCCAAACCTTAACTTCTTAATATAATTTAATGCGTGGTTCTCCCTTTGAGCCAAAGTATGACGAACAACAGAGCCACAAGGACTTGCAAATTCAGGAAAGTTATGATGCAGATTTATAAGATATTTCTTTCACCCCAAGAGGAACACTATAGCAGTTTATTTCAAGTGAAACTTAAAAATCTGCAGAAGCTGATGTTTGCCCAGCCATTTGATCGCAGGGTACAGCTAGGCAACAGAGTATTCAAGACCTTTTAGGCTTACAAGGAGTTTTTTTACCTATGCCCATCAACCTAAACAAAATCCTTCCATGAGAACAATTACTAGTTTCAAACTATTGGGTACGTTTTATTTTAAGGTAAGCAGAGAGAGGCTTTAATTCCAAACTTTTTTCTTTTTTTCAGTTTTACTGTGATGCACAGAACCTTAACAAGAGGTTTATACCAGTTAAGACATATCTGCTTTCTTGATTGTAACCTTTCAAGTTGATTTTAATTTAGCGTAATGCCTGCAGAATACCTTGTGTAGCACAGCTCAGCTGGTCAGGAAACGAGCGATGCACTTCGGTCCGCGGGGTCAGCATACATCAGGTACGAAGAGCAATTTGGGAGGGCAGATCATCTGCGAGACAAGCACTGCTCTGATTTTAGTTCAGAAATGTCAGGTTATTCTTAACTGCAGAAACTGTGGTATTTGCCCATTGATATTATGGAAAATTCATTTTCATGTGTTCATACTTTTCTCCTTATGGTCCTATTTCAGCTGTGCCTTGCAGTTTCATGAGTTAAAAAATGTTAGTAATAGAACAATGTCGGAAGTTATGGAGAATATATGCACATTTTGGAACAGTATTGATGATAATATGTATTGGAATAATTCATTTTCTTTGTGTGAATTGCAAAAATCCATTTGAATTTAACTGACTTTTTATTCCAATTTGAAGATGCATCTGTATATGATAGTTGGCACAAGTGTTTTTGAAAATACAAATCAAATTGATTAACAACCATTTAATCCAAGGGTTTTCTGAACACTTTTTTTTTTTTTAGTGATAGCTGTCAGTATTTTAACAGCTGTTCTCTTTAAGTGAAATATGCATGTTCTTGCTCTTAGCGAATTTCCAAAAAATAATTTTACTGTAACTTTTTTACAAATCAAAATATATGGGGTTGCATGTAAGAATAGAAATTGAAAATATTCTTTAAAGTATGACGTTGGAAAAGGGAATTTGAGTAGGTTAGCACCCATTGCCAAAATTCATTTAAAATAAAAATAAAATAAAATAAAATAAAATAAAATAAAATAAAATAAAATAAAATAAAATAAAATAAAATATGTTTTTTTTTTCTTAATGTTTCTCTCCAAAAACTTTTTAAGGCAAGGCTTCTCTGAGCATGCGCTTTGAAGGCTTAATGCAGTTTATAGTTACGACTTAGTGTTTTGGCTATTCGGTGTTTCTAACCAATTTTATTTTTCACTGCTTTTGGTTATATATTCCAATTTAGTATCATTGAGCCTTGTTTTAGAAGAGGAGGTTAACTGCAATTTCCCCGCTCACTATGTACTTTATATTTAACTTTTGAATAATTCTGGTTGAGTGAGTGGGCACTGGTATTTGTTACAGTTCGTTGTGTGGGTACAGCAAAGTAAGAAATGTAAAACTAAATTCAGCAAAGTAATTCTCAAGGAATACAATTTTTTAAAAATATATTAAAAACAAAGTGTAAGGTGATACGTATGTTGAGGCAAAGTGTTCCTCATTTGCTTTAGTTGCAACCCTCCTTCTCCAATGTTTTGTTCCTTTCTGCAGTTACTGCCCTACCTAAGAGGGGAGGCCATATAAAGCCATTTTCCCTCTAAATACTTCCCCAGGATAGACATGGCCCTGCTTGAGCAGGGGTTGGACCAGATGGACCCAGAGGTCCCTTCCAACCTCAACCATTCTGGCAATAAGTTGCCAAATTCTTGTATTTTTGTTTCTGCCTCCATAAAATTCTCCTTCAGTGAATATCCTTGCACGTGCCTTACTGCATGGTTATTTGGGGTTTTTAACTCGACCTGGCACAGGTCATTTGACTTCTGACTTCATTAAGAAATAAAATTGGCTTTTGTCTCTGGCCTGGGAGAAATACAGTGAAGGTCTCTTCAGCACAGGTGAATGCTCTTTGACAGGGAGGTCTTCGTGATGCAGCAGTTCTCATGGTAAGAACTGTTTAATAATTGTATAGCATCAGTCTAGCATCATCAGAGAGTCTGTAGGTTGCACAGGGTTGTGATGGGCCTCTTAAATAGAACAGGGGTATCCAGACCCCCCATCCTTCTGGGGTTCTGCTGATATTTCTAATGGAAAATTCTGACATCGTGTGTCAGAAACTTCCCAAGGATTCAGGAGCACAGCGTTAAGTCCGTATCTGCCAGCCTGTCCTTCTCTGCCTCGTCCTGGAAGACCAGCCCTTCCAAGTTTTAGTATAGGTTCAGGATTTCTTGAAGTGGTGTTGGTATGCAGCTCTGATGTGAACTTACTAGTTCAGCGTTGGTTGTAGGCTCCATTTGTTGAAGAGATCTGGCTGGGCAGCAACGTGGAGGAGAACGATGACTTCTCTTTGAACAAGAAGAGGTTCAATTTGGAGACTTTTCTCTTGCAGAGGGGAGCAGGGGGCACCTCGCTGAAGCTGGGGCTGCTGGAAAGAGAGGAGAAGCTCAGGCAGCCCTGGTAGCTCAGCTAGGAACGGCCAAGTCTGCTGGCTGTCAGAGAAGGGTGATAAAAAGGGAAAAACTGGGAAAGGAGAGCAATTGGAGAAAGCAGCAAGACTTGTTTCAACCTCTGTTTCCATTCTTTCTCATCTGGTCATTCTGAGCGAGCTCTATTTAAACTAATTTCTAGTTCCTGTTGCAGGAAAATGTGGTGTTGGTGGTAATTGCACCGGAGATTCTGTCGGGCTCAGGGTTGTGTCCTGTCTCGCTTCGTGGATGCATTTGCAGTTGTGTTCATGCTTGCTTCCCCTGCCAGCTCTTGTGGCAAATTATGCTTGTATTCCTGCAACATATTCTTGCAAGTTTACAATTTTCTATAGCAATATTTCATCCATGACAAGGAATTTAAACTGAAGAGGCTTTAGAAAAAAAAAATCTCTTTCTTCTCTCTCCTGTACCCTTGCGGGTCAGCATTCAGTCCATTCCCATGTGCAAAACAAGCCTTACTTTAGCAACGGATTTAAGTGACACCTCTTATCTCAGTTTAATTACCATGGCAAATTTTTCTACAAAAGCATCCATCTGTTGCTCTTCAGTCACTTCTTGCCCTCTTTCAAAAACATCTTTGGTAGTGGCTGGATTTGTTGTTTTCTCTGTCAAAACATTCGGTGCATAATGCTGAGTTTTCCAGGCAGTCATTGCGTCTCGCTGCTTGCAATAATGCAGCGCAACGTGTGGAGGACCACGTTGATGGCTTTACCTCGACGTCAAACAACCAGCCCATTCTGGTTTGTTAGTGGCGATTCTGTACCCAGAAAAGTGCTAAAATACTGGAAACTGTTATAAAACTGGCAGTATTTCAAACAACGTGTGTGTTGGCCGAGTGGCCGCTTGACAGTATGGACAGATAGGGTGGTTATTTTGCCAGACTTTCTCTCGCAGCCCCTGCGTGCAGCTGTGCCATGGATGTGTGCTTTGAAATTCAGCTGTGCCATGGATGTGTGCTTTGAAATTCAGCCGTGCCATCCATGGATGTGTGCTTTGAAATTCAGCCGTGCCGGTGGCGTGTTTAGTGGGTTGAGCCAATTGTTTCCCATCGGTGCCCATCAGCTGTGAGACTGAGCTGTGGTTATTGCCATACACCTACATTTTACTTCGGGTCCTTACTTGTGTTGCTTGGCCTTTCTTGGCCAGGCAAAGTGAAAAATATGGGGATTTTTCTAAAAAAAAAATAAAATAAAATAAATCTTTTTTCTTTGGTTTAAACAAGCCGGCCTGTCAGAGTGCAACATCGCTCCCTGATTCATTCTCACGTCCCTGCAAGCTAGGGACACGCTGATAAAACATGCACGATGTTCCTTGGCAGTGTCTGCAGAAGTGGTTTGAAAATTTTCTGTAAAATTCAGAAATTTCCCAAATATTTCTAAGGCCAGCTTTAGATTTCTGTACCGCACTCGCTAGCTTCCCTTATTCCTAGGTTTATGTACTAGGCTTTTGACATCAGTGACAGGTCCTCTGCTTTCAATTACATCCTGATGCTCTTTCTGTACAGGAGAACAGATTTTCCCACATTGCCGTGTGAGCCTCACATCTGACAGTGGGATATGGAGAGAATTGGGGTGTTTCTTACTGCACACACTAAGTTCTGCAACTGCAGGACTGTAAATAACGAGGAAAAGTAAAAGAAAAAGAGAATAAAAGAAAAAAATCCGCTTTTTCAGATGTATTTTATTGGAGTGAAGCTTTGGAAAGGGAATTCCAAAAATTGCCTCTAATATTTGGGTCCTCTGAGTAAACGTTGCCTGCAGGATTGCTGGGAACATAAGCTGAGACCTCTGTACATCTGAATTCCAAGCAATCATCAGTATTAAAGGAAATTTTAGTTTTCAGAATTGGACTTGAAAGTGCCTGGTTTGTTAACAATGAGTGTATGATATTTTATTTTAGAAACTGAAAATGTTACCTGAAGTAAGTGTCAGTAGCAGTAGAAACAATGGTCCTACAAAGTCAGGGGATGGGCTTGGTTCACTCTCTGTTCAATGCATGCATTAGGCTTGTTTTAAGAGGCATCAAACAAAGGGTTCCCAAAGCAAATACCAAAATATTCCTGTTCATAAAATATAAATAGGTTATAAATATGATTTTGTACTCATCCCCAGGAATGTTCCATTACATCGTAAGAGTTCATCCATTTTTTATTATTTGTACCTTAAATTTGTCAATGTATTTGCTCCTAGTAAATGTATGCTCTTGAAAGAGGAAAAAACAACAAAAAAGTTTTTATTCCAAAGTTCAAATGTTGATGGCAAATAGAAAGGGATGAGATATACATTAATAATAGAAATAGTTTTTATTCACTTGTTTCAGACCATGCTTCAGACCACCAAAGAATTTACCAAGGATTTTGGTAGCAACAGGACTGGATAGTTTTGGAGCTGAACAATGTTGCTGGGGGCTCTGATGTAAGTAGAGAGATCTGGAGACACAGCGCAGGTGGTTCTTGTGTACATTAATTCAGTCTTTCATAAGCCACATGTCAACTCCTTCAGCTCAGGGCTCTGGGACTAGATAAGATGGACGAGGGTTGCTGTGAGCGCCCCTGGCTTTGAAGTAAATATCAGATACAAACACTATTGTAAAAATAATAATTGCAGGAAAAAATTGTATCCATTTATCAGTGTGGGGTGTCAAAGGGAAAGCAGTGAATCTGCATACGCTTTCTCATTTAAAAAAACACTTTTCAGAAGACCTGGAAGAAGAGCCTATAATTTCAACCCATTTTCCTAATTATGAATTTCTATCAGTATTTTTAATTATGGGGAATTTTAAGTAACAATCTGTTACAGTCTAACAATGCCAGTGGATGCTTCCCTTGGTGATACAAATTCTTCCAGGAAAACAAGTAGTTCTGCAAATTTTTCAGGTCATTTGGTAATCTCAGCTCCTGGAAGTCATTAGTTAGCCTGGGTCAACTGGCTTCTGTAGACAAAGGAAACATTAAATGTGGTGGTCTAATATGTGTATTGTGTGAAGTCTGATAGTGTGTAACATACCCACGTAGCCTCAGTTGGAATAATCCCTCAGCAATTTGCAGGATCCTGAACCAGTGACTTGAGCTGTCATTTATTGGTAGGATGAGAGAACACTTAATCTGTGATTTTTATTTTGCAAGCGCTCATCAGCATCACAAATTCCCCTTGGGAAAAAAAAAAAAAAGAAAGAAAACAGAAAATGTTGAATTGAGACTTTCATAAGGTGGAAAAACAGGTTAGGGCTAGAAATGTGAAATATAATGGGATGCTGCAGATGGGTACTTTGTGTTTAGTGAAAATATTATTATTAACCTACTATAGGATGTTGAAGGAAGAAGTCTCCAGTCTGCAAATGGTATCTAATCCATTGGCAGAAAGGTCACCATCAATCACAGTAGAAGGGAAATTATCAATAGAAAGTTCTGCAAGGTTTCTTTCCCAGATTCAAAGAGAATATTGGCAAATGTGATCTCACTCTGAAGCTCTGCTTTCAGAAAAATGTGCCTGCTTATTGTAGACTGCCATTGTAAAGAGCAGTTGTAGCATTTTCTTTAAGACTGCTTTAAAAATGTCCAGATTGCAGCCATTTAGTAAAATACCTTAGCTAAGTGAATTTATTTTAAACTATTTATCATAGTTCATAGCAATATGGGTCTAAATAAATGGGATTTTATTGTGATGAAATGACAAATGAAATGTGAATTAAATCCTAAAAAGAAAAAAAGCAGAAGAGATAATTGTAGTAAAATACATTGATAATAAATACTTAAAAAGAACCCCCAAATGAGTATACAAGATGTATCATTGATAACTAACAGAAGGTATCTAGTTAGTGCTGATTTCTGCACAGGAGGAGGCAGCTGGCAGGAGGCCAGCAGAGGAAAAGTTTGAAGTCCCGTATTTTGTGTCTGGTTTTTCTGTTGGTTATAAAGCGGAAGCTTCAACGTAGATTTAGAAAGTAAATATTGTGATATTGATATGTTGATTTTTAAAATAACATAAGGAAGCGTTTTTTATTCCTTTTGCTTTTTTCAAAATGTTCCTTTTCTGTTTCAGTTTAGTCCTGAGTGAAAGAGTGAAACTGAACGCAAAAGTTACCGGCCCCTATAAGCGGGACTTTCAGGCAGTGTTTCAGATCTGAACGAACTCTGGATCTCCCATTTCAGCTTCAGGCACATTAGAAAACAAAACCAAAAGCCCATAACAGCTTTTATTTGCAGCCACGTAAAGTTCTATTTGCTTTATCTTACAGCATGAAGCCAGAGTGCTCTGCACAAATAATACTGAGATGTATCCTCTGGCCCATGTCTTAACGTCACATGGGAGCAAGATTCCGGTGTGCAGAGTTTTGGGAAGAAATGCAGATGTTTAGCAGGGTGAGGCTGCAGCTGCTTTCAGCCAGCTGGTCTGGGCAGGGCGAGGTCTGGGACTCGGGTACCTCTCTTAATGTTGTGAGCCCAGCGAAAAGTTATGTGGTGCTGAAAGTATTTTAATTGAAATGTACTTGCCAAAAATACAGTATGGATTTTGTTGACATTTTGTAGATGTGCACAAACCAGCTTCTTTGGGCAGTTTTCTCCTCTCAGGTTCCTCACTCACTGTTGCCTATATTGACTATTCTGGTATGGATCTGAGAGATACTTCACCCTTTCTCCTCACTTGGGCATGAAGGCAAAGGGGAGAAGAACAGAATAAAGACATGGGGATGCACTTTTCCCTGCCTGTAGCCTCCTGCAGCCTTGCTACATCTCTGCTCTGTGTGTTATCCCTCTCCTGTCTTCTCCAGACTCTAACCCTGTTGTTTCATCACCTACATTTTTGTCATTCATTCACAATTACCACAGCCATGACTAGGAAAGAAATGTAGTCTGCTATTGAGTTTCAGGAGCTTAAATTAAAAAAGGAAAAAAGGGGAAAATAAAAGGTGAGTGATTCAGCTGAAAGATGTTTTTAACTTTCTACCTTTTTGTATTAACATTGTGATTTTTTTTTTTTTTTGAATGTCAACCAGATTTGAGCAAGGACAGCAGGCGACACTTCAAAGATATAGGGAGTTTTTTTTTTCTTCTTGGTAGGTGGGGGATGAGAAAGGGTGGTAGAAAACTTAACCAAATCTACCAGATCTTTGTTTTTCTAACAGCATAAAGTGTTGGATTTAGTGGTTAGAAGATGGCTGCTTTCTTCTTGTCTTTAGCTTAGTGGGAGAATTGGTGGAGTTCCTCTGCTGTTTAGTATTCATTTTTCAAGAACCCTGTCAGAACATTACACTTTAGGACCTGTACTCATTTTGTCCAATTTGGCTGAAATAATAAAAAATATATTAAAAAAAAATACTAGAAGGGGACAAGTGAATATGGAGAGTGCGTTGAGTGAACTTTGTTTTATTAAGAAGCCTGGTACACGTGAGCAAGTCTGAGCCAGATGCACAGGGATTTTTGCCTTTTTTCTCTGCAAACATTGTCATCAAACTCAAACTCAGTTGGGTTGTCTCCATATCTTCCCTCAGCCAATCAATTAGTGGAAACATTAATTTTTTTTATAAATGTCACACTGATACAAAATTACCTTGTGTCAGTTGTTTTTCCCCTGGAACTAATTTTTATAGCACAGGGAGAGGTACTAAAGTGCATAATTTTTTGGATCTGAACAAGATTTGTTATAGTAGGGTAATAACCGTATGCTTTTAAACAGATGGGATATCATTTATTTTCTTTGGACCTGCTTTCTTTCATCACAAACATTTCATGAAAAATATGACTGTTTGTCAGTAAAGTTTTTCTTCCCACCCACCCTGATGAGATCTCACCGTCATGTCTGAGAATCGCATCACTGTCACAGGTCGTCCTGAGCAAGTATCGAGTGATAAAATTCTTGCTAATCCAAGGAAGGATTGTTGTTAGGGTTTTAATGGTCTTGCAGCCTGTTAAACTAATGTTATTTCTATTCTGCTGCATTTTTAGCTTTGAGTAAACAGTTGGGAGTTGGGAGAAAGAAAGAAAGATATCTAAAGATGGGTCCTTATGGCTGACCTCAGAAGATCTTTATCCACAAGTGACAAGTTTCACTGACGGAGTTTTAACCTCTGTGATTCCAGCTAATATATTTGGCATTTTCTTATGACTACAGTGAAATGTACTGATCTTCCTTGCATTGTACCTGAATTTTTGTGAATTTTTACTGTTGCAAGGAGAAGGTGTTAAGAAGATTACTGTTTGCTCTCGAGCACTATGGACTAAGTATGGAAAAAACAAAAGTGGGGACCGATACGCACTGCTTCTCATAGACTTCTGACCTGCCCGAGCAGTGGGAAGCGTGGCACTCAACAGCTTCCGTGAGAAACGCGTGCCTTGAAGACAGGCTTTCTTAGCAGCCTGCTCGGTGTTCACTTACAAAAGCTAAGGTTTCTTTTTGTCTTGGGATTGCAAATCCTGCTGAGCGAGCTGTGTTATAGGAGACCTGTGCTTGTGATGTAAAACTATGAGTATTCTTGTTCACTCGTCTGTTAAATGTTTGAAAAAAGCAGGGCAAAATCTTTTCTTCTCATTTTCATGTGTATTTCTATCTCAGGAGGGAGGCTGCACTTTCTAAAATCTCTGCTTGTAGAGATGAAGTGTGTACAGGCAGCAAGAAGAAAGTTCTTAAATAATTCTTCTATAACATTCCCAATTTCTCTTTAATATTCTCACGCAGATTTTGCTCTACAGCGAATGTAGAGCTGCACTCAGGCTTTTTCTGACAGTGGGGCAAAAGGAATCCCAGGTTTTGAACTGGAGTGTGGTTACCTGTTTGCTGTCCTCCTGGTTCTCATTCTCTTTGCTTTTCTCTTTCAAACCAGCCAGCTAAAAGGCATTTGGTACTTGTGACTAAGAAGCTGGTTAAGATCAGAAAAGAAAGAGCATTTCAGGAATACTTAGCTGCTGTCCTGGAGCATATTTGCCTTCAGATAAGGTAGCTGTATTTTGTTGTTATTGTTTGTTTAGAAAATATAAATCTGTATCCTTTTATGTAGTAGTTTGTTCAGATACGGTGTATCGTGTTCTTTCTTTATGACAGCTATATCAGCTGCAGCTTTTGTGAGGGTACATAATTGGAAAAGTAGGCTGTTAATTGTACACTCAGAGGGTTTGATCTACAGTCATTGGCAGACAAGAAACATTGACTCACAAAAATACCAATGTTCCTACAAAGCCATTTATTACCATCTTTTTAAAAGAGACTGATACTGCAGAGCCATAATGCACTGCACAGAAGCAGACGTAAACCTGAAGTCCACCAAGAAGGAATGCTGTGCTCAAACTTTAAAGTGGTCAACAACTTATTTCCCACAATTGGGTTGTAAAGAATATGATGTGTGCCATTTGTCTGCTCTTTAGAACAACAAATTTTCCGGTTGGAATTGTTGTTTGGCACTTCTAGTGGTTTTTGAATGCATGCCGCTCATCAGACTGATAGTAATGCAGGTGCTGATATAATGGTATATCTACCCATCACTTGGAACTGTTATACAGTGTGGAGCCTTTATTATCCTTCAGAATTAAAGAAAAAAAGAATGAAAGGCAGTAATACCCTCAAATGAGGGGATAAAGAACAACGAATAGGAAGCAGTCAAAAAGGAATGGTGTCAAACCAATCTGATTTTTCAATGAGAAAGTAGCAAGCCTTACGGAGAGAGAATAATTGGTAGGTGACACATCTTGGGGTGTCTAGTAAGGTCTTGGACTTTCCTTCTCATGACACTTTAGGCTGAATAAACACAGTTTAGGTCATACTGCTGCATGGTGAATGCACAACGCACTGGAAAACCATTTCCAGAGAACAGTTACGAGTGGTTTGTTGTGAGACTGGGAGGATACGTCGAATGGAGCTCAGCAAAGATTTTTCCTTATTAGTCTTTATTACCAGCCCAGATGGTGGACTAGAAGGCATTCTCATTAAATCTGCAGATGCAAAGAAGCTGGGAGAGATTGCAACTGTGTCAGAATGCAGAACTACAATTCCAAATTACTTAAAGAACCGAACTGAAAAAGTAAGAATTTTTATATGAGGAACAGGCAGGAGTACTTTGTTAATTCCCTGGCATGTCTTTCCAGTAGGGTACAGACTCATAATAGAGAAGTCGAAGTACCTTCAAGATGTCATGGTTATAATATCTACACAGCGTGATCTGAGGGAATAATGAGAGAATTGGGGTTACTTAACCTGAGAGAAGACCAGGAGGAATATAATAGATCTCTGTTATGTCTGCTGTAAAAGACAAGGACAAAAATAAAATTTTTTGTGTTTCTGGTTAAAACAAATGTTGAAATAAAATTGCAGGAAAAGAGATTTATACAGGGTATTTGAAATAATAGTAAGTTATTGCAAAATTATGGAAGAGATTGTCTAGGGAAGACCTGGTGGTTCTACCATGGAAGCCTATGAGATCAAACTAGATGGAAATGTCTCTCTCGGGAATGATTAGGTGTAGCAAGAGCCTGGTGTGGGAAAAGGAGATGGAGCAGATGTCTTCTTCAAGATCAAGATCTTCTAATTTTCATGACAGTCTCACAAGGTTGCCATATGTGGTTCACCAGAAATTTATGTGATCATCCATCCTCACCATTTTAATTGGTGTGTGTGTGTGTTCAGGCGTATAAACTTGTCAAGCTATACCCTCCATTGCTGATGAGTGAATAAATTAGATCTTTTATTTTTACATTTATGAGACTGTAAAGGCTTCCCTTGCCTATCAAAACAGAAACTTACACATTTACTAATGGCTTGTAGGAAGCAAATGAAGCTTGAATTCAGTTCTTTTCATTTTGACAACTGTTATTGATATGAAGTGTAATGAAAACAGCCTGTCTGTTGTTAGGCTTTTAGTTATTTGGTATGCTGTTTCCAGCCTTTAATTTACAAGGATGAAATAATTGACCTTGTATCCTTACAGGGCTGACTGGGAATTACTGACTGCAGTTATGTTTTATTTAACCAGTAGCGCTGTGCCATGGAGAATAAATAGACGTGTGTCTTTAGTAAACACTGAGGACAGTCTGGTTCAATGTTCTCCTAGAGATTTTTGGTACCTCATAGACTTCTGATTGCACAAATATGGACTGAAAAACCTTGTGGGTGATAAGCAGTGATAAATTCAAAGGAAATGAAGCAGAAAATATACATTAATGTCACTACTGTTGAGTTTAGGTTCTCGTGGCAAATGTAGAATATTCTGCTTTACTCACTTACAATGAGCCCCAAGGTACCTGTGAAATAGCATGCTATTTGGTGTAATAATTAGAGTTATTTTAATGTAATTATTGTTTCCTGCAGTTGGATCTGATTACCACAAAAGTTAAAACAATTTGATTCTTGTTTTTTACATCATAGAAATAAATTCCTTTGAAATGAGTCTAAGGAAAACTACTGAAGATAAGGAAGCATTGCAAAGCTCCCAAGTACATATCCATGGCATCACAGCAAGTTACTGTTTTTTTTTGTTGTTGTTGTTGAAATTACGGTCAAATTTCTGTCAAGGTAAGAAAGTGTAGTTGCATGTCAGTTGAATCACAGCTAAATTCGGGTGAGAGGATTACACGAGTTCTGTGATTGACGTAGTGAAGGATCTGACCTGCAGAATTTGAGGGATCATAACAGGCACTTCTTGCTGGCAATAACCTGGCACCTCCCCCTCCTCTGTACACTTGGAGCTGTGCCCCATCCTACTGCTCTGATGCACGTATCATATTTGGGTATGTCTAATCAGAATTGTATGTATTTTTAATTATTAATTTAGAGTTATATAAAGAGTGGGTTTTCTTGAATGAGAAAGGTTATTGGCAACTGTCAGCAAAGAGTTTTGCTAAATTTGCTACCAAGAAAGCTTACTTAGTCACTTGGCAAGGAGTAATCTAACATAGATTAAAAGCCTAAAGGTTTTGACTGAAAGCACCAAATTGCTTTTTGCTCTTCTATTACACCAGCATTGTTGTACGGCTCCCTTTTGTTTTGACTTGATATATACTATGCCAAATTGTTTTCCCTAGAAGAGTTTACTTTCCTGTTTGAACAAGCAAAGCTGTATTGGCAAACGTGTTGGTAGTTGTCTGCTGAAGCTTCTTCTCCCATCTACTTCCCATGCATCCACTCTTCCTCTTGTTTCAAGTCTGCCTGGTCCCTTAAATCCTTGCATAGTTTTGCAAACAGATTTATTGTTGAAAGTGTATTATTAGCACAGTGCCTAACACAGAGCCTCTGGGTGGCACCACGACATGAATAATGATAATTATAATGAGTCGAGTCAGCCATTAAATCACTTCACCTTCAGATCTTGGCTACGTGTGGAAGCCTTTTTTATTTCTGGAGCTGACTTCTTCCAAATCTAAAATTCATTACTCTTTGCATTTTTCATCTCCACAGACGTGCTGCTTCTCAGTGAAAATCGGGCTGCAAAAAGAAACCGAAAAAGCTTTAATTAAAAAGCAAACAGCATTTTTCAGCAGGGAAAAGAGCTGGTGAGATCTCCCCCAGGCTTTTCTTACTAAAAAAAGACTCTTCTATTTTTGTTTCACTTGCCTTTTAAAATCCCCCACCTACCTTATTTATTCATCCCCCACTTGGAGTTTACTGATCCAGTTGTAAGAGAGGTATTCAAAATTAGCAGCTGTGCTGTGGCAGCCTTGAGGGGTATATGGCTTTCTACTGTAAAAAAGAAATTGCAGCCACCACACATTACTTGTACAGCAACTCAGCCAGGGGGATAAAGCTCTAATAGTGTCAGTACCTTTTATTTTCAATATTTAATTGCCCTGTGTTTAAAAACAGATTATGTTTGGCAGTAGTAAAGCAGGCAATACACATTTTTTTACTTTTCAGAACAGACCAGGTTGATTGGAGAAGACAAAGTGAAATGTTGTAGTTATGACCTGATTTCCCATTTTCACAATTTCATTTAGCATGGTATGAGTTAGTGATTGCACTATTGAGGCTTTTGGGGTCAATTAATAAATTTAGCTTACATATCTTTTACAATATTATTTGCTTCTTTGAATAAATGATGCACTTACTACATTTCCAAATTTTACAGTTTGGCTGAGTGGTGGTAGAACTGCTCTGAAAGCTTCTGTATGCAGTTTTTGTATTCAAAATCAAAGCGATGAAAGCCCCTTACAATATATTAGCTGTCCGATGACGACTTTGAAATCAACTATGATCTTATTTTGTACTTCACAAGAGCATATCTTGTTCTGTTACATTTAGTTGTAATTGGCATCTTTATTGGCAGTCGTAAGAAAATGAGATGGTGAGGTTGGCCCTGGGAGCTGATTAAGCCCTTTTAATTGCTGAATATTTATACTCCAGGGAGATACCAGAGGTAGCTGTGGTGAAGAGGAACTTTACCCTGCTGCTCCTTCATATCAGTAAAATACAAGAATTATTTTCTTAAAATGAAACCATTCTGATTTCTTTTCAAATGTTGGCCCGTATATTTCTAAGTGCTTCTTCAGCTGCTGGATGTTTCTGTGCACTGGAACATGTCTTCCATCCGGTGGTGTGGTTTGACCTTCCCAGGGATGAAATCCTGTTTTTTTTTAGGTGGTAAGATGGATTAGTTGGATTTTTGGTTGAGTGACAAACAAGGATTTCACCTTTGATGTCACATGTTAAGATGGCTAGACATCAACTCATGCTGCAGTGAGTTGATGAAATGGTGTTTCCTGTATTTGGGGAATAAGATGTCTTTTCTTAATTGACACCTAAAATTATTAGTGTTATACTGTTGAAAAGTACTATACAGAAAATGTGTAAAACTTGCTTATTCTTATAACGTAGGAGTTGCTCTGAACTATACTGACAATATCACATATTTCTCTGAAACTGTGGTTTGTGAAATTCAGAAGTGCCATATAAATATCGGCTGTAAAATGACTACAAGCTACAGCTTAATTGTTCAGAAAACTTTTCAAATAATGCTTGGGACTTTGAGGATTTTTTCAGCAATAGGCACAATTTGGCGGCTGTGGCCTGTAGGAAACCTCAGCTCTCTGTGTGAATGCTTAAAATTGCTCTGTATGCAGTCTCTCAAGATAAGATTCGCCTGGTGAAATGTGCCTCTTTATGGTGTATTGAAATGGAGAATTTGCACTTTTACATTTTCGAAGTGGCATAGACACTTCTGTATCAAAACTCCTGTTTTGCATAACATAAGCTCGAATCAATCAATCAGTCAATATTTTCTTCTACTTCAGGGCTTTTCTTCATCCTCCTGACTAAGAACTGACTCGATCCTGATGCTAACTCAGCAGATGCAGTACGATAAAAAGGCAGCTGGAGGTGATTTGACAGCCTATTTATTTTAATATATTTTTACTACTTACAATAGTCATAGGTAAGAGACCTTCTCCTCTTTTGTCAGGGTGTAGGTATTAGGTAGTAATCCTTCAGAGCAGTCTCTACATAGCTGGCTGGCTTTGCATTTGAGGGAGTATAAAACCATGAAAGTTTGCAACTGTTTTTAACCTTCTGCCATCAGATATATGCATAAAACTTTAAGACTTGTGTTTTAAAATCTTTCACTAGTATAAAACCTTTTGAAGTCATCAATTTTATTATAGACTTCTAGGTACCTGTTAACTCTTCTGAGAGACATTACCTTCCTCTTGTCTGGCACTCCCAAGTGCATCTTCCTCTAGTCCTTTAGTACGTAGTTATTAGTGGTTGCAATGGAATTTGCATTGTGATTGATCTTATTAAAGACTGCTGAGAAAATGAACCCTGAAATTGTGTGATGAACAATAGTGACCCAAGTAACTGTTTGAATTGGAAGCTACACGCAGAACTGTACTATTGGAAAATATGTACTTCAAAAAGTCATTTTTCTTAACCACATTCGAAGTCGGTTGACCTTATTACCATATAGATATGCTGGTACAGGATACTTTGAATGATAGTATGATTTTTCTGAATAGAAGTAAATTTGCTGTGTTACTAAACTTAAATATTTGAAATTTCACACTTTTAAACACTTAGTGTAATTCTTTTCTGGTGAAGTAGGACTTTCAAAGACTGTCTCAGCTTGAATCATGGTTATCTTCAGATGAGTGGCTTTAGGTTTACATGTGCCTCTGAGTTTCCCGCTTTTCATTTTACTGACTTATAATTTATATTCTCTGGCTTTATTTTTTTTCCTCTTCTTGCATTTAAGGAACAGACTGTTCTGCATATACTCTGATTCTTTGAGGGTCCCTTTGTTCATAGCTTTTTAGGCAATGTCCATCACCTTTGTTATACCAAACTTCTCACCCTTGCCTTTTTTTCCTTCAGATCCCTTCAGAAGATACATTTCCATTGAGATGCCAACAAAATTGTAGATAAATGATAATGATGCATTTTAAAGGCATTTAATAAAAACGGGAGCATAATTACACTGCCTGTTTCATTTATACATGGTACCATTCTCCCTACTTCTTTTTTGTTATTTAACTTCTAAATTTGCACATTAATTACAAAGAAAAAAAAAAATGGGGATTTGAGCAGTCTCCAAGTAACTGTCCCTTAGTTGTCATCTTTCTGAAGTAGTTACCTACAAATTGCATACAAATTCTTTCAGTGTTTGTGCTCAACTGCCGCATTAGAAACAAATCCTAAAATCATCATTAGAAGATTGTTTGCAGACCTATTAGGCATTAGCAATACTTTAAGATTTGAAAAATTATACTTTGAAATTGGCCTCTGTAATTAAAATACTATTAAAGGAAGAGAGGGGAACAAAATAGTGTCAACAAGTTAATGATGTGTAAGGTGTCCGTGTTATTGAATGCATCCCACAGATTTTACATTTACTTGGAAATTGTGGTTCCTGAAGGTGTCACAATGGAAGTACAAAGCACCAGAATTTTATAGCAATACTTTAAAAAAGTATTTTTGACTTGTTGGGAACAGTGATGGTCTCTTATAGGTTTCAGCTGTTAGACTTAGAGACTAATAACAACATTTCTTCCCCATGATGAACGACCACTTAGATTTTCCTTTCAGTTAAAATTACTTTGGTGTAAAATGCTGTAGATTTTAAATTGGGAGAGGAGACTATTTATCCAGCCCTCACTATTTGTTATATTTCTCCTTTAATATTGCATGGAAGAATGATCCCCACTACACAGAAACAGATTGTAAGCATTAGACAATTTGGTATCATAAACTACGTTTCTGCCCTTAAATATACTGTTGGGAAAGAAGAAGTGACCGTCTGGAGTTCTCCAGGAGCGGGAAGATATATGTGTGATATCTGAAGTTCAGTAAATTGAATAGGAAAGTAAAAGGATCGCGCTGCACTTGAGTGTTAAACTAGAAGGAACTCTGTGGTAACTACAGAGTAAATCAAAAGTCAGGTTCTCCTTTGCAGAAGAACAGAGCGGGAAGGAGGATGGCAGTTTGTGTAATGCATCCTTTCCATTTTCCAGTAAATTGTGTTCCCCTTGGGATGCTCTCGTCCACCTGTGTGGCTGGGACCTACAGCAGGCATTTGCTTACCTGCCCAGACAAGCCATAGGAGCAGCCATGCAGGACGTGGGCTTGTCTGGCCCACGAGTTGTCTTCTAACCATGGCTAGTGGTTGGGTAAAGAGTTGAAGGAGCAGGGCCATTACAAAGTCATCCTTCCCATATATACCTGTCCTGGATTTATATTCCCAGCTTCTGGGAACGAGCAGGACTTTCTCAGTTGCAGCTACAATGAACTATTAATAGCTGCTTATGGTGTAATCCTACACAAATCAACGTAAACTCCTTTTTAGCTCTGTGCTCTTGGCCGCCTCAGTATCCTGTGGTGGTAAGTCCTGCAGCTGGGCTTTCTGTGGTTTGCTTTACATTCCTTGCTCAATAACTTCATTCGTGCCCCAGTTGTGTTAGGTGGAACGATGAAAGAATTGTTCCCTCCTCATCTTTATCTTCTAATTCATGATCTTGTACATCTGTATCAGATGCTTTTGTTGTCTATTTTACCAGCTGCAGTATCAAAATACTGTTTTTTTCCTCCTGTTAGATGTGCTGTATTTCATCTTTTTTGTCATCCTGTTTTTTCTTGTTCAGCTCTATTTGAGATGGTATTGTCTGCAGAGCCTGAGATATGGGCACGCACCATGGATTTCTGTGTAGTGGCATACCAGTATTTTCTCTCTTGCTCTCAATCCCATTCATTATTAATGTTTTACGTGCTGTTTTCTTTTGGTATTTCTTACAGTTCTCATAGAGCTGTCTACTGTATATCTGAGATCTCTTTCCTGGGTGATAATGACTAAGAACCTGTCATTGCTTACATTATATTTAATACCTATTTTCTTTCCTTTGAATTTCAGCTGCCATTTTATCACCCCATCATCACTAAATTATGCAACACTACAATTTTTCACACTAAGCTTTTGATTTTGATTATTCTGAAAAAATTTACGATGTCAGCCAGACTTGTCCCTACTCCAGTCAGGCCTTTCCCAGATCTTGTGTTACTCTTCTCAACTGCACAGGTCCCCTGTGTGTTTTACTGCTGAGGAAACCCGGTGAGCATTATGTTGAACAATCTTACAATTTTTTTTTTCTACAAAATCCGAAAGTCATTCTCTTTTACAAACATTTCAGTGATCTGTAGGTAAAAGAATTCGTTCATTTTCTGTCATCATGTTACACCCATGAAAGAGCAGGGGCTTGAGCAGAGGTTGAAGATGAAGACCTCCCTTCCCCTGCTGTGGGCTTCATCTTGGTTGGGCTCAATGAGGCCACAGGTTGTGAGAGGTTCATGTGGCCATGGCCTGTACGGTCCCTCTGTTGTGGATTAAATGAGGATTTAATGATGAATGGCCATCAGCCTTGAGATATTGCTCATAAATGCAAATTGACATTTTTAAGGGAAGTTTATGAAGCTGTGCAGTGATTTTTTTTGCTGCAGCCATTACTGTGTTATGAATCATTAGACAGAAAAATAGCAAACAAGTAACTATTGATCATCTGATATTCCCCATATTTAGATGCACATAAGTGCAATTTCCCTTTGTCGATTTGCTCTATGGCCCTAGTCTGGCTATCAGAATGAAGTAATGGTGACATGTTTCAGTTTTATGATCCTTTTTTTCAAAGCTAAAACTTTGCCTGATCAATGCTGCTGTATTTAATGTCCTTTGCTGTATTTCCTTAAGTAGGATGATAGTCCATGCTACTGTGGCAGAATAAAACTCTAGAAAACATAATGTATCAAAAGTTCATTTTGAAATCATTTTTAGTTGTATTCCAGCAACGAGTTTTAATGGCCATGTTTACCAGATACATCAACACATTTAGATTGCTATTATTTTTTTTAACAGAATGCTAAATTCTGTCAATCTGAGGAAGACTTGTATTGCAGTGCTGGTAGGCAGGGTGTCCTCTCTTTTGAAACCCTGCTGCTTTATAAGTGCGCCTGCTATATGTTACTTGCATTATAATAGGACAAAAAACTATTAGAGAGTGTCCAAAGGAGGGCAGCAAAGATGGTGAAGGGTCTGGAGGGCAAGATGTCTGAGGAGCGGCTGAGGTCCCTTGGATTGTTCATCCCAGAGAAGAGGAGACTGAGGGGAGGCCTCATGGCGGCCTGCAGCTTCCTCACGAGGGGAGCGGAGGGGCAGGCGCTGAGCTCTGCTCTCTGGTGACAGCGACAGGACCCGAGGGAACGGCATGGAGCTGTGACAGGGGAGGTTCAGGCTGGGTGTTAGGAAAAGGTTCTTCACCAAGAGGGTGGTCGGGCACTGGAACAGGCTCCTCAGGGAAGTCGGAAGGCACCGAGCCTGCTGGAGTTCACGAAGCGTTTGGACAATGCTCCCAGCCATATGGTCTGATTTTTGGGTGGTCCTGTGTGGAGCCAGGAGTTGGACTCGATGGTCCTTGTGGGTTCCATCCAACATGGGAAACTCTACGATTCTATGATTAAGCTACCCACGTAAGTAAATACCTCAGAATTTTTCTTAGTATTCCTACAAAATCTAAAAAAAAACAATTGTGAATGAATGTTTTTCTATTACCAGGCAGAGATGAGTATGAATCTGTAGATGACCATGTAGTACTGTAGGCTTATTTTCGTTAATTTCTGTGAAGCTTTGATAGGTGACAACGACAGAGAGAAGGTCCAGGTAGCCTTCATTTCAGTACAGGCTGTCAAATGAATTGCCACTCAGGCTTGCTACAGAGTGGGAGTCCAAAGCTTTGCTGGCCCTGCCTTTGCTTGCTGCTGTTACCCTTTCTTGCCAAACTCCAAATTCACCCGATACAAGATGTTTCAGTATTCCTGCAAGTAGATCAGGTGCAGCATAGCAGTTACTCAGCAAGTTCTCTGCAAGCTAAGATACAGTATTATATGGCAGCTATTTAATAACATGTAGTTAAATTCAAGGAATCTCACTGAATATGGGAAGTTTGGCTGCGTGCAGTTGCTTTTCTTTCACTGTCTCCTTTTTGTGCTAGGAAGATTTAAGTGGAACCCCTGGAGGCTTCACTTATTAGTATTAGGGCTTGAATTTGTGTCTTCTTGGAAGTAGTTAAAAGCAAAAATAACACAAGTTGAATGCTTGAAATATTGCTTATGCAAAAGATTGTTTTGTATGGCTATTCATTAGAGAAAAATCCACATTAGCTTTGAAGACTGGTACATTTCTTAGGATTTTGGCACAGAGGAACTCCAGTGTGGAAACAGGTATTTTAAAGTTTATGAAGGTAATACATTGTACCTAAATTTAGAGGGCTTTTCTGTAGTGCAGAATGACATAGAGTAATGGCTGTATGTTGGAATTGTTCAGGAAGCCTGATCTGAGTCACATGCGGCTGTGACACACTTCTGGAAAATCACAACTGGTGTTCATGTTTGTAGTGAGGATGTGTTGCTGTTAGCTTCTAGTAAGTACTTGTTACTTTCACTAGCACTTAATTTTGGTTTGCTAATATATTTGGATACTCCTACCAGCACTGTAGGTTAGAACTATAACATACTGAGTAAGCTTGGCAGGGTTTTTGGGCTGATGAGCAGTAAAGAAGATTTTGCAGAACACAAGTTTGAATCAGGGTGGGCTTTATTCCACTATTGTATCTTCCTCTTGTAGTGATGCTAGTTCAGTCCTCTCCTTTGGAAGCTCTCAGCTCCCAGCTCTGTAGAGCTCCAGAAAGAAGGGCCCATGCTGGGTTTGAGGGGAAAAGGCTTCAGCAGTTCCCCCACCTCTGAACTAAGAACAAAATAAACCTGTACACAAAGTCACGAAGACTCCTTTTAAAGATTAAATAGGAAGAGAGTGCAAACATGGTGTATTTTTTAGACAAGCATTAAAATTAAGACATAAATGTCTTATTAGAGAGGTGCAGAGACAAATTAGAGGTGACACCTTTCTGGCTCGGTAATGGTTGTCACTTTGTAATGAATGATTGAAAGGTTTATAGCTTTTAAAGTTCTTCATTACTGTACGGACCAGACTCGTGAACTACTCGTTGTGCTGCAGGTCAGGCAGACGTGTTGCTGTGGCTGTGATTCCTGTTACAGATGCAGTTGGCACTTTTCTTCCCGGTCCTATTAGCAGTTATTTTCCAGCAGTTTCACTCTTCTGTTTACTCAGTTACCGGTAGCAGAGTTGGCAGCTCTCATTTCCCAGGACCCAGTGCAGCATTACGTGACTGCAGGATTTATTTCAGACTGACTTTCAGATGCTTTCAAGTCCTCTTTTTTTTTTTTTTTCTCACCAGTCTTGTTGCAGAGCCATGGTTAACAAACCTCACTGCAGATATGCCTGGCAAGTAGTCATGTACTAAGAACAGCAGCAATGAGGGAAGGGAGGATGGCTCTTGCTGGTCATACCTATTAATATTATTTTTTCCCTCAGGTGGAAAACGGCTTAGAGTGATTTCCACGCTTCTGGGGGAGGTTACTCATTTCTAGGTACTGCAGAATCATTCCTGCAGTGAACAGGATTGCAGGAAAGCATGCACTTTTCTGGAAAACAGCTTTCTAAAAACCCTTTGGCATGCTCCAGATTGCACACAACATGGAAGAGGAAGAGGAGAGGAGTAGAAGGGATCCTACTGTAGTTTCTTCACCGTCCTTCAGATCACAAAAACTGAGTATTGAGTTGTGCAGTAACATACTGCTAATATTTCCAATACACTGTATCTTGTATGCATTTGTTTGCAGAGCAGGTCCATAGGACCTTCTGTATGCAAGGTGTTGGGCTTCTGGGGTATGAGATGCCGGCTAATTAAAAGGGAGGTGATGCAAAATTTGCTTCTCTAAAATCCTGGTTAAAACATCGTTGTTGTGACATAGTGCCGTTCCACAGCTGTAACGTACAAACTAGTGTTTAAAAAACTCATGTAAAACAATTAAGACCAACATTTTGAAATCTATGCTTAGCTTAGTGCCTGGATAAACCCGTATTTAGGTACCTAAATAAACAGTTTTCAGTGATGCTAAATTCCAGTGGTTTCTATTGATTCAATAATGGTTTTGGCTAAATTAAGCAGCCTGTAGAGAGCTCCGTGTCATTGCAGATGACTCGGACTCCTTAATTCATTAAATACCAAACCTCAGAGAAGATTCAGCACTTAATAATGTATTTGCAGGGCTGGATGAAATTAGTTTGCACTTGCATTTTATTTTTTTTCCTAATAATTCAGAAGTTAGTAAGTATGACATATCCAAAGACCCTTAGGAGAAAGTATCCTGAGGAATAGAGCTTTACAGCACAGGACGTGCTTATTTAATTTCTCCCTTATAGTGTATTCAGTGGTGGTGGTTTTCTCAGAACTTTCTAGGCCTTCACAGCCAGACTGTAGGTACTAGAGAAGATGATAGTTTTTTGAATTAGGAGAAGTCTGCAAAGAGTGGAGGGAGTTTTCATGAATTTTATCAGGATGAATATGCATTTAGACGTAAATATTAGACTCAGTGCTTGCAGAAACCTGCTAAATTTGCCAAGAAGCATTACCAATTAACGTAGTTAATTAACAAGAAGCTATGTTAAAATTAGTTTGGGGTTGGAAGAGGGGAGAGGGAGTGAATTGTAATTAGAAAAAGAAATCACAGCTGCTATTTAGAGAACTGGTGGGGAAGTTTGCAGGTCTAGCTGTCGGAAGAAGCACTGCATTGCGGCTATGCCTCATTCATTCATTCCATTCTCAGTTTTCTAGGAAAGAGCTACTTTGGTATTATGTATCACAATTTCCAAGCAATATTGATTACCCTAATCAAATTTAACTTTCTGCAGGCTAACATAATAATAAAAAAAAGGTCTAATTTTTCACAATTTCTCAGAAAGGTGAAACTCCCGGTGTATCTTGAGCATCTAATGTTCAAGAAATTATGCTGATTTTCTCCAGTTAAGGATTTGGCTCCTGCTGAGGAGAATTTGCTCAAAGAAAAATGCCGACCTTCCCAGCTTGTATTACCCTGCATGTTGTTACTAAGCAAAGAGGAAAAATCAAAGCATTCATCTTTGCAAATTGAAACAAGTTTCACACTAGAAATATACGAAAGTTACCCACGAAGCAGCGAACGTATCACATATGTCACTTTATTTTCTCAATGAAAAATAAACTGCAACTTATTTAATAGATTCATGAATAGGCCTGATGGTAGCTCAGGGAATTTTCAGGTCCTTTTTGAATATATTTATTTATTCTAATAATAGGATTGGGTATATGGATTAGGATGCGTGAAGCAAGATTGAATCTTAGGTTAACCATGGTAGAACAAGGCACATTACCAAAGGCTGGTCTACTCTACAAAGGTTTCAACAGGATAGCTGCTCCCATCGTGGTGTGGAGGAGATAGAGTTTATGCTACCAGCAATTGTCCTTTCTTGGCTAGTGTAGTTAAGTATTTGCGTAACAGATACTAAGCTCATACAGAAAAGCACCCTGTCACTGATGTATTTTGCACAGAGGGGAAAGGATTTGCTGCGATACCCTCCAGTTGGAGTTACATGGAGTTATATGATCGTTTCAGCTTTAAGAGAGAGAGCAGATTCCAGCCTTGCTGTTGAGGTAAAAACTTGATTAATAGAAGTGCATGGGACCTGGACAACCAGTATTCTGATTTCTCCAAATGTTGGCATTTTGACCACCTCGAGGTGAGATAGTCTGGTTTTAGGCGGTCAGGGCTTTCAGGATTCCTTTCTCATGTGCCAGTCATCGTTAGAGTTCAGGTAAATCCCAGTCTTCTTCTGTTCTTATGTTATCTTGTGGATGTGTACACTGATGCCCATTGCCTCACTTTACCTGTACTGAAGTTTGTCCAGTATGTGAGTATACCTACACTGTACTGGAACTCAAGAAAAATTCATTACTCAATGAGCAGCTTGAAATTCAGACAGATAAAAGCAACATCTCTACTGTTTCCCTATTCAGAAGTTCTTCTGGAGGGCTTTTTATCACTGGACATTCACCACGTGAGGCAGGTGATTGTGCCAGCAGAGACCAAGGGCAGACTATACACTGGGTTAGCCGAGTTATTGATTAATATTTTATAAAGATACACTGGCAAAAGTTTTGTAGAGTCATTTAGGTCACATGTTTTGACTTTATTTAAATAGATGTAACCTGGCCACCAAAGGAACGGGACCTTCTGTTTATGCCCAGTCAGTTATAAATGACAACTGCAAGGAACTCTGTTGTAGATCTGTTGTAGATCTCTGCAGAGACAGTATTTGTGAAGAGCTCTGTTTTTTTATATCTTAAGCATGTGTGAGGAGTTGTCTGATGGCTCTGTGGCTTTTGTGAAGTGCATACATGGGTAACAGAACTAGCTTGGTGTCTTCTAAACACCTCAAATCATTACTTATTGCTCTGTGTGAGTTCAAGAGCAGTTAGAAGAGAGAATAGTTTTATTCTTTCTTTGAAATATTTGCTTTTTAGTTCAACATAACATTTCTTTGACTTTTTAATGCAGTCGATACATCCTGAGAAGGTCTGTATGTACAAGCAGTTCTATTTAAGGATTATTAGGAACGACATTAATAGCAAACCTAGCAGCTTCTGCTTCCCATTCTCCATTAGAAATCATGATCCTTTGTTTTTGCTGACATAATTATCTCCATATGAGCCAGTTCTAACAAGGCAGAATTAAGAGTTCACATTATAAATGAGCAGCAGGACCAGATGGACTGAGAAAATAGGTTTCATGCAAATATCAATAAAGGTGATTAGCAAAGCAATAAAAGCATTTGGCACGTATGTTCCTTCGTACTAATAAAGAGGACCTAACTGGAAGGGTTTTGAGGCCAGTTGGAGATCTGGAGGGTTAGATGCTCTGCTTCTGTACGTTACAAAGTCAAGTCTTGGTCTGTGAGAAGAAGGCACTGCCATGAGCGATGTCACACTGCCAGGCCCAATATCCAAATCCATCATTTTAGTAGATTTGTCTAGCTTAAGGGCTGAAAGCATTACATTTCATCCAGTTAAACAGATACTGAGCTGAGGAGCTTGAATTTGATTAAAGCAGTGCTGTGACTAGGTAAAGCAGAACCACTAACGTTTGCCCTGCATTTTCTCTTGTTCCTCTAACTGCCAGAGATAGAGAGCAGCAGAGCTTCTGACAACGTGGAAGGTAGGAGAGAGCTGGAATATGTATCAGATAGACGTATAGCACGTCTACATCTTCCTGTCCAGGATTTTTTGGAGAGGAACATGTCCTACATTATGTAGCGCTTGCTTGCTGACTCAGACGTGCTCTGGATTCATCAGAGCATCAACATAGACGTTTGGGCGATATCAGTTGGAACTGCTGCCCATGTAGTTGATACATACATGCACTGTGGGTTGAGTTTCTGGACTGCCAAATGGAGGCAGTAGCTCAGACTTGCCTGTCGACTCATCAAAAACCTGGAAAGATCTCAGAAGTCCTCAGAACTCGTCGGAACATTACTTCCTAACAGAAATACCTGGGGTATCTCCCTCTTTTTCTCACGTGCTCTGAGCTGCTAAGAGTCGTGCCAATGGAGACGTCTATTTTATGTCAGGCGTACTATGTATCTGTGTAAAAGCTGTATTTCCTCTGCGAACACAAATGGTTTCCCAGTCACATAAACTGCACTGGATGGAAAGGCATCCATTTTATAGTTGGAGGTACAACAATGATTTTCTTCTTGCTTACTAATGAATGAGCACTTGGAAGAAAACAATTCTCCACTTTAATTAGATAACTCCTTTCAGTTGTAAATACAGGAAATGCTTCTTGCTCCAACGAAGTCCTCAGGGAGGTGTATACAATAAGATCTTTGGCGATAGGTTTTTCAGTTGTATTTTTTCGGTTCACCTTCCTGGAAGAAAATCTCTCATGACTCTCCCTGACTCTTGTAGATGTTTCTGTCTCTTAATTGGTGTTGTGACAAATTCAGAGATGCCTTTGGTAAAGACTACTACAGAGTATTTGCATGTGGTAGATCTCTTATCTTTGAACTGTTTTGAAATACTGTACCTTTAATTAATTTTTCTTGGACTTAGTAATATTTTTGTCCTCAGTATTAATAATGGATATAAAACTTTGGCTGTAAGCTTGGTTTTCTTAGTTTTGCTGTAACCATTAAGAATGCTAGCCTGAGCCCACTCTCATTTTTCCGCGGTCTGCTCTGGGAGGACAAGAGAGCTTTCTCAGCTAGAACCAAAGCTTCATGCATTTCACTTAGCTTGTGATCAATTTTGTTGCTGTTTGCTGTTGGTGCTGTATTGAAGTTGTATTTTTATTGTTGTAAGCTCCTATGTGCTGTGGTGGTTGGCAATCTAGAAATGTGTTAAATAATATTGATCTCTTTTTTTCCCCACTTGGCAAGCATTTTATTTTACTCTGTCTCTAATACTATTTTAAGTATCATTTACTGGTTTTATTTTCTTTCTTATTTACGATCTGGCATCTCATAGAGCAAGGGGCCATAGCAGTGCCTGGAGAGAAGTCCTGAGACAGAGGATGCTCATGAGAATATACTTTCCAATTTTGATGCTATCTGCCTTTAAATAGCAAGAAGAGCTCACATATTACATTCTGATCACATAATTAAATAGTAGATTTGCATTTTTGTTTCAGAAAAATATTTTGATTTTCAATGCAGTGTATGTAAGCTGTCAGGTAGTCACCCTAAATGGATGTTTTGACAAATCAACTTCCAGAAAATGTCCTCCCTGGACCTCCAAGGTGATGTAAGAAGTCCATGGTCCGTTTCTGGTATCTTTCATATTAAATACATGCATTTGGGTGTTTTTCACTCCATGATAAAATGTGGGATCCAGTCTGTTAACAGTGACTCTTTCTGAATTGTCTTTATTTGGCAGCTAAAGCTACTTGGGAGATGTTTTCAGGAAGCTAGCTGTCCTTCACTAGGGGAAAATAAGGATTTTCTTTGAAGTGCCTAGTGTTACAGAAGTTGTTACTGCATCTTAGAGCATTCCGTAACTTTTTTGTGGTTCCACCTTGAGTTGGAAACCCCTGTTGAGCTGTAAGCCACACTGAGGAGAATAAGGTACAGAAATCAGCCAGGTGATAAAGCTGTGGTTTCCAGCAGTGGTTTTCATTGCAGCTATTAAAGGAGCACAGTGGCATTTTCAGCTATGGTAATTGTCTGCTTCTGTTGAGACTTTTCTTGAAATAATAGTGGGAGGCTAGTCTTTAAACCAAAAGAGGGTATTGTGGTGGCTTATTGTCACCATTTAGTTGTTTCACTTTTGCTCTGTAGAGATTCACAAAGCTCTGAGTTGTTTCTGATGTTCAAAACGGATATTGTTTCTTTAAAAAATAGCGTTTCCATCCAAATTTTGCACAACTTCTGAAATATTTCATTTGGAGGAAAAATTTTTGTAGACCTCAGGTCAAGCTGTTATAGCATCTTCTCTAAAGCTCTGTGTGTGCTTATGGGGAAGAGGTTAACTGTTTATTTATTTATGTTCTTGATTTCTTTATTTAAAAATTCAGAACAATTTTTTTTTCAGGAGAAATTCCAAAATTGTGGAAAATTATTAACAGTTCTTTTTTCCGTTAGAAAAGTTGGTATCTTGCTGTATGAAAAGGAGTAAAAAAAGAAGCAATTCATCAGCTTCCAATGAATTTCTTTTCTTTGTAAGAAGGAGTAGAAAGGGGTAAATTGGAGAATGCTTGGAAACCCCTTTATGGGAGTGAACACTCATGTGTTTCACTTTCTTTCCCTTTGTGAAGACTCGCGAAGCCTGACGTTGAACCCAGTTCTCCATAATTACATTGTAGCTTGACGAACGCATGAATTTCCATGGGAATGGTACAGTTTGAATCTTCCCTATGGGCAAAAATGAACCACTCCTTATCCGTGAAGTCAAGAATTTATTGCTGGCGTGGCTGAAATCTTAACAGTTGATTTAAAGAATATCAGTCTCAAAATAGTAACATAGTTCATATGTTATTCCATTAAATGTTTTTTTTTGATGTCTTTGTTACCCCTAAAGCTGCTTTTCCCACTCCAGGTGTGCCTTTCTTCGACCTACCGCTGGTGAGTTCCTTATGGCCCTGGGTGTCCTCCCGTACCCCGTGTCCCTCTGCTGTCACACCAGGCTTGTATTTCTCTGGGCTGTGTCATTATCCGGGAGTCATAAATACTTCATTGTAGTCCAAATAATGACTTGTTACTGCTATTATATAGAAATTACGGTTATAATATACAGAGATGAGTAAAACAAGTTAAGCATAGCCACCTGCTCATTAGTAAATTTGCTGCTTAAACAAAGAAGCTAAAACAAAGCTTCATGCAGCCCGAGCCAACGTGAGACTGACTTTCTGGGCTGCAGTGCTACGATGGGCTGGTGGTCTTGGTAGAGTCTGAGCAGTGACAAGAATTTACATTTGCATATGGAAATGTTGACTGTCTCTAGAAAAAGAGTTTTCCCAGGCTGGGAGTTAACACTGATGACTGTGGATATCACCAGTGGCAGCAGTTGTCAGTGTTTTATTGTGCAGAGCACTTTGAGACATATTGCTACGGGTGCTTGTACCTACCGTTTCCGAATCCTGTTTGTATAATAAAGACTGTGGAAAAGTGAAGTGAGAAAAGAGCGAGGCCGTGTCCCCTCCGCCAGCAGTATCCGGCACTGGCTGCAGATACAGGGCTACGGCCAGTTGTTCAGGGAAGCGAAGCCAAGGGCACCAAACTCCCCCCCCCGACTCCACTCTGTACTGCCCAGGGGACATGGATTGGCCACCGTGCTGCGAACGAGGAGAGCTGGGGGCTCTCCAAAACCAGCAGCTTGTGTCACAGTCCTTCATCTGTCTTTTCTGTGCTGGAAGCAGATAAACCTTGTCCCGCCATCCTTAGAGTGGCCATACTCTGAGGCTTACGCTGTTGGGAAGCCTTGAAGCAGTGCTGCCTGAATCTGTTGGCAGCTTTTATCCCTTCGGACTACTGAGCTTGACATTTGTTTTTTTCTTTGAAGCACATACAGTTTTGCTGCATTTCTGTACACAGACGCACTGTCAGATCTCCAGGCTGCTTTATGCATTTGGAAATGAAGGAAGCATTTGTGCTTCCCTCCTCTGGGATAGCCAGTAGCACCATGAACATTAAATGTAAGTGAATTCCAGCTGATTTATAACTGTACCTACTGGATCCAATCTTCACCTCCTTGTCTTTTAAAATCTGCATTATTTCATGACACAGAAATATTCTGTATTTTCTTTTTTTCATAAGTTAGCATTAGTTGATGTGTTACAAATTCATCTCAATCATCTGAGTAATAAAACAGACATTTCCCATCAAGTATCTCTTACAGATGGTCACTGCACTATATCTTATTGAGCCCTAGTGTTACCTTCAATTGCCTGATGCCAAGGCACTGCTCAGACAAGTTTGTAGCGTCCCGTCTGTGTAACTTACCTTCTAGTTACACCGATACCATAATGTACGTCTCACTCCTTTTTACTAACCTAAATGGAGCTTTCTTCTCCGCTGCCTTACATAGCTCATTTACAATGTTAATGAAGGCATGTTGGGGGAGTTAATATTTGGAGATAACGTTCATACAACGTGTTATTTATCTGTCTAACACTGCAATTGTATGCATGACAATTTGCAGACTAAGAGGTGAATCCTGATTCATTTATAACCTAAGCTGAATACAAGGCAGGGTACAGCACTGGGGCAGTAAGCAAAGGGCGATGGCAAAGCAGGTGATGAGGTTGCAATAGCAAAATACTGTGATAAAGGCGTACCTTTGGTGTCTGCTTCAATTTTAGTGACCTGTGTTTCTAAACCAGGTCTGCCCCTTGAAAATGTCAGTAACTCGCAATGTCTGGAAAAGTCTTTATTTTAGAATCTATTTGATAACCTAATTCTCCTCACTCAATTGATTTCTGACCTGACTTTCATTCTTGATTCAAATGGTTTTCTTAATAGCTTAGCTAACTACAGTTGCCAGTAATTGATCCTTATTAACCATTTTTTTAACGTATCTCAGTATTTTTGCCACCCATCTGCTTTTAAACTGCCCATTTGTATGGATTCTTCGCATAAATATTTTGTGGTTCATTTGATTCTCTGCATAATTAATTAATTGCTTCTCATTTAGTTTTCTGCATAACTAATCTACTGCCACGTAATTAACAAACTCTTTAATTCCTTATTAATTATTTACTGTTCTTTTGAATATATGAATTAATTGACTGTTTAAATTTGCTGCTGTGCTGATTTGACATCTAGTTAATTGTTTTGATTAATCAATTAATTAGCTGCTTAATCTCTGCTTAAAAGTATAACCCCATGACTGCTTTGCACATGTTGTAGCACCTTTCCCCGTTCTCTTTTGCTCAGCGCTATGATCACCTCGTCCACATCTGGATGCCCAACTCACTGTCCAGGCACACATGGACCTCTTGGGCTTACATAGATCCCTCCTGTGAAGCCATCTCTGTAGCCCCAGTGATGCTCCTTATATCTATGGTTTTCCTCCAAATGTTTTTTTTTTCCACATGACAAGCTGCTCATGCACTTGAACCTCAACAGAGCTTTAACTCTGTTTAGGTCTGCCAAAATGAAAAGGGCAGAATTGGGAAGAAAGGCATCAAAATACTTGTGAATGAAAATCCAGCAGGTAAATGGGGTATGAGAACAGATCCAGAGAATTAGGCATTTTTATGGCATACAGGGACAGGATGTTTCGGATGGATTTTACCTGCTGCAGATGTTGGTGGTACATTAATGTAGGTGATAAAATTCCTAAAACTTTTCAGGAAGCTTTATATTTCTATATAGCTCTTCCACTAGACTTGTTGAGGCTGTTTTTCTCTGGTTCTTCACTACAGAAGAATTTTTGTAGAAAAGCACCTTTTTCTTCACACTTTGCTTTATTTATATGCTAATCCAGTACTTAAAGTTTTCCCAACTGGTTGCAGTAGAACCTGTGTTCCTGTTGGGGAGGAGGCCTTTGAAGGAGGTGTTGCCTTAAAAATTAGTTTGGTGTTATATATCACAAACAAACCAACAAAAAACATGACCGCTGTTATGAAAACTCCTTGGAAATGGAATGTTTTTTTAAAGTTTTCCACAAGGTGTCAGCTGCTCTTCGAAGGTATTAAACCAGGGCTTCTTATGCAAGTGGAAGTTTGAGAAGTGCAGTGGCTTTGTCAAGCATGCAGCACGAAACACACGAGGGTACATGTACTTCTTTAAAGAAAGGTGCTAAGCTGAATGTTGCATTTAATAGCAAGAGAATAACCAGGTCAGAATCAAAATTGGTTGGACTGGCTCTTATTTTTGGTGGGTGCTCTACTAATTTATTGATCAAGCTACAGACTTCATAGTGACAGTCATTGCCAGAAGTATGTTTCCTGGATCATACAAAAATGTAAAAAAAACAGCAAAAACTTGTACTACCAATGAAAATTTTCAAAGAAGTGGTATGATAGGTTGTGCTGTTAAAAATTGTTGTGCTGTGTATTAAAAATTACAATATGGATAATACGCATGTTTTAATTTATCTTAAAAGGACCACTTAGCATGATCATGTGTCTGGTGAACCATACTAGTGAAAGGCAGGAGCTGGTAGGGTATTCACTGGATCCTAAAAACAGTGCTGTCCTGGCTGCCCACCTCTTCCTCATCTGGACCATTGACTATGGCAGCTCGATCTCCATTGCCTGGCATGGGTCTGTAAAAACTGAGTACACGAGGACATGCATACCTGCAGCTGACTCAGATATCTTGATCTTGAGGTGGGTCCTACCCCCAAGTGTTTTTGGTGAAACACTTTGGTGGGAAGGCACCAGCTGGTCCATGAAAAGTCACCTGTAGCAGTGGCCTCAGGCCCAAATCCTTGGGACTGTCTTCTCTGGAGAAAAACACTGGAAAATGTGCAGAAGTTGTTAGTATTTCAAGAGAGTGGATGGAAGAGTCTGCTAATCTTTTTTATCTCCAATTTCTGTGAAACTGATTATCATGAAAAATTGCCATGAAAAAGTGGTAGGCAGCATGCACAACCTACTTGCTTGTCTTTTTGCTGCGAGTGCAGTGGTGAAGAATTTAAAATAGTTTGCTTTTCTTTGTTTACCTTAGGCAAATTAACTAGAGGCTTTTTCGGGGCTGTTTTACAATATTGAGTCTAAATAAGGAATCTGGAAGAATTAGATTCACTGAACATGTAGTGAATAATAATGACAAAAAAAATGAAGTTGTTATTGTCGCTTTTCCTCTGATGCTACTTTAATTAGTCTGAGATATAGTAAGGGTGCTGCAAGGTATGGATCATCTCTTAGTCTATATGTATCTCTGAATTCTCTCTTAAGCTTTCCAGGCACTGCTTGATACAAAAACTATTAATAAGTATGACTAGCATTAAGCATGTAAGTATTACATTTCAGAGCAAGTATTCATATGATTAAAATTAAGCATTAAACTTAGATAACTCAGTGAACCAAAGCCCTGGTAATATTCACATTGGAGATGTGCCATTGCAGAAATTTATTTTAAAAAGAGGTACAATTAGAATGAAAAATGAGCTGTTCAAAAAATTAAAAAGTAGCAGGAGATGTATTATAAGGTAAGGTAGGAGAAATATGTAAGGAGGTGATATAGGTGGGAGAAATACAAATTTTTATCCCCAGGAAATATATATTTATTGTCAGTATTTCTTAATCATGAGAAAAATATATGTCAACAATCCAATGGCCTGTAGGAATTATTAGTGGTGGTGAAATAGCTGAACCTGCAGGAATACAGTTCCCATTCAGCTCTGTCTCATTGCATTTTTTTATCAGCATAAATCCACTGACTCAGTGAAATTCAACCTACACCTTGTGATTTCTGTGTCTAACTGAAACTGTGCAAACAGCAGCTCGTACATTTCAGAGTTCCTGTTTTATTTACTGCTGGGGCAGCATTATTCCAGCATGGTACAACAGAAAACATGGTTATCTTTTTAGTATTTGATTTTTTATTTTTATTTTCTGGAAATAAAACAGCATCCCTGGCTGTCCATATGTTTGTTAGCTCGCTGCCAAATTTTAAGTAAACTCTCACAATAATTTATTCAAATTAAATGTTAGTATTCCTTTTCTTTAGCTTTATTTCTTAAACGTAGAAGAATCACACACAAAAGCAGGATTACCCCCTTGTTTAAAAATCTGTCCCAGTCATGCTTGACATTGCTGTTGGTTTCATCAGTAGACTTGGGAGACAAGGTTTCAAATAAAACACTGGCTTCACATGTACACAGAAACGTTGATTACTGAATAATCTCTTTTTTTGGGGGTGTTTACCTATCTTCTTTCTGGAAGCAAAAGGTTATGAAAATAGGCAAAATGTAAAAAGTTACAAGTGTTTTTGCAGGATTAGGCATATTACTTTGTGATTGAGGAGTTGTGGTTGACAAAAAGGATGGAGGCAGCGTACCAGAAACCATTGACTTGTCATGGGTTTGTGTTGTATCTCTACGTCAGTATTTCTGTTTTTTAATGATTATATACACTCGCTCACCTTTGAAAGCTGAAAGAGAGGATGCAGTATTTATACTGGAAAGTTATCGGCCTAAAAAATAGGTTGGCATTGTTTTAGTGAAACTGTGAAAAAATAACTGTAAAATAAGGAAACCTGGCTTCTTTTACTGCTTTCTCTTTGGTTTAGAAAAGCTGTGTGCATTGTTTGAAAATAAGATTTTGGGAGAACTTTAATGTTCAAGAACTTAATGCTTTAATTACCCACTATTAAGTTTTGCTTAATTAGAAAACAGCATATAGAACTTTTCGACATATCAGCAAAACATTACCAGCAGCTTGCTTTTGAAATCTAAAAATCCACAGGAAAATTAGGTGCTGAGCCATTTTACAATGTTAAGTCATTTTACAAAACTCCTGGGAAAGACAATGGAGTATTTTCATGGATTAATTAAAAATTGTTTCAGCATACATTTATTTCAACTATTATTTAACTTATCTAAGAAGCTGAGCAGCAAATTATTTTTATGTCTGTGTACCTGTCTCAATACTTAATAAAAAAATAAATAAATACCAAGCCTTTCTTTGAATTTGACTTGAAGTAGCACGGTGGTGTCTTACAGCTTTTTGGAAAGAGAGTTGCCGATATGGGCAACCCAACATCCTCTGCTCGGCTGCACTTGCCTGTTTGAATTAGGTAAACCTAACAAATAGCCTATGTTTAAACATTAAGCCTGCTCTCTAGAGTGTTTCTTTTGCCCAGCTGTTGTGTAACAAATTAATTCCTAACACAGACACCTGCCTTTTCATAGCATGGTTTGGGTTGGAAGGGACCCTAAAGATCATCTGGTTCCAACCCTTCCACCAGACCAGGTTGCTCAAAGCCCCATCCAGCCTGGCCTTGAACACTTCCAGGGATGGGGCAGCCACAGCTTCTCTGGACAACCTGTTCCAGTGCCTCACCACCCTCTGAGTAAAAGAATTTCTTCCTAACTTCCTATCTAATCTAAATCTGCCCCCTTTTATTGTAAAGCCATTACCCCTTGTCCTACACTGCCTGGAAAGAATTTCTTTCTATTACGTTTACAGCTTAACAACTCCCAGTAATTCATTGGTTGTCTGGTATGGACACAGAAGAGGTAGTTGGGTTGCAAATCTGTGAAATAATACAAAAATACTGGATTTACCTTGTAATCTTAATGTTTTGGTAGACTTGTGGTTTGAGCACTACGAAGGACAACATGCTCATCTGTATAATACGGGAAGTCAGAGTAGACTTCCTCTAGGTTACTTCTATATGAGATGTAATATTGTATTTGATTAAGAAGGTTCCAGAGTTACATTTATCCTGACTTCGAGCTTTGAGAAATGGAGAAATCCATTTCCCTTCAATTCCTCTTTCCCATTGTCACCCAGGAGCCGCAGAAACTGGAACCAAGTTGGTACCTAAAGGCAGCATAACCCTAACTCCCAACTCCCTAGTTTCCATATGCTTATTTATAATAGAGTTTTTCAGAGGCTCTCAAATGACGACATTACGTGCCTTATCTATGTGTAAGCGGTGTTTCGGACAACTTTGGTTCCGTTGCTGAAAAAAATGAGTCAAAGTATGGAGCATAACTTAGCACCGCAATGCACAGCAGTCGTGTCCTGCTCCTTCCTCTCGTTGGCAGCAGCTGCAGCAGTGGGCTGGCAGCGCGGCGGGGTCTGTCTGTCCCTGCGTGACATCTCACCCTTGTATCCCTGTTTTCTGTCCTCGCGGCTCTTTCCCTTAAATGGCAGATTTTGCCAAGAAACGTGCCCAGCAAGGAGCTGGGGAAAAGGTGTGGGAAACAATATAGGACAGAAGGGCTGAATGAGGATGCTTTTGAAGGGGAAAGGAAAAAAATATCCTTTGGGAAAGGTGAAGGACACGAGGATTTAGGAGTTGTTTCCACAGCTTGAATGCGTGTTACCTATTACCTTTCAGAAACAGATTTTCTTCTTAAATAGTCCTGCTATCCAAAGCATGTTGCAAAAGTTTAAATTCCCTTTGATGGTAACATGTAGCCCTCTGATCATTGTCCCGTTTCTCACAAATTGGAGTTTGCGCCCTGAGTGCGTGGCTGCAGCCAAGGTTTGGTAGCAACAGCTTGTTCCCTTGTCTGAGGCAGCCTTCTTGCTTCGGCAGAGTCCTGGGCTGCCAGCTGTTGTCTTCGATCTGAATCGTTGACTTAGTCCTTAACAAATCCTTGAGTGTAGCACCATGCCCCCAAGTCAGCGAGTGCCAGCTTGTTTGTGAGGCATGTACTGAATGACTAAATTGAATTTAGGAGGATCAGAAACATAATCTTGTCCTTCTTGTGTGTTAAAAATAAATTGGATCTAATTAATTTTGATGAAAACATTATTTTGGGAGCAGCATGCTTGAATTAATCCAAAAGTGGACCTTTAATCTGGCCTCATTCACATGTTGCAAACAGATATCAAGATTATCTCAGTAAGCACATGGATAAAAGAGCATTTAGGCTATTGAATCTTGGAGAAGTGTTCAGTGTTAAGCGTAGAGCTGGTGCCCCAGCACAGTGATGGAAAATCCAGTTTGAGATTCTGTTCCCCACTCTCCAACTCAATAACTGTTGCTCTGTGGCCTTGGGCAGCCCCTTAGTATTTAACTTTAGAACATAATGAATTCCTGAAAGGAAAGAGGATGGATGGTGAGAGCATCAAGGCAATTCCATCTTCCTTGGTCTTCCTCACTACCTGTGCAGTCTGCTGAAATAGGATGGTGAATTTGCTTTGAGGAGGCAAGTGGTGGATAGTCCAATCATTATGATATTTAGCAGTGTCCTAACTCCTGTGAAGTGTAACCCTGACCATAAGTCATTTGTGGCACCCCGTAAAAGGTACTGGGAAATAAGAAAGTCTGCATGTCTGAGCTGCGTTTCCTCCAAGCCCATTGCAGGGATTTAAGCCATTTCTCCTTGCACAAGTGCTTTCCATTCCAGAGCACTTGTCCCAGGCTGGCTGGATAGGGTCACATTGGAGCTAACATCTGTTTGAGACAGAACCTTGTCAAGATTCGGTTGATGAGAAGCTCAACGTGAGCCAGCAATGTGCACTTGCAGCCCAGAAAGCCAACTGTCTCCTAGGCTGCATCAAAAGAAGCATGGCCAGCAGGTCGAGGAGGTGATTCTCCCCCTCTATTCTGCTCTTGTGAGACCCCACCTGGAGTACTGCATTCAGCTCTGGGACCCCCAGCATATGAAAGACATGGACCTGTTGGAGAGAGTCTAGAGGAGGGCCACGAAGATGATCAAAGGGCTGGAGCACCTCTCCTGTGAAGACAGACTGAGGGAGTTGGGGTTGTTCAGCCTGGAGAAGAGAAGGCTCCAGGGAGACCTTATAGCGGCCTTCCAGTACCTAAAGGGAGCCTACAGGAAAGATGGGGAGGGACTCTTTGTCAGGGAGTGTAGTGATAGGACAAGGAGGAATGGTTTTAGACTAAAAAAGGGTAGATTTAGATTAGATATTAAGAACAAATTCTTTACTATATGAAGGTGGTGAGGCACTGGAACAGGTTGCCCAGAGAAGTTGTGGATGCCCCATCCCTGGAAGTGCTCAAGGCCAGGTTGGATGGGGCTTTGAGCAACCTGGTCTGGTGGAAGGTGTCCCTGCCCATGGCAGGGGGGTTGGAACCAGATGATCTTTAAAGTCCCTTCCAACCCAAGCCATTCTGTGATTCTATGAAGATTTCTACTCTTACCTTTTGCTCCCCAAAGGATCAAGGCGTACCCTATCTAGAAATCTCAAGAGAGAAAAACCTGAATTCTTCTATATATATCTAATAGCATTTTTTGTAATATATGCCCTGAAAAGCATGTGGGTCTTTTCAACATATATGGTGACTATAGAAGGATTTATAAAAGGTGTGGGCGTAGTAAATAATGGACAATTTAAGAAGCCATAATATGACTGCCAAGCCTTGACTTTTTTTTCTTGCTTTCATTCCTCTTCTGTGTGCCTACAGTTCCCAAGTTCTGATAGTATTGCAAAGTTCATAAATCAAAATATAGGAAGTGAGAGTAAGTGTATTGCTTATAAAGTATTTCATTTTGTAAAGTTTGCTTATAATAAAATAAGACCACTCTGCATCTATTTCTAAAAGCATTAAGTTGAATTAAATGCACTGTTAAGAATCTATAGAGAAAGTTTTTTCAGATGGTTCTTATTTGGAGAAATGTTCCATGCCACAAATTTCTTCTGCTAGAACAGCGCGGTTGGGAGTGGAGGAGGAAAGCAGCTGCTGGGAGGCACCGAATATCAGTGCAGCTCCTGAAGGGCAGCTTTGTCGTAAAGGGTAGTGAGAAAGTGAAGATTTATTTTGAAAAGCCCTGAAAAGCAAAGATGCAGAAAGGTCTGAAAGCAGCACATGGGACAATGCTGTCTCTTAATATTGCTGGCAAATAAAAATTCAAGCTATAAAAATATAGGGAGAATGAAGAATGTATTCATGGGGAAAATATCATGCAGTCAAGAACAGTGAACTGGTATTGCCACAGACAGGACTGCCTTGACTTCTTTCCTTTCATATAAACCAAGTGGTTTCCTTTACTTTTAATGCAAATAACCTTTCTGAAATATACCCGAATTAGGATTTTCCTTAAAGATGCATATTGTACATTATGGAGCCACCAAATCATACAACATGGCAATGCTGGAAATACTGTCCTAATTTTTCACGTTTGCATCTTGGTGAGCTGCAGCTCAAGAAAGCTCAGCTGCTGTTTGGCTTTCAATTCCCCTTGTGATCTGAATGTCAGTTCCTGCTCTCTTGGGATTAGAAATAATCACTGCTAGATAAACCCTGCAATGATGAATTTATTTAATGATTTTCTGGATGATGATGGAATCAAAATGGGATTTGTTTAACTTCCCATGCCTTTATTCTTCATTGATTCTTTATACTGTGCAAAAAAAGTCAAAACCTTTATTTTGTTAAATTAGTGAAATATGAAGTTATAAATCAGAGTGCACAAGGTACCTTCTTATTTAACAAACAAGAAGTATTACTTTTGAATTTTGTCACCTGATTATGAAAATTCTCATTACAGTCCTCCGGAGAGAACACCATTTTATGAGGAGATAGCTCACTTTTTCAACCTCTTCAAATAATTTGAAAAACAAGGAGATATTAACAGCGTGTCTGCTGCATACAGAAAGAGATGGGGATTTTACATTTATTCAGATAAATAGTATTTGGCAGAAGTATCATCCAGAAAAATGTTGGTTTTGACATTGGCCATTAGGATGATCAAATTGAGTTTTTTGTTTTTGTTTTTTAAGGTTTTAGGTTTTCTCAAAATACTTCTTCCATCCCTGAGTCACTTCTTGAACCATGATGATTTTAAATGGAAGCGGCACAGCAAAGCTGCTGCTGTTCCAGCTCACTGATAAATATTCAAAATCTGCCTTTTGTAGCTGCTATGTACAATTGGAACAAACTGAAGCACAAGGGTTTAATGCTGTTAAGAGCTGTTCCTGTGCTTTGACTCATTTTACTAGCACTTTCTGATTATTTTTTGCTCTCCTTCCAATAGATGCCCTCACACTGGTTCTTTGCCAAAATATTTCCTAGGATTCTGTTACTCAGTAGATACTTTCTTCATAGACAAGTTGACCTGAGTAATGGGACAGCTGGTTGCTTTCCTGTGTGCTTATTTTGGTTTTGCATTTTAGTAACACTCGGGCTGGCAGTGTGTAATGGCAAGTAGCTCAGTACCTTTGGCTTTCCTACTGCACAGTGTTGTATAACCATGTGCCTGTAGAGTTGCAGAACATGAATGTCTTTATTTTGAGCTGTTCATTAACAGTAGGAGTAGGATGTGTACTAAACTGTATGGATTTAACATCTCATTTGAAGGTGGTGAAGTTGTGTTTCAGTTTCGGAAAGATTGGAGAAGGAGCAATAAAAAGTTTTTATTTTTACCGTTTCTTCAGAAACCACATGCTGGGGTTCCAGGAAAGTATCTAAGTATCAATGAGACAGAACAGGAGAACAACTGCTAAGCCTGATGTTGTTGAAATTTGGCAACCTGAGGGCTTTTCCGAAGGCTCTGGATTTCAGAAGTTCTTTCCAGTAATGGTTTAAGACTTGCTGGGAGCAAAACCCTACATTTCTGGAAGCTTGCGTTTGAGTAACAGCTGAGGATTCAGAAGGTTGCTAAGCATTTAATGGTCTTACATGTTAACACTTGTTTATATTTTTGGTTAAAGTAAGCTAACTACTGATATCTAACCTATAAAACCAAGATAAGGTGGTGAGAGGATTCCAGAGAGAATGGGGAAGTGAGAGGAGGCTCTCAGTAGCGACGTGGATGGCCATGAACAGGAGTCTGTGGCTCCCTGCAGAGCTCAAGGTCTTCTGGATCGGTGCTGTACACATGAGCCTTGGGAACGGGAACAGCCCTGATGCCTATGGGTCAGAACAACTGGGGTTTGCTTTTCAGACAATGGAGATTATTCTCTAGCTCCTGTAAAGATTTCTTTCAAAGCTGACAGTCTTGCCATTGGAGGCCTAGTTGGATTGGAACGTCTCGTAAAAGTAACATGCGTTTAATTCCTTGTGTGCACGCACCAGCAAACTGGCTTTTTAAATCAGTGAGGGGAGCTTAGAGACTCCGCGAAAGTGTTGGGGGTAGGTGCTTGAGTGTGGTTTGTTTTGTTCACTCTTCAAATTACTTGTAAGTTTAATGCCTCTAAGAGGTTGTTCAGTTCTTGTGAGTTAAAGAAGGGCTAGTTGTTTTATACCAAAATCAACCTATTACACTGTGTTAATACATGTGTGTGGGTGGGTGTGTTTGTTCAGCAAATAAACTGCAGCTTCATTCAGTATTGCTTTCCCTTTCTCTACTTGTCGATCTGAAGCTTTGCATCCTTGCTGTTTCAAAAGCAGAGAGCAGCTAGATGAATCTCACAGTTCTTTAAAAATTAAAAAAAAAAAAAAAAAAAGAAAAGGAGAGAGAGGAGCTTGTAAGCTCATCTTATTGCAAAGAGCTCTGGCTATGTAGTTTGCAAAAAGTCTATTCCTTGTTTGAAAGCTGAATTTTCCTAAAGGCCAGAGAGCTGTTACTCTCATTTCCCTCAGCTCAACCAGGACCAGATTTAAAGTCCCAAAAAGTTGTCATGAAAGATTTTTGCTTTTTATTTTATTTTACAGGGGTGAGGCTCCTGCTCATTTGGAGGTGTTGGAGTCCCCAGCTCTCCTGCAGAAGTCCCCTGCTCCCCTCCCAGCACTGAGCCTGAGCCCGCAGGGCAGCCTGAGCCAGCAGCCTGTTGGAAGGGTTGGTTCCAGCTGTGATGCTGACCCCCTCCATTATCCCTTAGTTGCCTTTGTCAAGCTATGTAATATTTTAAGATGACTGTTAAAATTAAGGTTACTATTATTATTATTTTCTGTTACTTTTGCATTTGTGGGAAGAACCCAACTCTAATCATCATACATTTTCATTTTCCTTGTTTCCTCCATATGCTTTTGCACTGGATATTCCAGAAGTGTCTGTCTTGCATCTTTTTAACATCACTAGGGATGAAAACACAGGCCAGGTGTCAGAATCGGAGTCAGGTGCACAGGAGATGCTCTGCACCAGCCTTTTCTACAACAGCTTCTACTGTTGATTTCAAACTTTCCAAAAAGTAACTTTTTTTTTTTTTAAATCAGTTTCAAGTCTTGATGATTTGAAAGAAAATGTAGGTTTTTGTCTTTCCATCTACACTTTGCAGACTTGCAGCGTAGTAAACTGAAACCTTTGTTTGTATTTAAGATTCCTTGATTTTCCGGCAACTTCATAAAACTAAATAAAAGAACAGTTTTAATAAGTTGAATACATTACTGTTACATTAGGAGTGTTTGTGCAGGTGTTTTCCAGGTAGGTTTGAAAACAAGGTTCTGGGCTTGGGGTGCTCAAAGTAGTAAGTTACGGTGAAAGAGAACAGACTTTGGAGCCATTCTTTCATCAGGTGACACAGTCTTATTTTATCCTTTCTGCTTTTAGCTGCTGGTAGCCATTTGCTGTTCTGAACAGTTCCAAGAGCTGCCTGCTATAGCATGTAACAAAAACATCTCTTCATTAGTCCTCAAATTTAAGTCTTACACCGTTCGTACATCGAAATGGTCTTGCACCAGGACATCAAGTTTGCACAGCATGTGGGTGTCAAGTAGCTGTCGGGTGAGAAGCCAAAAAGCACTTTGCTTACAATGAAATGTTTTTGTGTTGAACTGTCTTCTCACCGCTGAAAAAAACATCTCTCTGGTTGCTCACTCATTTTTTTTTAATGGTACAAAAGGCCACTCTCAGACAGCCCTTGTGCTTTGGACACAGAAGAGGAGCTCTTGGCTGCCTGCTCTTGCTGAAGCCGCGCTTCGATGCTGCTGTGGGAGATGCAGGTGAATCAGCCCGTGCTGCAGCCCTGCCGGGGCCAGCCTGGGCACTGGTAACAAGCTTGTAGCTAGCTTTGGTACGTGTGTATTTCTATATGTTGCACTTCTGGGGTGGTGGTATTGACTTTCAGTATGAAATAAGGCGGTGGCAGCCTAGTGTTAAGCATGGCTTCACAAGAGCTTGGGTACATGGCTTGTTCTGCCTGCTGGAGGAGCAGGTGTTTTTCCATGGGAATTGAGCTCTCTGCCTCTACGGGAACTGTCTTTACTTGCACAAATCCTATAAATATATTCTGAAGAGACAGTTTAATGACCTGAACGTGCATCTCATATCCTACCTAGCAAAAATGAGATCTGAAGATTTAAAATCTTATATTTTTGATGTTTCATTGTTGAATAGCATTTCTGTCTTCCAGATAATGCTGAGACTTTGTAGAGCTGATGCTCTCAATATCTGGGATGCAGCTGCTCCATAGAGTACTGCTGGGAGAACAGGCATATTAGCCCAAAACTGAAAAATAAAGAGTTGGCACCAACTTTAGGATTCAAGAACTGTCCCTTTCTTCCTCTATTCTCCATAAGGAAGAGAGGGAGAAAAACATTTACTTTCATGTGATAGGCTGGATATTTTTGGTCTATATGAAATGTGGTTCCTTCCAGAGCTATGTGATTACCAGCACGATAATGAAAGATGGAAGTTTTGTTTAACTCTCAGCAGGTGGATGTACAGTGCCCCAAAAAAGTAAATCACCTTGAAATCACAGAGTTAGGTAAGCACAGTCAGCACACTGCTGTCACGGACTGTACTCTCAGAAATGGGAAACAAGATGATAACTCTCCTTGGTTCAAAGCTGAGGCTCAAACTCTGAATGTTTCAAGGACTTCATATGAATGTGTGAATCTTTTATGTGCGAGGTAGTTAAGGATGCTAGACACTTCATAAAGGCACACTGCAATGCCTTAAATATTCAGCCCCTAAGCTAGAAGGAAGTTATAATAGAAGTGCCACAAAACTCAGGTTCTTGTCCAAAAAATTAAAGTGGACAACATGAGGAAAGAAGGAACAGGTTGAATTAATAATGTGGATTGCTAATGTTGGCTTGTTCCTAATGCAGGCTGCCGATTTCAATATCAGGGATTTGCTACAACATTTTAAAGGCCTGTTTCTTCCAGTCTGGAGGTACAGGAACACCCGCTGCTGCCATCGAGCCTGGTCTGAGATAAGGATAAAGACTTTAGCGATAAGGATTCTTCTCCAGATTTTGGAATCACATAGGAATTCCCCATAATTCACCGTCTAACCTTGCACAACAATGAAAGACCAAACAAGACTGTTGAAGAGGCCAGCAAATTTTCTCTTCTACTCCTCTGAAAACAGCGATCGCTTTTAACATTAGTATTTTTCAGAACCTGAAGACTTTTTTTTTGTTCTTTCTGCGTGCGTAGAGTGTGTATCAAGGGTTCTCCTTGTAGCTGTTGTACGGTGTACCTGCCTCAGCTGTCAGCCGCAGCCTGCAGTGGAGAAAAGGGCCGTGTTTGTACTGTGCTCACTGGTAGTGATAACAACGTCTGTTCCATAAGGACTGTTCTGAGCTACGTGGAGGGGCTGGCACAATGAGCCTTGACATCTCTGCTGTGTATTAAATAGTGAACATATTAGTTAGGATCTGAGAGTATTCAGTTTCATTATAAACTCTAGTTCTAATCTGCTGCATCCATACCAAACCATGTTGTGTGGATCGCAGTGGGATGAAGTGGCCACAATCGTTCTTTTAATGGAGACAGCATGAGTACGTCTCCATGGGCTCAGAGCTCACTGCCGTTTTTGTATATAAAATGTCCTTGCTGATTTTGGCCCCTGTGATAGCAGGGAATTAGTTCTGCATCTTACCTAAAACTAATAATCTAAATCACTATTTCTTGTTTTCCTGCTTTATCTCTCTTAACTCTGTCTCTTTGTTGTTCAAAGCTTTATCCGTTCTCAGCAAGATCCATGGGTCCTCCCAGTGGAGGTGATGCAAGAAAAATTGCTCCAGCTGTTTCGGGGTGGTGTCTGCAAGTCATGCTCTGGGGAGCCTGATCCTCTCCCTTGGTACAGAGGGACACTAGCATGGGTCCTCTGCTGCATCATCGTTCACATATAATGATTTTACTTGTTGATGCATTTTATCTAATGATTTTGAGCTGAAATAGATTTTATTTAGTCATTAAACCTAAAAGAGCAAGAAGTCTCAAAGCCAAACAGCCAGCCAGCTGAGATGTTACCTATGCTTGTTTTACAGAAAGAAGCAAGTTCCTGAGGGCTGAAAGTTGCTTGCCTGAGGTCAAAGTGAATTGACAACAGGTCCCAAACCAGGACTCAGAAACATGGTTTCAAGGCTGGAAAGGGAATAGTTGTCTTAAGCTAGTTTATTGCATTGCATCTTTGATCTGAACAGAGTCAAGAAAAATCAATATTTTCCATAGACTTCTGGAGATGGCTTTGTGGGTGGATGAGGATAGTCTGATTTATTTAATGAAGCTGGTGGCAGGAAGTAAATACTGTCACTGAGTTTGTCGCCACAGATCGGAGGAGAGCAATGATTTCCAAAGAGTCTGGTATTTGCACATTTATTGATCTTTCGGTGGATCCGTAGTTACCGATACTTTTGTGGTGCCAGGTTATTTTATCAGTGATACATCATGTGTTTCCTCCTTAATTCATTTATATTCCCTTCAGCCACTGGCACAGCATGGCAAAGCAGCCTCAGTTGTCTGGCAGAAAGTGGCATTTTCCTTCTGCATCGGAGCAGTCGCCCTCTATCATTGCTAAAAATGCCTAATAATTAAGAACTAATGAAATTTTGGTTATAAAGAGCCAATGTGCTCTGACTGCAGGCTTTCAGGTTGTTACTTTATGTGCTGTGTCTCTAACAGAAAGATGGGAGAGTCTCAGTCTGCTCTTCAATGAAGCAAACGTTCCCCTCGGACACGCGGGGGATCCCAGTAAGTCACGAAAGGCTGAAGAAGACAATCTGTATCGTTGGTCTTGACAGCAATAAAAGAGAACTTATGATGTGTTTTGGCTCATGAATTTAAACACCGGTGGAATTATGAAAGCCTCTTGCAGTGTTACCAGAATGATGATTGCCAGTTGCAAATTACAGGGCTTTTTAGTTCTGCTTACTGTGTGCTTCGAAGTCTCCCGCAGAAAGATCGACTTGGTGGTATATTTTAATATTGTTAACCTGCTGCATGTACTATGTAATGAGTCCCTAACCTTGTTTGATAGAAGTGAATCAAGCAAACTTGTTAAAAGTCCTTAAAGTCTCATAATTTACTACGTCTAAAAATGATTTTAAAAATAGAGTCTAATTGAGGTACATATTGCCATTCCTATTGCTTCATGCTCCACAAAGCCAATTAATTCTCTCAGCAAACCAGAATGTGTGACAAGGAGGAACGGAGCACAGCCCAAGGGTACTCGTACCTTTGAAGGTTTATTTCTGGATGGGATGCAGGCAAGAAACTTTCGAGCTGGTGACATGGCAGAAGCATCTAGGTGGTCGTGAACGGCCCCGAGGTCTGAAATCAGGGGACAGTGCCCAGAATGGGAATCTGAGAGGCTGGGTTGGCATCACACCTGGTGCTGGTGTTGGAAGGTGACCACCGCTGCAGATGTCACTGTTTGTAAGATCACACATTCTTGCACAATCAGCTTTTTATCTTCTTTATCTTTTTATCTTCAGTAAGCGAGTGCAGGGTTTCTGTGTGTCACATATGTGCTCTTTTAAGGGGGCTCGAAGAGACACAACCCAAATTTTTGTTCTCTTAGAGGGTTTCTCAGAGCGTTGTCAAATCAGCAAGAGCTCGCTTCCTTTAGGGACAAATTTTTTAGTTTATTTTTAATATTTTAATATTCATAACTTCCAGATAGCTTAGGTCAGTCCTCCTAACTCAGAGCAGAAGACAAATACAATTTTTCCGCAGTGGCCCATTAATGGCTTGTGGCTTCTATTTAAGCGTTTTCCTCCTCTGCGGTTTCATTTTTAAAATACCAAAGTCCCATAAAACAGTCAGCTTGCTCAGTTAATTAGCTGAATTTAACAATGGTGTTCTAATAAATATTTGCTTTCAATTCCTCTGTGTCTGGTACTTGTAGATGTTTGCATCTAAAACAGGAAACTTGGCTTTTTACAGCTCACAGGATAGTTTGTTTCCCTACCCTGCAAAAAATATGAGTCTTTATAAGTAGAATAAAAGAACCAGTTGCTTCTCTACCCTCTGGTGCCCTTTAATCAGTTTACTGTCCTGTTTTCCAGCCACGATTTTCCTGGTATTACCAGCCTGATACTCCGAAGATGGATTTTTTTGCTAGCGTGTCTGTAAAGAGCCTTGAGCACAAAGTCATTATCCGAGAGCTGCAAACTGGAATTGATCTGTTTTAGGCTTAGCATAATTTCCATGTCTGGGCTGACCCGAATGTTATTGTCCAACAGGTTTCTGAAAATGTCAAGAGCCAGAGGGGAGGTCCCAATGAAATTGAAGTTCATCCTTCCCTCGGAGTAACTGAATTGTAAGGTCCCCAAGCCCTGTAAATAAAAGGGAAAAATTGGTAATGAGAAGGGGAATTAATAGGATAGTCTCTCACATGATTTATATAGCTTTCAAAAACTGTTGCGTTATTGTGTTTAAAAGTGCTGGTCTCCAGCACTTTCACACTAGGAAGATCAGATTAAAAACTGGAAGGGGCAGCTCTGGGAATGAGAAGCTAAAAGAGCTGATGGATTTGAAATGAAATAAAAGCTGCTGTTGGGGAAAATTTATTTTGAAGCTAAAATAGTGTAGCTGCCAATAAAGTATTCAGAGGACTCGCGTGTTTACCTTGATATAGATGTCACATTTCAATTTACTAGACAAGTACTTTTTTTCAGCTACTGTTATCATTATGGAAATCGGCTGAATGAATCTCTGCCATGTCATACATTATACAGTAAATTGGAATCAGAGGCAAAATTACCGCTGTGCAGATGTGATGTCCCGTTCAGACGCGTGTGCAAAGTCATGTCATTGCAACCCTCTGGAATGCACTGCACTTGGACAGGAACATTTTCAAGCAGAAGTTTGAATGGTCTTTTAATTAGAAGGGAGAAAAATGAACAGACACTGATGCATCTGCAGAGCATCTGTCTTTGTTAAAGATTTCTTGTTTGGTGAAGCTATTTATTTTAAACTCTTAGTGTTGATAATGAAATACGTCTTTGCCGTGCACCTTATTTTAGTGAGACAAGGACATAGGTTATAGTATCAGAAGGTGACATCCACTTTTAATGCTTTTATTTATGATATATTTCTGTACATTTCTAAACTGCGCTCTCCTTTCTCTCAAATGTGTATATGTTATCATTTATTCCTGCTGCGAAAATGTCTGAATTTGCAGGTCTATGCGTAGGAGTATTGTCTTACTCGTCGTGGTACTGCTGTAGTTAATGTGTTCAGGACAAGATTAAATTGATTGCTCCTGAAGTAAGCTACCACGAGAGCCGTCCAAGTTCCTACGGCTTTCCATTTCTTCACCAGAAAGTCCCCTCTTTGAATACTGTTCTTGCAAAACAAACAAACAAAAAACGTTGCCACTTTTGCAAATCAGTTGTATCTCTGTTCTGAATGTTTAGCTGATAAGAAAAGGTGTTTCTCTATTGATCTGAAAAAGTCTGTACACCAAAACCTGGCTTCTTGGTATAAGGAACTCTGTGATAATTTTAGAAGGTGAATATATAGGCATTCATTTAAATCATGTTTAAATGCTAGTGTTTGAATATTTTGATGATAATTTTCTTGATGAAAACTCATGCAAAAGGGGTCAATGTTGCTGAAGTGAGGATGGGGAAGTTAGTTATTGTTTTTAATTGAATACTTTTTTTTTTTCCCTGCAATTTGCTCTAGGGAGTTTTTGCTAAGGATTTCCATCCACTTATATTGTTGAGTTGTCTATCATACTTTTTTCTTCCCTTAAAAGAGCTTTAGAAGTTTCCTAGGCAAACAAATTGATTGTTACACTGCAGTGTAGGAGGATTTAGTGTTGCATTTGTTTGAAAATGTTATTGCTCCTGGAGCTTCGTTGTTAAACTGACAGACTTCTGTAGTCCCTGCTCTGTTTTCTGCTCCACTTGCACCTTTTTTATTTTTTTCAGACTGCATGGAAATAATCTACAGTAGTGTTAAAAGGAAGTTAATGAACGTAAAATAAGAGTGCTGTAGGAATTAACAGAACTGAATAGGAAATGCATATTCTTAGAAGAATTTTTGTGTCAGCAGAAGCCAGGATCACGGGATGAATGATTTCTTTTCTTTTTTCTTTGTTCTCTGGCTATTTATCTACAGGATTTAGTATGAAAAGAAAGAGAATAAAGTTTCTATCAGTATTTCCAGGAAAAAGAGAAGTTTCATTTTTGCCTGTTTAGAAACAAACTGATGCAAAGGCAGATCATGACTAAATATTTCTAAAAGTTAACCTGTCTTTTTCTAGCATATAATTGCTATGCTGTTTACTAGTAGTTAGCCTATTAAGATGATATAGCATAATTACATGTTAGAAAGAAGTGCCTGTAGGTATGCTAGACAGCTAACAGTTCCGTGGATGCTGTGGATGACATAAAATAAATGCTTTGCAAAACCCTGCGTACCTAAACCTGACTTCTGTCTACCAACAGTGGTCATCCAGAGAACTCGGCTGCATCCCTCACTGTGCATTTCTTCCAGTGAACGAAATGCCTCACGGAAGTTGGGGCAGGGGGGAAGATGAGGCTCGCACAGCGGGACGTGGTTGCAGACAGTCGGTCGGGCAAGAACCTATTCGTTACTGGGGGAATAACTTTCACACCACCATTTGCTTCCTCCTGGTTCCCAAGAGGGTTCCACAAAATACCTGAACCCGAGTGCTAAAATTCTTGAGAGCTGATGAAAACAAGGGTTTCTCTGAGATACTGGTTTTATGGCCCATTCCAGCTGTGAGCAGAGGGCTTTTTTGCCTACAAAAGTAGCAACGAATGCAAGGAAACAATGGTCACTTCTTCAGGCCACCCTACAGACAGCAATAAATTGCTCTTTCCATTGAACTGATGCTGTCTCCTATCCATTTATAACATGCGCAGGCTGTTTCCTTAGCCAAGCAGCTGATGAAACTTAGGATGGGATTTGTCTGACCAAACTAGCATGGACCTAGGCATATGAGCAGGTCACCCAGCTCTCTGTTCCTAGTCCGCAGGGAGATGGGAGACAGTCACTAAAGGAGACGCTAAGATGAGCAGCACCTTCAACGCCAGCAGCCAGATGCCCAGTGACTCTAGTCACTGCACAACCTCAGGTGAGGAACCTGTGCTGAAGATACCTGAACGTTAAGATATGAATTTCATTGCTGTTTTCTTACAGATTCAAGTCTTAACTCACTCCCACATAACAAAACCACCTCTGCTCTCCTTCTCCCACTTAGCAAAAAAGGCAGTTCTCTTTTATAATTCAAAATACTTCTCTGAATGGCATAAGAATGATTAAGAAAATAAGGTTGTTGCATATCAGGGTTTCTGCTGGCATAGAGGTGTGATATCTTTCCCTGATTCACTTAATTATTCAAGTGGCACTTTTGACTTAAAACAACCTCAGAATATGACCACGATGCTGTAACTTGTTTTAAGTGATGCATCTGCTCTGGGTGGTGAAAGGACAGATGTAGCATTACATAAACCATAAGCTGAAGGGCCACTTTTTTCTTTTCAAGATTTTTTTTGGCATTTTGTTTGCTTGTTTTTATTTTGGCAAGGTAAGAGGGACCAGCCTAGTGACTCAGGGTGCCAAGTAAGATCCAGAAGAGGTTTTATATCCTTTCAGAACTTCTGCCCGTAAGGAACAGCTTCCTTCTTCTCTCTGTCTGGGTTTATTATCTGTGCTAGTATGAAAATAACACAGAGTTGGTGTAAGAGTTGTAGTTCTGTCATTCTAAGATTGGGCATCATTCCCATAAGCCATGATGCTGGAGGACTGTTCTGGTCCAGTATGCTTGGCAGCTAAGGAGGAGCAGCATAGTTGCACAGTACCAATGCTATATTGCTCATGTATTTATATCTCCATGAGCTGGTGTTTTTACAAAGGCAATGTTTGCTTGAATCCATTTAAGATCGACTTCTGGGGGGGCAAGTTTAGGATTGTTGCTGCATATCGCCTAGTCTTAAATAAAGAAATTTGCAGATGGCAATAACCCCTAGAGCCTCCATTTGTTCACTGACTGCTGAATGTTTTTTGACAGTTGAGTGCATTTTATTGCTGTTTTTTTTTTTTTTAAGTTTGAATATCGATCTTATTGTGTTATTTGGTTTTTGCCTGAATTTTCAGATTTGGAATGCAGCCCCAAACCAACTTTAAATTTCAGAAAGATGACAAATAGTGTGTTGGTCACAGGGACTTCACTCATGGTGTTGTTTTCATTGTGTTTTTTTAGTTTTATTAATAGATTCCTGTAAAAGAATGTTACCAATGTTGCAGTGCTAAACGATTAGTAAAAGTTCTGTGTATGATGAAGTTGCCCAACAATTTAAAAAACAAAACAAAAACCCTAACCCCTGAAATTCTTTTCCTGAATTCATGTTGAAATGATGACTGATACAGTGCCAAACGATATTTTGGGACTTGCTGGATGCTTACATCTTCAGAACATCAGGCCATTTATCTGGATGCTTAAATATAACACCAAAGCCTTTTTTTTTTCCTTTGAATTTTATTGGAAAAACTTGGAATTTTCCTGCACAGGAACCCAAACTGAGACAGTTAAGAACTCCTCAAATATCCGGAGGAGTGGGACCTTCTCTTCCAAATCCACCCAGGAACTTCTTCCCCTCTTCCACAATCACCATTTTATACCAGCAACTGAAGCAAGGAAGCAGGCTTTGCTTTAACTCCCTTGAGGACACAGGGAAACTCCCAAGAGAATATGATCGTGTCTCTTCTGCACAGGCAGGGAGCTGTCTTCTACGTGTCGAATCCAAGCCTTGAAATTCAGTGCCTCACCTCTTGATCGCATGGCTTATGAATAGCCCTGGCTCTCCTTAGAAAGGTGGTACTGCGTGAATGTGAAGGTAAAGCCAGTTTGTTTTATAGTTTGTGCAGTTTGCAGCGTTTAAAGAGCTTCAGAACCCGTTCCAGTAAAAGTCCCTATAAATTGTAAGTATGCTGTCATTAATTGCTTTGCCAATAGCCTGAGAAAATGGTAAAGAAGAGAAAGAAGAGTACTTATCTGATGGCATTTACACCTGAAGAGCCAAGAGGCCAAACTGATTATTTTCTATTGGAAAAAAAAAGCCAAAAAGAAAGAAAGAAAGAAAGAAAGAAAGAAAGAAAGAAAGAAAGAAAGAAAGAAAGAAAAAAGGGCTTCTGAAGTGTTGTTGTGCCTCTTTGGATCTGCAGGAGAGACATGGAACAAGACCTGGAAATCAGCAAAAACTGATTTCAGAGAGAATTAGTAGGTGTATGAAGTCTGAAGAAGCAGAAAGAACGGCACCTGTGGACACAATGTTATGTTCCTGCCAGCCCTGGCTGAGCATCTGAGTGAAGCTGATTTATTTGTACCACAGAGATGTTAACCTCAGAAAATCTGCCTTTATGATAACTTCTAGCAGAATCAAGGTGGTTATGCAGGACGGGAAACAAACCCCCTAAATGTATTGTCATAGTTAAAAACAGGGATAAATGGTCTGATACATTTCATGCTACTGTGGCATGCATAGCTCTGAATTACTGCGGTGAGATAAAGGGAGTATTTATTGTCTAAACACAGGTGAAGTGTTCATTACTCTCAAAGCATCGCTGTCATCTGTTTCTAAAATGCTACGTGCATCTTGGTGTTTCTCCAGACAGCAGTGAGTGCCTTAGAAAGTATATCATTAACGACATGGAGGCTTCTGCAGTGAAGGGATCACAAAAGAACTGATAGGAGTTTCCCAGGATTTCATGGAAAATCTCACTTTGCAGGAGCTGGGACAGAAGGGTCAATCGTGTCTTAAATATTTAATACTTCCCAGAATTAGGTGGAAAACTATATGTAATCTTGCTGCTGTGACACACATAGACGATGCAAGTGTATAAGGTGAATAGTAAGTGCAGTACTTGCACTCTTATCTTGCAGTGTTGCATTCTTACTATTCAGTTTTATAGTGGAACAGTAGAAAACATTTGGATTCAGAGTAAGTCAAGCCACACTTCATAAAAAAATGTTTTTCTGGGTAGTAAATCTGACATTCTGGGTAGCAAAAAAAATCTGGGTAGCAAATCTGGGTGTTCTGGGTAGCAAAAATTAGCATTTGAGCTACAGAAAAAAAATGTTATGCCTAAGGCTGTCAAGCAAGCTATGCCCTTCAACCCTTCCTGCCATGAACGTCACATACTCTGTATTTGAAGCCACAGGCATCAATCTGACTCCCCAGAAATTGTTTTCGTGTCCTGAAATTTTGAGTCCTTGCTGCCTGAAGGAACTGGCTTTCAAGACCAGAAGATGATTGCTGTGCTTAGATTGTTCCGTTTAGTTTTCAGTCTTCTGAATTTTGTGCTGTGTGGTAGCAGAAATAATTAGTTTATATCACAAATGCAGCTATCACTGCTTGTTTTTCCAGCAATATACCTGCAGCAGAGGGTTTCATCTCTCTAAGTAGACTGGCCTCTGATTCCCACTTCCCTTCTATTAACGATTTTCTACTCCTCACCCTGATGCCATCCCCTGTTTGCTCTGTGGATCTTCTTCCAAATGGAATTCAGATGTTTCACTCCTGAAGTCTTCACTTCTTCTTCTTCCATTGCTACGTTTTACGGAGATTGCCAAGATGCTGAGAGGTAGTGAACCGAGGTGGGAAACTTTCATCTGAACTTGAGGTGTGCCCAGAGGCACAGGCACTTGCTGCAATGCTCAGTCTTGTCCCTCCGTGGGTGAGAGCCTGGTCTATCTTCACCTATCTCCACGCTCTGGCTTTTTTCTGTATGTGTCTAAAGTTGTTTCGGTAGTTCAGGTTTTAGTTCTCTCACTTAACGAGAAGAGCAGAGTTCAAAGTCCCCTTGGGTGTATCTGCGGGGTTTCAGATGGGCAGAAAATAATCAGGCTTGTGAGCTCTGGAGACCGCGGTTGCACTGCCGCCCAGCAGACACTGCAAAACAAGCACGGCTAAGAAGAAATTGAGGTTTTCTTTAAGCATAGCAGCAGGGAGCACAGCAGCACACAAGTGGGCAGCCTGGCCCTTAGCAAAGATTTCCCACGCATCTCAAAAGTTTCCGAATTAATGAACTTTGCAAACTATGGAGACTTGGACACACTACCAGGTCTTCATAAAAAGCAAATGTAGGTCTAGCGTTTGTCTCACAGACACCGTCAGATTGGAAAGCCAACAGGGGGATATTTCAGTTCAGAAATGTTACTGTCCTATGAAATTACTGAGTTCCTTGCATTATTTGAAGCACTGTGATATGCTTAGACTGATAAAGCAAACCTGCTAACTAAAACCTGAAGTCATCTCCCAGGCTTACACAGTATAATCTGTGTAGAGTAACCTCTGCTCCATGGCCTAGTAATAATAACAAAATGTAAGCACAGATTTTGGGAAGAAAAGGTTTTATTAGTGAATTCATCCTAGAGAAGCGGTTATGGACCAGCACTTTCCCAGTGATGAGAGCAGCTTTGCCCAGAGAGGCAAGTGAGCAGCTTGGCTGGTCCCTGGGAATGAGCTTGCATGCACGATGTGTCCCTTGCTGTGTTGGAAAAATGCTTGATCTGGATGTGGTAGGTTTTAAATAAATGATTGTATGAAAATAGCTTTTTTTTTTTTTTTTTTTTTTTCTTTGGTAAACGAAACTAAAGCTTTAATTAGCTTTAGGAGAAAACAAAGGCCGCGGCATATGTATTCTGAAAACGCACAAGGGAAATAAAATGCCTGTCATGGAGAGAAACAAGAGAACCATTTTCCTTTAGTTAATACAGTAAAAATCCAAAAAAGTCTATGTATGGATGATTTTTTTTTAATCTACCCTTGATAATTTCAGATTTGAACAGCAGGATGAACTGTGCATCAAGCTAATGGTAATGTTAATCCCCCAAATCAATACAGAAAATGCTTTGCATATATAGTAGACGTGTCTCAATTGGGACATTCAGGAAAGAAAATGAAATTAACTTCCCTTCCTTGAAATATTTTGAAAGGTACATTTGTGTGACTAAGATGATTTGTGGGAGAAGGGGTTTCATGTAATGTCAAGTCTCCAGGCAGTTATCTCAGCTGAGAGCAAAATCCAGTTGTTGCAAGCCTGTAGTGTGAATTCAGTTGCTACTCACTGCACTTATTTGTATTTTTAAACTGGTTTCTGTGCTTGCACTTATGTCTGTCACCCCTACTAACTTTTAACCTTTTGGACAACCTAAACCAAATTTAAAATAGTGGGAGCGTGCTTAAATGTAATTTGAAGTTCTACCAGTTGTACAAGAAACTGGAGAGAGAGCGAGCCCAAATGTTAGTGAGCTCTGGGAGAGGCTGGAGAATTTGCCTATTGTTATATTTGGCAGCAGCTAATTTAAAAGTCCCAGTTAACCCCAGCACTTGCTTATTTTCCTTGGTGAAGGTGACCTTGCGATGGAGAGGAGTGCAGCAGCAGAGCACACGTCCTTAGGGAACCAGGCTTCAGCACTTCTGCTGTTTGCTCTGGTGGGTTTTGGCACTGCGTTGGCAAATGAGTTTGTAGCTTCAAACATGCTTTGATCGAACCAGCAGGGGGAATTGAGGTGGTCTGGTGGGGACACCCGAAGTGCATCAAGGACTGCTGCACCCTGCCCACGGGCAGAGAGAGCAAGCCAGTGCCTATACTGTACCTTCTCCTCAAAGTCTCATTTTTAAAACCAATTCACCACGCTGTTGTTGTTTTACTTGATGATATTTTTGTTTATGTTGTTCAACATAAAGATGAGTTATAGTTGTGGATTATTATTGGAAAATAATTACTCCCTTAGGCTTGAAGAGTAGCATCAAACGGTGAAGTCTCTGTCTGAAATGTCTTTAAGTACCTTCTGTACCCTACTTAAAAATTGGGTAAAACCCACCGCAGTGTATTTCAATGATATGTGGGTTCATGCCAAGAAATGTCTTTTTCAGTGCCACCCTTCAGCGCAGATTGGATTAGTTGGCTTTGCTTCCTGGTGCTCCTTTGTGCGAGGAAGAGGAATGTGCTTGCTCCCTGCACTCCAGTTCATTGGGAAGGGGACTTCTTCCTTTACAAACCACTACAAGATGGCCAACCATGCTTCAAAGAGCACAGCATCAGAAAGATAACTTTAGTGGGAAGGTGAGGTGAACAAATGGTTTGTTGTGGTGGACATCAAGTACACAGTAGTGAAAGGTATCGGCAGTTCTTAGCCAAAACACTTAAATTATTGTTTGCTAAGTGCTGGCCTTAAAAAAAAAAAAACAAACTCCAAAAACCTTAGCAGCTATTTTGAATTTTGGTAATCGAATTCAAGCTTCTATCGAGATTGCAGTAAACTGTGCTGGGCTGGTGATTTACATTAATTTCTTGGCTGGTGTAATGAGGCATATAGTTCTCATGCGGGGTCACTCTGGGCGTAGGAAATTGTGCCAGTCGGAAGTGATAACTTGCATTCTGTCCTGCCCAGGTGGGATTGCAAAGATTTGGCTGCACCAGCCCAGGCTGTAGCCAAGAGCTCATCATGCATGCAGAAACTTGAAAGATCAGATGGTGCCTTATGTGAATGGCAGGGGAACAGAGATTAGTCAGGAACACATATAGTTTGTATGTCAGCGTATTTTATGTTTCCATTTATTCTTGACTTCACAATTCAAATCCATTGATATCTGTTGTGCCATCTTCTGTTTATTTCTTTAGCTTATTTGACTACATTTTAAACTTCATTGGTATTGCAGTCCTTTCACTGCTGTGCTCTTGAAACAAGCTGAGGATGCATCATTTAGCATGATCCTGCTTTGCTTTGTTCAATGAAATGACGACAGTAGGATGATGTATGCTGTACTAAATATATCCTCAGGGTTTAAAAATGGCATTTGGGTGGACATATGGGGCAGTGCTGAACAACATCAAAAGTCATACTTTAAAAGATTGTGTTTTTTCATAAAAATTGTACGTTTTTGACAGTTCTCAAGGTGTGTTGTATAGCCAATTATTCTTGTTACTGATGTGCTCTTCACAACATGTTTCTTTGGGGTCTGACCTGCACTGTCATCTGTGATAAAAAAATGTTCCAACCCATATGTCTAATACTGTAAGGACATTCATATAATCTACAAGCACTCTTTATAAAGGAAAAATAGTTTCAACAGCAAAGCAGAATATTTTTTAAATACCTGTTTAAAAACTTGGTCAACAGTGGAAGGACCACAAATCCCCGCTCTGATTGTAGGGGGACTTTATTTTGCTTGCCTGATTGGCCATATGACTGAGCTGTCACTGAAGGGCTTCTTTGCTGAAATCATTGATGTAGTTAGACACAGTGCAATATATGTAACTTAGTTTAGCATAAAAATGTAAAGAATTGTTCTTGTCACTTTTCATAGTGGAGTGAAAAGAACTGCTGTTATTTCAAAGACATCTTGCATTATTGATGGCTAATCACAAAGAGCTATTTTGAATTAAAAAAGAAATTGATAACAAAAAACTGTAAAGCCATCTGCCTGTAGAATCCAGATTTAAGCTTTTGAGAAGAGGCCCATGAAAATGGGCTGCACACATCTAATACCTGCTCTCTGTTTAGCTCCTGTTGAAAAGAATTCATGTTCTTCTGATATCGTATGTGATTGTATTTGCTTAATGACTGGTGTAGCAGAACACTAAATGCAATTGGGAGGAACAGGGCCATTTCTTCCAAACTTCACAGAATCACAGAGTCATTTAGGTTGGAAAAGACCTCCAAAATCATCCAGTCCAACCTATAACTTGCGTACATCTCAGCCGCACTGGGATATGACGGATTGTCAGCATGTGCAGTTATTTGGAAATACTGTTTTGGCCTTTATTTGAGTGACTGGACAGTGATAAAAGGGATGGGAAAGAAAAACATTTTTTTCTTGGGCAATCCAGAATCCTTGATCCCTTTGCGATGATGGTGGTAGTAGCTGCGGGTCCTGCTGCTGTATGAGTGCAGACTCCAGGATGCCACTAGAGGAGTGACAGGGTTCCAGTTTCTGCTGGTGTTCTTGTGCTTTGGCATGATTTGATCACCAACTTTCCCCAGTTTTAGATGCTCATACACACAGCAGGGGTTTGATCTACACAGCTGGTAGACAGACAAATATTTCAGCTCCAGAGAATATGTCAACATTTTTATTTGAAGGGAACTATTCACCCTACTTCTTTAAAGTCAACTTTAAACATTGTGTGCTGTTTTTCTCCTTCTACCTTTATTTTTTGTATCCACAGCTGTTTTTCTGCAACCTGCCGAAAGCATACCATGTGACATCTGGGGCTAAGGAGAAAGCTTTATTGTCCCCAAGAACATAATATGGCATACCTGAATTGCAAGGGCATTTAGCCAAAGACAAGCACTCATGGGCACCTGGATGAGGAGGACAAAGACATGATGAAAACACGAGCATTTTAAAGAGGGGGAAAAATGGCTGTCTTTCATTCTCAAAAATAATCTTTCTTTTCTTGGCTTGATTTAACTTGCAATATCAGAAATCAGATAGTACAGTGCTTCAGGAAAGAGACTCTGGTGGGCTGTTTGGTTGGTTGGTTGAGTGTAGCTGATATGATGGGTTCATTTTAAGAAGAAACAACTGCAGCAATGGGCGGGAAGTAGAAGTAAGTCGTTCTTGGCTTGGTAGCTCTTGTCACTGGGGTTGAACCTACATTTGAGACCTCCAAAGTTCAGCAAAGAAATGGTATCTGGTGACTACCCAGGTGAGTGAGATGCAGCATCTAGTGTGGCCAGCAGTGATTTATTTTCACCCTAAGACCTGTCCTTGAAAAAGATGCCTGTGCCCAGCTGATTGCCCCAAATAACAAACTGAAGTTTCACATCTGTTTCTCTTTCCTTCCCCTTCCTCGGCAGTGGCACTGATATTTGAAATACTTGTATAAGGATTTTTCCATTTTTAATATCTGCCTCTTGAAGCAAAATGAATGTTTTTACTACCTGATATGATAGATTTTTATTTCATGTACAGCGAACAGGTCAGCGTTTTATTTGAGTTGCTTTGTCTTTTATTCATGTGGAACGGGGAGGGTGCAAATGCAGACAGGTTTATCCATATCTAACAATAGATAGAAACTATGGTCCCGTGATGGACTGAGAAATCGTTCAGTCAAACTTTCAGCTGATGGATTTTCCCGTGATTTGTTATGCTGAAGTGCTGCGGAAAGAGGAAACAGGAAGGCTTCAGCACATGGACTAAACTTAATTTGTGCATTCTTAAAAAATGGGAAAAAGTTCTCTGTCAGCCTTTTTGTGGGAAGTTAGAGAAGCCCCTGGCATGTTAAGCAAGCTGTTGAGATTATGTAGTAATGAATAATACATGTCTACCAGTGGAGAGATCTCACTGCTGATTATTTAAGTGGATTTCTTTTGTGGCCAAACTACTTGTAAAATATGCAGAGAATTTCTTATTGTTACCAGAAGAGATAAAATGAAGATTGGACAAAGCTGTTGAATGATTTGGAGTGGTGTGATTTGTTATAGAAAGTGGTTAACCACACTAGTTGCATGATCTTTGGAAGACGGGCCATATGTATTTGCTTGCAAAGTTGTGGTCATGACGCAAAGCATAGATTTGTCCACCTACTTGGCTCTGAGGAACTCATCTGGAAGGTAATAAAATGTTCTTCTGAGCCCAGGATGTGGCTTTTGGCCATGCTGCCTCTTAGCCCATATCCAGTGGTTTCATGAGTCAATGAAATATTGAGTTCAGACAACTCACGCAGGAGGAAAGCTTTAAACATCTTTGGAGCACAGGCTGCAAGTTAAATGCTTCTGTCCTTTTCACCCCATGGTGTCCTCAGCCATCACAGACAATTTCATGGACACCCTCTTTTCTCTTGAGTAACTAACTGATAGTGTTGCGATGCAAAAATATGGAATAGATGCAGTAGGAGAAGTGTGGGACTCCTGATGCAGAGTTTCCATGCTGGAGGCAGTGGGAGAGACAGATTCCCACATTTTGGGAGTATCCAAGCAATTTGATGAAGGAAGGTGGAACCAGTGCTTCATCTTGTGACTATTTCTTTAGGAAGGTTGACACTTGCATTTTACTCAGAGACAAATGACGATTGTGGCTTTCAGGGAAATGAAATTGCTTCCCTGCTGTTTAAAAGGATTTTGCTCTCAGTGAGAGGCAAGACGTAAAGATGCACCTGTCACCTCCATGCTTCCTCCCAGCTGAGCTTGAAGTCTCCTCCAAAGCTTGCTTGGATCTGTGGAGTCCATCTGACAGCAACTCATCTGCCCCAGTGTCCTTCACACTTCAGAAACTGGATATGTGGCTTCAGCTAAACTGGAATTAGGTGATGAGAGGGAGTATTGTAACATCTGTTTCTCTTTGTGGATGCAGCTATAGTTGCCTTCTAGTACTACAGCAAACAACAGGACTGACATCTGCCCTGTGTCTTGTTTTCTGAATTTATTTGGACTTCTTTTAAAATGAAATGTGCATACATCTCTTTGTGAGCATGAGCAACAAAGGACACGCTTCTACCACGTAGCAGTGCCAGCATCCCACAAATCCAGTTAAAGGGGAGTAACATTATCTTCTTGCACACATGCATTTTGCTTTTGGACTTCGTGATTTTGTAAAGTTACCGTTGTGTGCTATTTCACCCACGGGCTGTTAAAGAGCTTTCATTCCGTATTTTGAATGGGCTTTGACTCCACTACAACAAGGTACCAAAGACCTTGACCATTCTCAGATGTACTTACTCAGATATTTCTATATATCTAATATATATTATTCCGTGTTGACTCATTGGAATGAGCTGAATTCAATGCATTGCCCAGGCACTGTGGACAGCACAGGATGCAGGATGCCAAGCACATTGGGGAATTCAGATTATTGGAGAGATTCATGGTAGAATCTCTTAGCAGCTCATACATGCTATTTGATGGCCCCCTTGACACATTTAGTCCTCTCATGGAATCAAATGAATGCTACTAAGGTGACCTAGCTCCATCATTCATCATTTATTTGACTGTATCACTTCACACATGGATCCTAGTTTGTCACCTGATCAGATATCAAGGTCTTTGGCTGCACCTTTAAAGCTCTCTGCAGCTCTTGCCTCCTGGAGTCAAGCTCTACATCCTCTGCTTTGCTGACATCTCCAGTCTGTTTTTTCAGCTCTCCAGCTAATCACCTTCTTTCTTTCTTCTACATGGCCTTTAACACGTACTGTAGCCCTGTTTGGCACACATTTCAGTTCATGTAGGTTCCTCATCAGGACCATTTTCCTTACATTGGGTGTAAACCAGTTCTTCCCCTTCCCTAAGCCTCTGTAGACCTGTCTGTGACCCCGTGCAAATCCAAGAGCAAACCTTACTCTCTTGTACCTCACTTCAGTTTGTGTTCCTCATCCCTCAGCTTTTGTGTTTCTTTTTTGCTTTTGGTTCCATAGAGCCTCAGAGGTTCTGAAGCTCATTTATAAATGTGTTTCATCCCCAGTGTTTGCATCAGACATCAGCTTGTTCCAGTAGCTGATGACTTATTCTGGTAAACAATGATCTTATTGCTAAGAATTAAGTCTAAAAGACATTGCATGTGTTTTTTTCTCACACTCTTCACAATAATGACCCCATTCTTTCTATGATTGCATCATGGAACTGTGACAGTGACCAGGAGCTGGAAATGCAGTTCTTTGCAGAGATACGGTACTTTGGCTCTCACCATCTCAATTTGTCGTCATCTATTATTCATGGTGGAATAAATGCCACCTTGGTTTGCCGTAGTTCCTACCACCTGTGGCTCCTTTGGTTTCCATTTCTCCTTCCATACATCAGAAGCAATGCAGAAGTAAAAGCAGTTTATAAATAGAATGAAGTGGCGATAATTAGTGAGACTAGGGGGAGAGTTTTCAGTATGCTTGTGACTTGGTTCGTTGGTGACTACTAGATTTGAGCTCAAGAAAAATAATTTTAACAAGCATCTTTGCAATCTCTGCCCATCGCTGTTTGCCCCAGGAAATGCATTTGTACTTCAGAGCTTTCATGTGCTCGTCTGTGTCTTGCTTTTGGGGGACTTAATGGAATTTACCCTGTAATTTCATTCAGCAGATATATTGCTTTTCTGTCTTATTTAGGTTACATGAAAGAATTGAGGAAGAAAAAAAGCTGAGCGACCTTGTTGGTAACAGCAATTGTTAGAGGCACAAGTGTTCTTAGAATTATACCATAATAATAGTTTATTTAAAATAATGTGTCAATTATAATGGAACCATGATAATAGTAGATGCTGATTTTTGTTTTATGTGCTTGCACATTATTTAAAGTAGCAAGTTTGTGGGTTGTATTTTTTTTTTTTCCTCTTGGAGTATGGTGACAGGAGGGTCGTGAGTAGAAAATCATTTTCAGAAATATATTGTAGAGAGATGGAGACATCACAATTAGCTCAGCCTTTAACAGGTCTAACTGTGTCTGGCCAGAAGGATGAATTGAAATTAAGCCTTCAGATGAGATTTACGAATGAACATAGAGAAAGGAGAAAAAAAAAAAAAAGTATTTTTGTGAACAGTGACGACAGAACCAAAAGACCTGTCTGGTTAACCTCCTCTGGGGTTTTACTGCTTGCGTTGTCCTCCTGACCTTCCATGTTACATGTTTGTGTGTTTAGAGCAATGTTTTGTGTAAGGCTGGAAGAAGTATTTTCTGTGGTTATTGTTCTTTTATGCTGGTTTCAGATATTCATGACAATGTTTGTATATCCGTATAATTACTGCGTGCAGGCCTGGGGCCCCCAGCACAAGAAGGATGTGGGGCTCTTGGAATGGGTCCAGAGGAGGGCCACTAAGATGATCAGAGGGCTGGAACACCTCTCCTATGAAGAAAGGTTGAGGGAACTGGGCTTGTTTAGCTTGGAGAAGAGAAGGCTCCGGGGAGACCTCATTGCGGCCTTCCAGTACCTGAAGGGAGCGTATAAACAGGAGGGGGAACGCGTGTTCACACACGTTGATAGTGATAGAACAAGGGGAAATGGTTACAAACTAAGACAGGGGAGATTTAGGTTGGATATTAGGAGGAAGTTTTTCACTCAGAGGGTGGTGAGGCACTGGAACAGGTTGCCCAGAGAGGTTGTGGATGCCCCATCCCTGGAGGCATTCAAGGCCAGGCTGGATGTGGCGCTGGGCAGCCTGCTCTAGTAGTTGGCAACCCTGCCCAGAGCAGGGGGGTTGAAACTAGATGATCTTTAAGGTCCTTTTCAACCTATGCCGTTCTATGATTCTATGATTCTATGAATATAATACAAGCTCCCACAGAGTCATAGAAATTTTGTTTGACCTGTGGTGGTCATCTGGTCCCATCTCCCATTCAGAGAGGGGCTGTTGCCAACAGCAGATCAGGTCAGATGTCATTGGTCTACCAGGATGTTAAAAGTCCTCGAGGATGGAGATTGCACAGACCCTGTGGGTGACCTGTTCCAGACCAAGGTTATCCTCATACTCAGTCTAAACCTTGACCTCCAAACCCTGCCAATGACCAATCTCTGACCCTTTTAAAAAGACTGTTGGATTATCTGTTCTCTAATTGCTAACCACTGGCCGATGAGTTTAATGGCAGCCTGTATGAGACCAGCTCTGTCATCTGAATTTTGAGCATTTCAGCTCTTGGAAGGGCAGACAGTATGTAGCAGACAAAAGTAATAAACATCAAGTGTCACTGCTGCCAAGATTGGAGTCCCAGCAAGGAGCTGATACAGCTGAGAAAGAACCAGATCATTCGAAGAGACAAATTAAGTCCTATGCTACAAAAAATAATAATAATAAAAGAAGTCATAAAAGGAATCCAAACACTAAAGCTCTTCTGTGCAAAAAATTACTTGGTTCCCGCCTCACTATAAAGTCTGACACATGATCCTGTGTATGCTGTAACCAATGGCTAGTATGCTTCCATGCAGCAAATTCATTTTTTTCAGCACAAAACTGCTTTCTGATGAGTTGATTTTACACTCTGTGCAGTATCCCAGTTTTGCTCTTTACACGTAACCGTTCAGACTGCAACTGTCAAGCATCTTCAAAGAGGACGTTGTTCATCCCTACTGTAAGACCAGGACGATGGCAGTCAGTTGCCAGTTTCAGAATTTGCCGTAATGAAGCAAGGGTTCTGTAGATCCACGTACAACTCACAGTGTAACGGGAAGCACAGGGACAGTCAGCTTGCCTTGACCCTTGAGAGCAGAACGTGACGGCTCCAAGAGGAGGCTGCAAAGCTGTGGACGGACTGTACTGAGGATCTGTTATTGAAGGAGTTATTTTTCAAGGAGCAGTCGTTTCAACAACCCTGTGGCTATCTGACAGCTAGGCTATACTTAGGAGAAAGCAGCTGGTTTTTGTCAAAGTAACGTGCTCCAGGATTACTGGAAAACGTATTTTGTGTTAGGTGAACTTTCCCTGGCTGCTGGTGGAACACACTGACGCCTACCCTGAGAGGTAGGAAAACTCCTCACTGTCGGCTGTGGCAAGTCATCAGAGTCGTGTTGGCTTGGAAGAGGTAGACTTTGAAAGCTGAATCCTTCAGTGCTGCCTGCTCCCCTTCGCCATGGTTAACCCAGGGCTGGCCACGCTGTGTACTGAGGTGCTTGTAGGTCACAGCTGCGGTTTTTTGCAAGCCAGCCACAGGTCGTGGTTAGAGAAATCAATTTTCCTCTAACAATAGGCAACAAAGTGAACCCCCCCTTGCAAAAGCCCTCTGTGAGCTGTAATCATTCTGCTCGTCTGTGCTGCTGGTTTTGCTGTGGTACACGCAGGAGGCAGCACTTGAGATTTTAATTTTGTGCTATCAGGAGAGTGCAGTCTGAACTGACTTGACCAAAGCGAGAAATTATGATGAACCTGCAACCACTGGACTGATACTGAGAAGAAGCAATTGTTAATATTTCTAGATTAGTTTATATTTAGAATCTGAATAAGCTAAATCCAAGATGAAGGATTACAGCAAACCTTTCAGATGGAACATTGCAACAGTCATTTTTGAAGAGATAAGGAAACCTTATTTCTGATAAGGTTTGCATGAGGAACCCTTGAATCCTGATACTATTGCAAATGAAAACTCAGTTTATAGGGAAAGAGAAAAAGGTAATATAACAAGCACTCCCTTATGTCATGAACCTTAGAGCGCAAAACATTTTCATAGCCATTCATAGCATTCAAAGCACTACATGTGGTATTTGTAAATTGTCTTGAAGCTGGAAAAGATTAATCTGTGCAGCTCCTGACCGTGCCCGACTCATTGGACAGACGTCAGAGTTTTCCACTGACTTCATTTCTCCCTGTCTGTACTTTTGATGTTTTCATTTCCTTTAAGGTACACTGCAAACCTGAATTTCCTGACTTCTCAATATTTGGAGTTTATTTGGTTTATCATTACAGACTATTAAAATTACTGAAGTTACCAAAGTGTGCCTTCAGGCTTCACTTCCTCTTAGGTTTCATTTGCAAGCATGTAGCATATTACACTGCATCTTTATGGTACTATAAAATTCAACTTTTAGCAAACACTGTAAGCTTTTATTTGTAAACATCTCACTGAAATGACAACACGAAGAGTGAAAATTTTGAGTATCACTTGAACTTTCACTGTAATTTTGTGAAAAAAGGATGAGACTAGGGAAAATAATAGGTATTAAGAATTACCTCTGACAGATTTTCCCCAGAAAATCTCCTTGCTTTGCATGTTTTTGAAGGGAAGAATGAGAATTTCTTTTCTTGTCCCTAGTCCGTATCATTTAATCATTGCTTGTTGTGTACTGGCTGTTAGAGTATCAGTTATAGTTCAATAGCTTTTGTCTAGAGCTCATTATCTGTAATTGAATGTATGCACCAAGCTGAATATGTTTATTTGTAACTTGATAATTAAGCTGCTGCAGACACTTATTCTGGGAGAAGGGAAGAAAGCAGACAGACAGCCTGTTATCCCGCAGACACTGCCTGGCCTGGAATGGAAAAAAAACGTGATGTGCTTGAAGGTGATCAAAGCCCACATCTCCGCATTCACAACCACTGTTTAAATTTCGCTGGGGTTACTTTTGTTTGTTTGTTCATTTTGCTGTCTCCAAACTAAGCGGGCATTGAGGAAGAGCGGCTTAATAGTTCTTTTTATAGAATGTGTTGACCCAGGTGTTGCTTCAGACCGCCGTCTTAAGGTTGTTTGAGACTGCTGCTGCCCAATCCTTACCACCGTGACTCCTAATTTTAATGTACCGTGAGGGTTAAGAAGTGGTGATCTCCCTAGTTCTTAGGCAAAGGAACTCCCAAATGGGTCAGGTGGGTGAGAGCACCTTTTTGTTGTTACAGCTGATGCCAAAGTGTGTGAAGCTTCTCTTTTTGAAACACTAAGAAGAAGTTTGATGGGAGTATATTACTTTTTGGTATTTCTCGGTGATGAAAACGAGAGCTTACTGATGTCTGGTAGCCATGGTTGCTAACATTTCAGGAAGCAGAAAACCAGGGATGAATGTAAAAGTCTGTCTTATCCAATTCCTAATTCTTTTCGTGTGAAGTTGTGAACAGATCAGACATATACCACCACCTTAATTTTTTCTAAAAATATCTTAGTTTGCTAATGCTTTCTCAGAGCAGACCTGAGATGACATCGCAGAACATAACTGCTTTGTTTTTGCTCTAGTTACCCTTATGCATTTTTTAAAGTAGAGCATGTTCAGTTGAATTTTTATTTTCTGTCAAATGTAAGAGCCGGTCCTCCATTATGTCCCATTAATCATGTTTTAAAAATAAGCACAGATCCTGAGAGGAAAATCACTCCATTCACTGATTGGCTCTCTAGGTAACCAAATAGGAAATAAATATATAACTTTCAGAAGAAAGTTTTCGGAAGTACAGTTCTGCACGGTCCCAGTCTTGCTGTATTCTTGTAAGGTACTGAGGGTCTATTTAATATCTGTGCTTAAGTTGTCCTTCTGCAGCCATTGGGATCAGAGTTTTTAGGAACCTGAAAGAAAAAAAAAGCAGCAGCTCTTCGAAGGAGCGTGGTGCACAAGAGATGGGCCTTGCTGTTGCTGAATTTGAGGCCATCCTTTTACACGGGCGTGCAGTCCATGGGAGAGATCAATCCAATCGACTGTAGTATCCTCATACAAAATTAAAACTTATCGGAGATGGGTATTTTAAAACGGGGGCCTGAAGACTGAAATCTCACAGCCAGGTTGTAGCAGAGTTGTGGATTTGAAGCCCGTAGCCACTTCTGGAGGCTAAAATGGGCCCTGATGCAGTAATACAGTAATACAGTAATACTGCCGAAAGCAGCGTCTGTGAGCAGAGCATCTCAAAAAGGGATGTTTTTGTTTGTGGCTGAACTACAAAAAATGAAATGTGAAAATGAGCTGCAATTTCAGAGCATGTGACAGAATTTGGTAGGATTTTTTGCCTATCATTTATGGCATGTGTGTATAAATACACAGATACACGAAGATACCACACTTTTTCACCCCAGTGCAGGATTTATTATGTGGGTTGGGTTTATGTGCTGGTTGGTTTGGGGAGGGTTGAGGTGTTGGGTACACCCCCAGTTGCGTGAGCCTTTCCATACACCTTTGTCATCTCTTGGGTGCTGCAGCTATCTGCAGTGATGCCTTTTGTCCTCAGTTTTAATGACGAGTGCTTTCTGCCCGTTTCCTCTAGTAACTGTTGTTTGGGGATGTTATCTTTGTGTCTTGATGTAGGAACACAGCTTACGGTGGATTGTTTTGTATCTTGCCAGATTTTCTTGGTATTTACTTTAGTTTTTGAGAAACCGTGTATCCAAAAGCCGCTCTGAATTAGCACGTCTTTACAGACATAAATACAAAGAGCAGCTGTATGAGGCTGCAGATGGTTTTGTGGTTTAATTTCTTCACCTTTTTCTGACACTGTTATTAGAGACTCAAAAGATAGACATTCCTATTATATTTTTGCACTTATAATCCCTTAGAATTAGTGTTGTATTCTGGAATAAAACGGAACATAAGGGAGAAATTGCTGCCTCTAAATTCAGTTTCCTTGCTTGAAGCTATGTAAGTCGAGTCTCTGCTTGGAGCTGTTTGACAGACCATTAGAATCACCCATTTGATGCGGTCTTCTGAAAGGCCTTTTAATTCTGAAAGGTTGCCTTAGTGAAAAAAAGTGAGCTTAATATATAAAATGAGGAAAACTGCATGTGCAGAATCTTTGAGCGTGGCAGAATGTTTCTTAGAGTGACCACTGCATCATACTGCTTTAAATTATTCAAGGATATAGGAAGATGTTTTCTCTGTAGGGATTTACCACCCTTACTTCATCCTATAATGTACTCAGTTCCTTTCCATAGAATAATTTCAGCTGGAAAGGAGAGGATCTCTGGAGGTCATATCACCTACCCTCTGCCAATACAAGTTCACCAACCTTCGTATATATGAATGCATAATAAAAGTATCATATCAGTTTAAAAGATATGGATGAGAAATCTGATTTTTTACACCTGGATTTCCTCAATTTTGTTTTTGCTAATCTGGAGAGCTTCTTGATGAAATATTTTGTGGCTTTCTTCTGTGCTTCTAACATTCCCCTCACGTGAAATAGTTTTGAAGGTTAATTCTCTGATCATTTCAATGTAACCTGAACTGTGGCTGTGGCTTTGCTTTTTAGTATTCTTTTGTGCTTGGAAGTGGACAACAGTTAGGATTTATTTGTGGGTGGGAGGATCTTGGTAGTTAGCTGTGGTGGATTTATTTTGTCACTTTCAATGCAATGAACAATAGTTCACTGAGGGATTGCTGGATGCTCAGAGAAGAAAAATAATTAAACCCTTAGAATATGTTATTTCTTTTCACAAGGATACTGTTTTAGAGACAGAGATGAAATGATGCAACCAGTCTCTAAAAGCACCCTCCAATGCTTGCAACATCTAAAGCTGAAAGTCTGTGCTAGATGGTCTATGTTGCCTCTCTCTATACATATATACACATGTGTATGTGCGTGTGTATTTGAAACTGTGTAATTTGCATGTCCGCTTTCCCAGTCTGATTTCTTATCCTATCCCTTATCTTTATTATTTATAGCATATCATTATTCTAAGTGCCAACATACACCACAGATTATATGGTGATCTCTGGTGTTGTGGTGGCAAGTCAGTGGAGCAACCGTGCTAAGCATCACCTATCATCTTAGATTACGAAAATCCAAGAGTATCCCTTAGCAGCATTGTTTACCGTGTTTTCTTTTATTGTTAGCTCGACAAGGCACGGTGGCGAAGCTGCCTTTGGGGTAGCTTTTATGATGAGGGAGGCTTGCTCTGTAGTCCTTCCCATTTGGGAAAGAAGCAGAGCATGCCGGAGCTGCGGCCAAACTTGGGCGTTCTCTGGTGAATGTTCATGTTCTGCCAAAAAAAAAAACCAAAAAACATTGATTGAGACAGTTTCTAAATTAGTTATGTTTTGAGACCATAAGACAGCAAACTTGAGTGAAATTATCAGGCAAAATACTTGGGCAGTGGCTTTATATACGCCTCATAGCCAAAGAGCTGTACAAAAACTCCGGTTTTGGTATTTTTCTATCCTTCTGTCCCACACATGTGCACTAGTTTGTCTGCTCACTCCCCTTTGTTTATGTCCCAGACATATTAATTCTTTGCAAACATAAACTCTGATAGCAATTGAGCTAGGTTTTAGTTCTCGTAATTACACCGAATAATAATGAAAAGTTGGACCTATTTTATGATGCCTGAATGGGCATTTTTGGCTTGAATACTGTGCCTGTGATTTCCATGGTGACTGCTGGTGATTAAAAAAAAATAAGAAAAACAAGCAAACAAAAAAAACTTAGCTCCTGTTTGGGCCATTTTGGTCATAAATTATGCAAAGGACATTTAGCATCTCTTGCTGTGGGTTAAGGCAGTGAGCAGAACAAGGTGCTCCATGTTGACCTGAGTGTCTGAATGGATGTTGCTAGCCAGGACATGGCTGAACAGTGTTTTCAAATGGGAGGGAAGAGCAATTTCCAAATCATCTGAGCAAAGTTGGGGTTCCTCCTGAGCTCCTGACAAACTGCTAGTTTGTTCCCTGGCTGCCTAAGTTTGGATGTCTTTGGTAGGCTTGTACATATCCGAGTTTACAACATTTTCTAGTCCTTTTGGAGCAACTGTCTGGATTTGTCTTCTTGCTTGAAATGCAAATGTTAAGATGTATTTGTTGCCAACTGACAGAAAGCAAGAAAAATTATTTTAGGAGAAAGAAATCAAGCAAGCAAGCATAGCCATTCATTATTTAAATGACGGTGTTTCGTGGCAATTTTGTCTTGAAATAACCTTCTGGTTTTGTAAATTGTGCAGCACTGTTTATCAGTAGCCAAAAATCTTTGTCACTCACTCAAAACCCTTTGTGATACATGCATTACTATCTCAGTAATGGAAAGGTGGGAGCAGATAATTGGCAAATAGCAATAACCAGCAGTACGTTCCAGTGAGTGCAATGAATCAGTGCTTAGCTTGGTAAATGCACGTTGCTATCCAAGCAATTTGGCAACCGTTTAGATTTGACCTGAGAAAATAACTATCAGAGGATTTTTTTTGTCCGGCTTCAGCATCCCAGAGTCGTTGTTCCCATCCTGCCCTTCCACCCAGAAATGTGGAATTGAGAGGTTGCTCCCCACCGCTGTAAAGGAGGTCTGGCTCTTTCATTAGGGTGGCCATATAATGTGGGCATTCTCTGGGAGGATCGGTCCCTGAGCTGAAGGCATGGGATGTGCCAATTTTTGAGGCTGCCAAGGTGTTTCAGGAGATAAGTTAGAAAGTGGCCATGTTGTACATTCAGTATTTTTTCTTCGCTATCTGCCTGAAAGAAGTATCTTTAAGTAGATTCAATTCAGGGAAGAAATTGCAGTCATTGTTTCCAAATGCCCCATTTTGTGCAAATTGTTTGGCTTAAAGATATGGTCCTTTGCAACTTCCCTATTAGAGATCTTTGGCTTTATCTTTTCTCCTTTTTACTACCCCAACAATATTTCATAGTTATCTAATATAAAAACAGAATAGTATGTAAAGGCAGCTCTAATTTTGACTAGACCTAGACAGTTGATCACTCTCTGCTTTAATTTGTAGAATGATGACCTGAAGTCACTGCCTTGAGAGCCAGTGATGACACGTGTTGGTTCTCCCTAACCTACTTGTAGTAGAAAAGAATTAGTATCCAAAAACTATTCCAACATCCTGCTGTCTAAACACTGCCTTTGTTCAGTTTTTGAGCCCGTCTGACTTTTAAAGCCACTTCTAGATAACAAAATAATTGCCTTAGGACTCTAGTTCTCTTCTCAGATGATGTTCTTCTGCTATACCCGGAGGAAACTTTTATTTTGTTCATAACTCAGCTGTTTTGTGGTCTGGGTGATTTTTCTCCGTGGACTTTCGGCTTACAGCAAGTTGCCATGTGTGTTATTAGTAAATTCTTTCCGACGGTAATCTCGGTGCCTGTTCATGATATGGATGAGCCCTACAAAAGCTCTCATAAAAGCTCTCATAAACACTTCCCGTGTGAGAGCACAGGGCTCCAGGCTAGGGCTCGGCTAAACGATACTGTGCCTGCGTTGCATTTCTCATGCGCTGGTTCGCAGGCTCTGAGTTCAGGAATTAATGTTATTGCATCTCTGGCACAAACAAAACACTGTCACCGGCTATTATTTTATTTCTTTAAGTAGGCATTTATTTTCATACTTTAAATTTGGAGGGGAGGAAAAGAGCTGTGATAGAGCCTGTGTTAGAGCCCCCAGTTATCTATGATAACTTTAATGCTGATGCCTGTTGGCACAGTCCTTACTCATCGCTGTTCCCTGTAAAATCAGCCTCATTTTAATGGGTTATGTTAGACACCGAGTCAGAGAACTTGCCTTGACTCAGCTGTTGAGGAGGAGGACTTGAAGCTGCCCCTGGCCCTTCCCAGACTCGGGGCACTTGGTGCGCAGTGCCAGGAGCATTTGCCCACGCACAGTGATAATCAGTAGGGTTTGTACTGCACATTCGTGTCTCGAGCAAAGCAACTCTTTATATTGGCTTCAAGTAATGTTATAATAACAAAATTTAGCTACCGTGCTTTTTACATGTTGTGATAGGGCTGCGCAGAAGTATAAATGAAGGAGGCATATTGAAGGAAAGGAAAGAGGTGGCCTTTTAGCAGAGGCCACGCTCATACTGTTGGTAGCCAGCACCTCGAGTCACAGCTACACAGCTGTCATCGATAGGGTCTCTAGGTATGGTCACCACTCAAAAAATTAAATACTCTTCATCAGTCAGCATGTCAGTCTTACGAAATCAGTGTTTCATGACCCTATACAACAAAACCTACTGTTGTCTGCTGACAGGTGGGCTGCATCTTAGACCTAAAAAGGGAAATTAAATTCATGAATTAGTGATGATATCCAATTTTACGTTGTCTTTTTTTTTTTTGTTTTGACCTGATGCTGAGATTTCGTTATTAGCGTCGTGCACAGATGCATCAGAAAACACCTGGTGCTGCAGCTTAACGAAGTGCATCTTTAATGTTCCACAACAACATGTGACTAAGGCAGGCCATGAAAAAAGATTACTCCATTATTGGTAAAGATTATACAGACAAAAAGCATTTCCTTCGTGCAGTGGGAAGGAAGAACGCCAGCAAGGATGATGAAGACTTTCTTAATAAGATTTCTGTTTTCAAATATTCCGCTTCAGACCTCTTAATAAAATGAATGTGTTAGATGCACAGGGCTAAGATCACTGCTGAATGAGATTATGCTCTTGTCCATTTAATAATGATGCAGTTGTAGCTTCCCCCCTATCTTTTCTAGTAACTTTAAATGTTTAGCATTGAGCAAAGTTTGCTTAGATTAAAGTGGGATTATTTATATATATTTTTTTCTAAATAACCTTTCAATTTCTGTAATCTGAGTAGTACCTGATCTCATAAAAAGCTAAACATATTTTTTTTCTAATCATCTTGTGACTTCAGTGTGTCTGTTTACTGCAGAGGCCACATGGACAGGAACCTTTTTAGAACAGCATTTGAAAATTGAATTTAAAGAGAGCATTTTGGTTTAATTTGCTGGGTCAAATTGTTTAAACAGGCAATAATGTTGTATTTGTCCCCGTGAGACCTTGGTCAGAGAGTACATTTGGGCGTCAGTTTTGTTGCTCTAGAATATAGCACTTTAGCTAATAATTGATGGTAAACTGATACATTTATGTATTTTTACTCGGAATGACTGATTTTTGGCTTATGTATTATTTGTGATTGATTGCAGGTTGTCTATTCAGTTTCTTTCTGGCTGTGCTATGGAAAGAGGAATTACTCTTTCTTTTTCCTTCCTCACTCCCCTCTGTTCTCAGCCGCCTCCCCAGGAGATCAGCTCCAATCTCGGCACCGCGTGACAGTTAGCAGTTGTGACAGGCTAGCCTATTTTTGGAAGTCTGTCCCCACTCTTTCCCCGCTGGAAAAGAAAAGCAAGTTATCTTTAAAAATTAATCCATCTGGAAGAGGAGGAGAAAGCTTCACGAGGCACTTGCCACTCAGTGCTTGGACTGCAGGTTTGCTAATTGTTTGTTCAGCTTGTGTCACGGGACCGGGGAGCTTTGCACTTCGCCTGGCATTGATCACCTGCCCTTAAGCTCTGCAAGAGCCCTTCTGTTCTGTACGGAAAAAGAGACAGACTAAAATACAGCATGGAGCTGCATGGATGTTGTCCAGTCATGTCTTATATTTCACACATTTCTGAGCTGCTTCTGCAAAACCAGAAATACTACTGCTTGTCTCCAAGGAACAGAAACAGAAGTTCAGAATTTGGCAGTTAGGGTGGAAAGAATTTTTTTTTTCTCAGTTATTTTGCCCCTTCTTTAGACTCTGCAGGCTCTACAAGTAGTAAAATAAATGAGTTAAATCATACCAGCAATAGGGCTAACATCCAGAATTCTGTTCCACGTGAAAAAATAAGTGCTGTGTACTAAGCGATTACACCTCTTATTGTGATATGATCTCCTTGTAACCAAACTGCTGCATCTCTGTGCGTTGCAAACCCAGCCCAAACAAGGCAGATGCTTTCTCAGGATTATGAATTAAAAAACATGAAGCAAATGTCTGGTGGGGAAAGCTTGACAACAGAATTATGCTATCAATGGATAGTTTGTATTGTATCAAGAAAGCTAGACTTTCAAGTATGTGAAACCAGGACCAAAATGGCTTTTAAATTCTCGTTCCATTTTGTCGGTGTCCCTAAAGCTCGGGAGCACGCTGGACAGCTGGTTTGAGTTTTCATCTCCCGAAGCACTGTTATCTTGTTTTCTCATAGGTGGTTATTATTGGAACTTTAAAAATAGACTCTGCTGTCTGTCTAATCTAGTCGTTTAATCTTTTTCTAGATGCTTCACTTTATTTCCTTAGATATATGATGTGAATACCGCTGTGCCTACACTTTATATACCTGTCATCACAAGAATATCAGAACACCTTTCTCCAGCAAGTCAGTGCTGAGTCATCTTCAGAAAGTTCTTGTCCTCCCCACAGCAGCTTGGCATACAAGAAATTAAATATTCAAAATATCGGTGATGTAAGGGGCACAAAAGGCGTGGGGATCCCTTGGCCATCGGCGGCTGAGCCTGTCTTTTCAAGGTCTGTGGGAGCCGTGTCCTTTCGAGCTCCTGAGCCATGAGGCGCAGGTTTATAACGTTAGTGGGCTGATGTGGCAGATGCTATAAAATTTCCCAAATTTGGAGGGAAAACTGTGATACCTAATCACGGTGCTCTGTTTACATGGATAACATTTCCTGAATATGGCTTTTCCCTTCTCCCCTTTAAAAGATCATAATAATCCTGTATGGCTGTTTCTGTCACCTATACCAACTGAAGCTCAAAATGAGCATAGGCTTGTCTGGGTAGAACAGGTTGAACTGAAAGTGAGGCAGTAAATTAATTTACAGCTGCAGTAAAGCTTGTATTGATTCCTCCAACTACACCACTTTTCTTCTCCTTTCTGCCTCCCAAAGAAATAAATGCATATCTTACACAATTTAATCCTTCGGGGTTAAGACCTTCTAGAGGAATATAGCTCAGCTGATTATATTCTCACCCAGAGGCATTTTATTATTGTTATTGTGTTGCATTAAATTCACACTTCTTTCTCATCTAGGCCTTTGCTGCCAGAAGGAGATGCCCACGCGTGTACAGGTACACACGCCACGGTTGTGCCGATCCGTATCCACAAGCATCATGCATGTGCACACCGAATAAATTCAGACTTGCACAACCAGCAGACCTACGGCACATTTACAGATCTCTGGTGTGCACACTGTGTTCTCTGAGGCATAAACTACATGCGTGTGCTTCTGTGTATTTTTGGGAGATGTTATCATACCACTTAGATGTTCTTACAGAACAGTATAATTTAATTGTGGAAGACAGAGATGGGAGAGGAGAAAAACATTTTAGGATTATTGTGGGTGTGTATGTATGTATATGTTACCTCTTGTCTCTCAAGGTAGATCAGGAAGGGGAAACGTGCCCTGGGTGTTGCATTCCTTCTGCACCGTTTTTGTGCAAGAAGGGAAAATGTTTCCTTAATTCTACCCTTCATCTCATATCTTCTAGATATGAGCATGTATTCAGGGTAAGCATAATTAGGCCCATAAATTGATTACTCTTTCATATCCATCACCACTGGGATGCAGGATTTTTTTAAATATTTGTTTAAAGTACATGTGAACTATAAAGTAATGAAGGGGCTGTGCTTCTGGACTTCGTCTTTTCATATGCTAAGCAGTAATAGTTAATCAGCATCGGTATGTGGTACAACATCAGATAATCAGACCAAAAATACCCATCTGCTTCTCTCGAAGTGAATCACCATTCTAGCATCCTTACTCAAAATCTTCTGTAGAAGAAAAATGAAACAAACTTCTTTTAGCATGAGAAGTGTTTGCTTATTCCAAGTAAATGTCTAAGAGGAGTGGAAAAGGATTGAAGTGATACATGTATGTATTTTTATAAGGCTGGCTGATCTGTAACGTTTTCTCTACATCCTTTCTATCAGTCCACCAGCAACAAATGTGCTTCTTTGTACGTCGGCTTGCCTGAGCATGTGGGGAAGCGTCCGTCCCTTGAAGGTACACTGCTCTTAATCTGTATCCAAGTGATAGACTCCAGTCATCCTGTCTTTCAAGTTTGTATACCTTCCTTTTTTTTTTTCTGAAATGTCAATTAATTTAATGTAGTTATATATATATATTAGTTAATAGCCTTCTGTGCATGGTGAGCAGCAAATCATTCCTTCCTTTTTTTTTTTTTTGCCGTATGTGTAGATTTTATCTTTTTATCAGCTTTTCTCCAAGCATATAGCTCTGGTCTGAATTTCTGAAATCAGTTCTGTGGCTATAAAATATGATGACAAATTTCAAGTAAGTCTATATTTGGACACAGAGAGCAAGTTCCATGAAGTTGCTCTGAACTATCCACATGTTCCAACTATTGTTCTCTACTTACAAAAGTCATTCTTCCTGGAAGAGGTGAGGGGATTTGTGGCTGCTTTGAGAATAAATGCTATTGCACTGTGTGATTTCTGTGGTTGGTGTTCCTTTTTAGTTTTTAGATAATTAAGTCAGATGATTGAAATAGTTTTGGTGCTTTATTACTGCCAATGAAACCTATCCAGACACTTGTTAACAGTCAATAGAAACTTTCTTGCAGAAATGGTTATGTAGAACCATTAAGATATTTATAGATACAGATATATTTATAGATATAGATATATGTAGTCATTAAGATATTTAAGAGATGTTTTGTATCTAGTCAAGGTATATCAATAGTGATAAATTATGCATGTGCTGTGGTGATCACATAAGACTGCGGTCAGCTGGATTAAATCGCTAAGCAAAGCAGTGATTGGAGGAGTCTCCCGATTAGCTTGCACAACCTCCAAGGGAAACTTCTGGAAATATTGCAGAAAAAGGAGGCAAAGTATTTATGTAAGGATGTAGGTTTGACTTTGATCACTGACATCAGTGCAAATAGATGTATATTGTGCCTCTGTAGTCAACCGAGAATGTGTGATTACCACTTGGAGCAAGTGAGGAAGTCTACCCGAAAGCATCTAGCTGAAGAGAGTCAGGTTTCCTCCTCTCCCTCCCAGCTCCATCGGTCTTCTGCAGTGTCTTCTGTTTGGGTTCCTTGCCTCAATTAGGGCAAATCTTTCCACTGTCAGTCCTGCTACTGAATCAGGGAGTCCACGCTGCATTTGAAAATGCAGGGGAAATCTCACTTCTGCCAGCCTAGAGTTAATGCTCGCTTTGGGCAGCGCTTGTTGTTTCTGTCCACAGACATGGCTGTGTGGTTCGAGTGTTAATAACTTTCCACTTCTTTTCTTCTCTTTTTGTTCATTGTAGTCTCATTTAGATATAAGGCAACGTATGCTTTTTTTTTTCCCTCCAAGTTCTATGACTAAAGTGGCTTTCCAAGGGCTAGTTCTGCGTATGATTGTAATTCTGCAAATCATGTGTGTCCCTGAAATTCCAAAGCATGCCAGTTTAAGTGCTTCCATATAGCCACCTTGGCTTTAGCGCTTTGTTAATCTATAGAGGAAGGGGTCTAGCTGGATTTTTTTTTTTCGGTGTATGAACGTCCATCTGTTGTACGATTGCCTTCATCTCCAAGGCTTTGGCATCCTCACTCTTTGCTCTGGCAGTTACCTGATCGTAAAAAATGCTTCCTTATAGATTTGGTCACTACAGTTCTTTCTCTTTGATTACCAGCTTGCATGCTGGTCAGTGTCAAAAAGCTTCCATAATATTTATTACAACACAGAGTAATCAATATCTGTGTAATGGAACAAGAATATATCCATTAAGGTTCTGAATTATGGTGGTGTCTCAGATGTGGTTTAGTGTTTCTGGATTCTGGCCTTTCAGATGTCTTCGAAGGCTGGGATGATGCAGACTGGCAAAAATACAAAAGATGTAGAAAAGCTGGTTCATGTAATGCAGACAAACTTCTTTACCTGGACACCCAGGTAACAAGACCTATTTGCTGTTCATGTCACTTTTCAGGAGGGTACAGCAGGGTCCTTTATACTGTCACATCTAAAGCCCCCTGTGTAAGTAGTTTATTTCTTATTTATCTCAAACCTTGGAGGAATACTCCATTTTTTCCCTCCTATTGATTAAAAAGCATCCATGTTTGTATGTCTATCAAACCCATCAAAACACAAGTGAAAGCACTGATTTCTAATAGCTAAATGTCACGATGCTGACGTGCTTTGTTCTCCTGCCCTACAGACTAATGGTAATGAAAACTCAGATGACACTGGCACACTTACCTAGTAGTGTGCAGAGAGCCAACTGCTATTTAAGGTAGCTGGAGTTACCTTATCGGACAGAAGAAGAAAATCAAATACCTGATTTACCCAGTTTTACCTAGAGAGGAACTTTATTCCGTGCTTAAAAGCTTCCTCATGGCTCTGCTTTTCTCATAGTTACATCTGCTGGTGCTGCTTATTGCTCAGGACCCTGGAAGCCAGGTCACCACAGCCAGCCAGCTACTGCCCGTGCACCGCCGTTGTGGGGCTTTTGCATCCCCATGGAAAGGACTGTGTCAGGGGTCTTGTAAAACATGCTCTTCTGTCCCCCTCGATGTATTGTATCCATCGTGACATCTCGGTGTGTAAATACAAGCGTTGTTCTTGCTGTGTTCCCAAGAGAGAACTGGAGTAAGGGAATAGAGGCATTAACTGAGTAATTTATTAACACGATATATTGTCTTAGCAAAGGCAAAGCTGTAGAAGTTCACCTGTATTTGGAATGGGAGGATTTAGCTTTTTTTTTCGGCCTTGGACCAATCTTCTCACAATTTTCTCCTGGCTCTGTTGTATCTGAGGAATGGATTTCTAACCCCCAAACTGGTGGTCTTTGGTGATATTTTGGGTGTCTTGATCGCAAATCGCTTAGAGGCACTGAGAACTGTAGGACTGTGTGATGTGACTGGTGTAGAGTTGGGTTTCTGAGATCTTTATTATTGGTGATGATGTGTGAGAAGATTGTAACGCAGGCTGACTTTTAGACCCTGGGTTGATCAAGAAGTGCTGGCTTTTAGGGGAAAGCAGAACGGGTGCTGGAAAAGCAAATGCATTAAGTATGGCATTACAGATACTTAGCATGGAAAGCTATAACCCTGGTTTTCTAGGATCATTTTTCAGAGCGGAGTCTTTTTCTCATCTCCAGTGTCCTCCATATCATGTACTTTCACAAGATATTCAAATAACAAGATCCCTACCCTGCTAATTCGGTCTCCGATCTTTCAAACATTTCCTTACATCCTTATGTTTATTCATGTGAGCTGTTCATTTGACTAGTCTGGTTGCAGGAGAAGGGATGTATAAATAGTGCATTTTGAGTTTATTACGCAAAGTTCAGGAAGATAGGGAAAAGTGTATATATGTCATTGCAAGCGTATTTATTTCACAGTGTACTGCAGAGCACGCCGGCATGGTCTACGATGAAATTTATCCTTGTGCTGCTGGTGGTACAGAGGAGTGAATAAAATACATTTGTTATAACATAATAAATCATATTAATACCAAATAAAATAGCATAGGGATCTTGTTATAGATGCTGTGGCTGCAGTATAACCCAGGGCAACATGTGAATAAGTAACATTTATTATTAAGTGTAATTCTTATGCTGCTTTGAAAGTGACAAACATTTGACATGTTCAGTTAATAGGTTTAATTAAAATTCAGGATTAATTATGAAGATGAGTAACTCTCCTTCATTACCTTGTAGGAACAAAAGATACTTACATTTCAAGAAAGAAAAGATGATTAACCCAGTAACATGTATCAGAAGAATTGCAAATACTCCCTTACAGGAGCAGGGATCATAAATATTAAATTCTGCCTCCCCCAGCAAAGAGGGAATGAGATTCAAAGCAAATTGGGCTTGCAGAACTGCTGGGTTTCAAAAAAGCGATTTTAAAATAACTGTAAGTGCACTTGTCAAAGAGGTAAACCGTTGCTTCAGACAGATCAGAGATGATGAGAACAGGGGAAGGTGTTGGAGTCTTGCTCTAAATTTCAGCGCACTGCTGAAGTGTAACTCAGCTGTAAATCGCTGGATGTGGGATTGCTTTCCTGGGTTTAAGTTTTGAATCCCATGGTCATGTAAAACACTTGCAAGAGGGTATTAGACAACTAGCCTAATTTCTTCCCCGGATTCCAAGAAAGTGGCAACACCAGCTGATGCATTGTAATGCGTTATATTTATAGGTCAATTTAGCAGCTTTTTCTATTAAATCTTGTCAGGCTCTGTGATTTATATGATATTTGTTCAGCATGCCTGTAGCAGATACGACTGGTAATTTGAAATATGAAATGTGTTAACCTCTGAGTTAAGCTAATGATAAAGTTGAATTAAGCTAATAACAGTTTAAAAAAGCCATATGTTTCCTTTCAACTTTATAGACTTTCAATCTTAGATATGTTTTTGCTCGTATAAAAATACAAAATGTTATTTCTTTGTAAGTACACCATGTTGTTCTGAAGGGTCACCTCCAGGTCTTTTGATTTACAAGTGGGAGAGAAAGGATTTTGTTTTTAATCTGTTCTGAAATTCCAGTTTTTGAAAGATGCCTGCTTCTGGTATTTCCTGTGTCAGTCATCAGTACTTCAGCTTAGATGTTTAACCAATTGCAAAATCTCTCCACCGATTTAAAACCACCAGTACAGCTGTTTCATCTCCACAGCCTTTTTTTGCTGGGTCCTTTGAATTAGCTCAAAGTAAGCTACGAGCACTGCAACCCTCATGCCGTTTTATGGATTTGGTGTAAAAACAGGGAATTACTGTGGAAGCTCTTGGACCTCGTCTGATGAGAGATGAGCGCCTTTTGATCGGGATTCAACTCCTTACTATCAAACTCGACAGCTTCAGCTTTCCAAAGCTTCAGTGACATCTTAGGGGGTTGGTGTGTCCAGTCTGCTAGCATGTGCCATAAATGTAAAATACTATTGAGTGCCTTTTTCAAAAATGGAGTGCTATTTTTTGCTCATAAATGGCAAAATTCAGCTTTTAGGAGTAACATTTGTGTCAGTGTTGGGCCTCGAAGGTCGCAGCTTGTTTAATGAAGTCTCACCATTGCTCTTCCTTTTATCCCACTTTTCCCACTTGTGCATCCCACCTGCTCCAGTTTACATACGAATTCCTAGGGAAACCCAGACTAAGGGTTCACTTAGACCTTGCTTCAGCCTTGGACAGAAGAAGTCAATGTCTGGAAATGTGGAGGTACTAGACAGGGACAGGGCAAGGTGCAGATCTGAGACAGGCTCTTTTTATTTCTGCAGGTTCAGAAATTCTCATTTGAATTAGGAAGGTTGTCCATGCAGGCAACATTTCCAGCTGCTGCTGTACAAGTATCCAGAGGTCACTCTGAATAAGCAGTATCGATTAGAAGAAGTAGAAAACTTAGAAAATCCCCTCCCAGTGCTCTCTTTCCAATAGTGAATTTATATGCAAAACTAGCCTTCTCTTGGTTAATCTTCTCGGCTAATAGCCAGTTCACATTTTTATGCCCAGTAGCTTTGCAGGCAAGTTTTTATATGTAGGTCTGGCTACACTCACTATGTCCAATGCTGCTACCAGCACCGAGAGTCTGAAGTACATGGTCATGAAGATTGGCTGTGATATCCGGTATAGAGGCCATAGAACATAATTAAGTTCCTGCAGGAAAAAAAAAATCGCCTCTGTTAGCTGACTCATCTAACGCCTAGAGGTAACCCTTAAAATCATACGTATTTGTGCTGTGTAAATGGTGCCTATCCAAATGCTTGTGTCGAGGGGATGTGGGTTTTTTATGTGGACAAGATTACTGCTTGGGCACGTCAGCAGAGAGCTGTGCCTTGCCATAGGCAGTGCAATAACCTTCCAGATCTTGACTGTCACAGCAGAGGTACCGACCTAGGGTGAATTAGATTGCTTTTCAACGTGTGGCTGTGAGATCAGGTTGGAAAAGCCCAGGAAAATCTCTAGAGTGGAGTGTCACCCCACACATCCAAATGTATTTGCATCCCACATGAAAATTCCCCATAACATTGAGCAGTGACTACAGCATGGTTCCTGTGTAAGCCGTTGTCTGGTGGCGTGTGGTAGATCTGAATAAAATAAAGATTATCTGCAGCACAAATAAAACCACAATGGAAATCCATTGGTTGGACACAGCTGTGCTGCAGGTTGTTTAGATATCTGTGTGGGGTTGTGCCCACTTCTTTCTGATGTACATTACACACAGCTGGAAATTTGCTTAGTGACAGTGACTGTGCAGTGGGATCCTTTGGCCAACATGAAAAATCTGATGGGTGTAGTCTCTTATTTTTTGCCCCCAAAAGTTTCCATTGTCTTCTTGAAAAACATAAGTCCTAGCCTCATGTTGTGGCAAGGCACCGGTTTAAGAAAATGTAGACTGCCAACCTATAAAGGATCACCTCGTTAGCCTCATGGAGACCTTCCCAGTGCAGATGGTGAGAACCTTCTGCATTTTCTGGAACCTCAACAGAAGCTGCATCCTCAGTGTCTTTCAATGAGGCCAATCCTGCTGCCCATGGTATCATTATTGCTCTTCGTCTGTTTTTTCTGTGGGATCTGAGGAAGAGCTTTAGACGCCTGTGTCAGATAGTTACGCTAGGTGGTCTAACAAAAGTGATTACCTCTTCTAGAAAACTTGCCCAAATCAAAAAATTAGTTACAAGATTGAGGGAGGCGAAGCTGTTACCCTATGGTGGAAGTTCAGTTGGAAAAAAAATAAAAAGGAAGAATCTTGAGTACATCATTTGAAGATATGTTTAATGTAAGTTACAGTGTTTTGAGGCAGAAACAGAAAACTTGTATGTTTTTTCCAGTGTAGACAATTCTGGGCTGAACAGGGGAGATTGCAATGTCACGTGATTAGACACGGAAGTTTTGAAGGGGTGTGTGACAAATAATTGCTTTTATACAGCATTCTTCTGTAGCTATCTTTTGGTGTTTGGTAACAAACACATTTAAACCCCAAGCACGTTTGGATCTTGTTCGGAGTGCCTTAAAACACAGAGCTAGGCTGCATTTCAGTCTTTGCAATGATGGTCCAGAAAGTTGGCTACTGTGACAGATGGTGTTAAGATACGCTTTTAGCTCTGAGGATTTCTTAGAACGTGGCACAAAGAACGTTTTCAGAGATGGAAGGAGCTGATCCCTTTTACGTTTGAGAAGTTCATAGTCTACAAGCAAATAGAAAAACAAAACTCATCTGTGCATTTCAGTCCCTCAAAAGGGGGTCTATACAGAACTCTTCCATGTTTATTTTTCATTTTTCCTTGGAAGACACTGCAAAAGAAGAGGTTTTATCCCATTTAGGTTATTGTAGATTTCTTAATAAGATCTTTATATACTTCCTCAGGAAGGTTTGGCCCAGAAGGAGTTGAGTCACATCTCCCTTAAAACTGTTGGTTAGTAGGGAGGTATGAGAAGATCACAACTTCTCGTATTGGAGTGGGGATCTGAAGGCACCTTCCAAAAGTAAGTGCGTTTTAATTTATTTTCTAATCAGAGTGACCTGAATTTCTCAGAACTGAGATGCTCTTCTGCCATTGTTCTCTGTCTAGTGCCTACCTATAAATAACAAGCAATTTTCTGTTCTCCTGTTGGAATTCTCAGGAGCATTCCACTATGTCTGAGCTGGTGGGACATCACATCTTGAAAAGTCTCACCCTTAGCCTCCTGTATTCCCATCCAGCAGGTCTAAGGCCCTCATACAAATCAGAAATAGGTGCCCATAAGTTACAGTAAAAAGTAAATTCTCTCATAAAACACTTAAATATTTCCCTTCTCTTCAGTTACCAGCTTCTGTGGAGAGGGTCAAGAAAGAGTAAACCATACCAAGAGCTGTTTTAGGGGAGACCAGAGGTCCTCTTCTAACCCAGTATCCTCCTGATACTGGCCACTGGCAGAAAAAGTCTTTTTTAGGGAATAAAGCATCAGGTCAAAAAAAAAAAAAAAAAAACCACTTTCCCTAGCGTGCCCTTCTAGTTTTGGAAAACAGCATCCCAGGCACTTTTTGAGCCAGAGATTGTATCCACAGCTTTGTGTCTATTAGGTCACGCTGAACTTTCTTTGATGGATTTATCTAATTAGTCTTTGAAACCATTTGTACTTTTCAGTGCCTATATCACAGTGAGTGATTTTTTATGCATGTTTTATAGCAGCTTAAAGGACCTCCTACGATTACCTACAGTTTGTTTGTCTAGCATAAATCCTTTCCTGGGTGCATAAATCCAATTAGTATACCTTTTATTCTATCTGTTGACATTTAGGTAAACATCTCTGCATCAACATTTTTATCAACAGGTTTATGTAATAAGCCATTATTCCAGTCTCTAAGTATTACGAGTATGCTTTCTTAGTTGTAGGAGAAAGAAATACTTTTACTTTGCCAAATTTTGTTAAATAAATCAACTACTAACGACTTTAAACTCACTTAAAGCATGTAAAATTCAGATATAAACTCATATACAATGGGATTATCCAGCCTTATCCTCTCTTCTTCTTACTGAAGCTGGTGTCCACAAGATGGTTGGTTGTCTTTTGTGTGAAGGAAGTGTATCTGTTCCACATAATCCCTAATGAAACATGTCCAAAAACTTTTATTGTTTATTCTGAACTAGTTATCAGATTTTATTACTATTCCTAATGAATTGACTGGCCTCATTGTCCATTTTTTTCTTTAAGCTTAGCGTCCTATTATTTTTTCAACATTGTCTTCTGCTGTTCAAGAGATGGGGTTTCTCTCTCGCTTCACTATTTTCTTTGAAAAGTTTTAGATCTACTTGTGCTTTAATTCCAGAGCTAATGAGATTTTGTCATCTTGTTCAATCCTCAGTTTTTAGGATTGGAAACTTTATCAATTAAGGGTTCTTTTCATCACAGCTATGTTAGTATCCAGTTGTGGTTTTTTATGTGTTTCTTCTTTATCTTTTTCTCTTAGTTCTGAAAAACCTGTTCATATTTTTTTAAGTGGCATCAAAGAAAGGCGTTCTGAATCTCAAAGAATATCACTTGTTTTTTTATTTCCAGCCTCTTCACCTGAAATTGGTGGGTGATCTTGTATCTACAGTGTTCAGTGCATTTCTTACCAGCTAGAAATGAATAAAGGGCTTGCTTTAAGATTTGTCAGGATCTCTCCTCTGGAAGCTGTATAACTGTATGTTATTCTTTCATGCTTTTCTTATCCTCCACGTTCTCTGCAGGATACTTCCTTTTCTTTTTTCTTCTTTTTAACAATGATCTTTATTTTACTGTCTTGTCTTATTTGTAGCTTTTAAAATGTGTTTGTCGCTAGCTCACAGATTGTACTTCCAATTCCTCCTGTCTCGTGTATTCAGTTTTGGAGATGTGACCCTGAGCTCAGCTCGCTGGGGACCCCTCTCCTCGCAGGGGCTCTTTGATATCTCCTCTTTTCTGTCGTGCACATTCAGTTTCCCACCTGAGCAACCATATTTTATTCACCAAATTCCACATGGTATCCAGAGCTGTGATACTCCCTCAGAATTTCTTTTGGGAAACAGCATTTGTAAGAGCTCGCTTCCATAGAGTACCTGCTTCATAACCAGGGGAGGAATGGTAGGGAGTTAACAGGCCAAGGAGGAGTGGTATTTTTGGAAGATTTTGATATTTCCCCCTTCAAACTCCAGCGTTAAGCAACAATACTGCAGGCTCCTGGTCTCTCAGTGTTTCTTTTCCTGTTTATAATTTTTGCAAGTTTAGCATAAAGGTGAATTCACAGATTTTATAACTATTTGGATGCTACCAACAGTTAGTGTTATTGCGAAGATGAATAGTGGAGAGTGTGTGCATTATAGAAGTACCTGAAATTCATTTTAAATCGCTAAGCCATGTTGCCAGTGTTCCTTAATATCAATCCCAAATGCCAACAACAACAAAAGACAACAAAGGAAACATTAAAAGTTGAGCAGTTAATGAATTCAGCAAAGGAGAAAAATGGGAAGAGTTTTTGGAAGCCAATATTGGTTCTTGTTATAAAGCACTGGTTTTAAGGTTATAACGTGGTAAGTGTTCCCACTGCTTTATATAAAGTACTTTGCCTGGAAATTCTTGAGCTTGCCATGTAATGAAAAGTCCTTTAATGAAAACTTTGGGGTAAGGGATAACAGGGGAGTGATGGGAACAAAAGCGGGGAGAAAATAAAGGCTGTGGGTTTGGTGCCTTAAAGAAAGAGCTAGGGAAGAATAAGAATTCTCTTATTCTCTTCTCTTCACCATAAGAAATGAAATCCAAGATGCAAGGGAAAGATTTCTGCGGAGTCGAGGGTGTGCACATGCTGTTGTTAGATGTGGCGTGTTTGGTGGGAGGGGAGGACAATAAAAGCTTGTGTATATCTTGGGCAGAAGGGAAGGATGTTTCCAGGCTATCAGACTCGGAAGATAATTTTAGCAGCTGTGATTTGAACAGTCTGGTAAGGAAGGAAGCATGTGGGAATTGGACAGCAGGTAGGAAGGAGTCGCAGTAATTGAGGCAGGAGATGATCAGGGTAAGGATGAATGATTTCGCCGGGCTGGTAGGAGGAGCGTTTGATACTCAGTAAATTGCGGGGCAGGGAAGCGACGTGACCTGCTGAGCATCCAGATGCCGCGCCGAGGGCAAAGCAGGCAGCTGAGCGGGTGGCGGATTGCAGGGCTGCTTGAGCACGAGGTTGGGAGCGGTGCTCGCAGGTGTGGAAGGAGGAGATGTGGGAGGGAAAATCGTTCACCCACTGCTGGCGTGCAACGCGCCCTCCTGGCCACGAGGTTTGTGTTGAATTTGCAAGTTAGCCGCACAGCGGTCATTGCTAGCCCATGAATGAGCGAGCTGGTAGGCAAGGCAAGAAACGTGGAGGGAAGAACTTACACACACAGGCATTTTGTGGGTGGGAGAGTGCAATGAGAGAGATGTCGAACAAGCGCTCAGAGAGGAGGTTAACGTTTACCAAAACTTATAATTACACTATTACCCCACGCTGGAGCAAAGAAAGAAGCCTTTTAGTGACATCTAATCATTTTTTCTCCAGCGGGTTTTGATTTTGTCACAAAGTAAGCGTATGCTGTGTTTTCAGCTGGAGGGAAGTGACATATGGTGTTTAATAATTGAATTTATTTTAGAGCATCATGTAACATAATTGCCCTGGAAGTACTGTACATACTGCTTAGCTACCTCTGAGAATGAAGAACAGTGCTCCTTTCTTGCCTGCAACTGTGCTATTGCGCTGGTAGGTGGCTGTGAACATTGACAAGTCAAATAAGTGATGTTAAATTATGGAACTGGTTGTAGGGCCACTTCTATCTGGGGAGGCCAGAGGTCATTCTCTCTGCTTTTCTTGTCAACTGGTTGTGGCCATCTGACAGTTATGATGAGACCAAGCTAAGGCACCAAATTGTCACAGGCTGCATATGCAGTAGATATATGCTTAAGCACTTTTTATTCTTGACTCCTTTTTGTCCATCCCTACTTTTATTTCTGAAAATAGATGGGAAAAACTGCCATTTTCTCCACTTCTCTTTGCTGTATCTACAGATTTTTTGGAGTGATATTTTGCCTTGGCATCCTCCTTTTGTTGGGGCTGGGCTGGCAAATGGGAGCACGTAGGAAGGCATTTGTAGAACCATCTTGGGCAGCGCTTGTGGTGGCAGAAATGCTTTCACAGCAAGGCTCCTGCCCACCTTTTTTATCTGTCATCAAAAGACCTTATGGCAATGGGGGGAATCTTCCACTTTATTCCCAAAGGGATTAAAACGTCTGAGAACACCGGGACTCTCCTCATGCGAGTCCCCGGTGATCTTTTTTGGTCCTGGAAAAAGAAACTTGTTGTAATTGGACTGTGCTAGCGTGTTACTTATGAATAAGTTTTTTAAAATCTTCATTCTGGCTCTTCTGGCTCACATTCAATCTTATGAAACAGCAGGACTGATATTCTGCCTTGGTTGGATGTACATGTTTTATCATATTAGCGATTTTGTTGTCATACTGCTTTTCACTTTCATTAGTACTAGATGTTCCAGTTTTTATTTTCCTTTTGAGTTATCTGAAATAAATTACAATTCAATAAATGTAAACAGCTGCATAAAAACAACATTAGGACTGAGGGGAAAGAAAAATAAGAAATAATTAATACGGAGGTGAAGATTCTAGTTTCTCTCCTCCTTTTGCTCCCACAGGATCCCAAAATAGACATTTCCATTGCAGACTCCGTGCTTCATTTTTTTGCCATACAAGAAATTTCCCTGTGGAAGTGATGACCACAGTACAGTCCTTCACACTGCTCTGAACTGAGTAGGGACATTATGCTGTCTGTCTGGCAGTTTCCCACCATCCTGGATTTGTGTTATATTATATTATATTATATTATATTATATTATATACATTATAAATGCTACTAACTGCAGCAAATAAGTTCATTCTTAGACTTCTACATTGTGCTCAGGTCCACAGGTCCTTAGAAATGTATGTCACCTTTTTGGGGGACCATAGTGGAGCAGGTTATATTGTTTCTACAGTTCAAATTTGGGTCTTTGCAGCCTGCATTAGTTCTCGCAGTTCTCCTGGCTGCTAGTTTTTCTCTTTTGGAGGGAAATTCCTAACTATATTTGAAACTGCTACATAATTATTTCTGGATGACCATTTGGCTCCATAGTGTGTTTGTCCAGTTCTGAATTACATCTGCAATTGCACTTACTCTGGGGGAAGAGAGTCCTTTTGCTGAGCTCTCTCAGGAAAGTGTTTTTACCAGCAGATGTTTCAGGAAGGAAAGCCAGAAAATCAAAGGCATCAGCCTCTGTGTCCATTATGAGTACATTACCCCAGTGTTACAATGGGTTACAATTTTAGCTTTTTGGCTGATAAAAGAGGCAAATAAGAGAACTGGAGCAGCTGGCTCCTGCTGAGGAATCTCCCCTTCTGTCCTTCCCTTCCATTTTCTTCAACAGAAAATGAGAAGGGCAATATGAAAGATAATACCTGTATCTGTAAAGATTTCACCAGCAGCTCCTACAGATGTGGCTGGCTGTCAGTAACACACCATACATCAGTCTTGGAGAGTGATGTGACTAGGAGCTGCTTAGAACAGGCACTATGGATGAGGCTATGCTTTGGGAAGGAAGAGAGTTGAACCATGTCTATGTGAGATTTGTCGTGGCTCTTACCTACCTGGTCAATTTATTAAAGACAAAAAAGTTTAGCCTTTGAGGCCTCCAGAGCTCCTTTAGTAAATAAATCTCCAACACCTTCCAGGAGAGACTCATATGTGACCTCTTGGGAAGCAAAGACCATAAACCTCATCTCCAGACCTCGGTTTATGGCCAAACACAAATGACTGGAGTACCAGTAGGAGAAATGAATGAAATTCTATGTCCTGGGAAATACAAGAGGTCAGAGAAGAAGATATAATGTTCCCTCTTGGTTGTAATGTCTATGAATCAGGGACAAACTCCCAAGGGACAAATTAATAAATCTGAACTAGTTCTCCTGCTCACTTTATTTTAAGCCAAACAGACAGGTTGGTGGTGTCTCTTTCCATCACAAAGAGCAAAGTCCCTTCTCTCCACTTGATGCATGGGAGCTAGAAATATCAATTATCTTTTCAAAAACGATACGTGTTTCTGTCTGATATTTTCCCACTGATCTGCATGGCTGCATAAAAAGCCATGAAAGAAGAAAGATCATGCATATAATCTCTTACTTACTGCTATTCCCCGCTGCTATTTCCCTGTCCCCTCCCACCCAACAACAAGAAAACCAAAAAACTCCCTTAAAACCAATCCAGTATTTGCCATCAGTGTCCTAAAAGAGAGTTATTGGAAAATTGGATGAAAGGCACATCACTGCTACAGGCTCGAGGCAGAATGCACAAATCAACAAATTTATTCCATTCAAAATAAAGTTTGTGTTTTGAGTAGTTAAGAAGACAGTAAATAATAACATTGCATTCATTTGAGAGACTTCTCATTTGTGTGTGTAAGCATCCAAGGAAAATGATTTGTTCTTTTGAAATTATCTCAGGTAATATTCCATGAAAAGGAAGATATACTCAAACAGAAATGATTAGGACTAGATTCATGTTACTTGACGTAGATGTCTGTGTCTGATCCTGTTGCATTAGGCTGCCTTTATACTGAAAGGATAGTAGTATAGTAATACGCGCTTGAAAGTTTGGGGTTGTTTGGTCTACACAGTTGTCTGGGTCAGGCTCAGAGAATGCCTGTTTCTCTCCATTGAACAAGGGAGCATGGGGAGATGTAAAACAGGTGAAAACCAGCTACATTTGTTCAGCTGAATTCTGCCTTAATTATTTCCTGTATTAAGGAACTACATTTTTTTTTCTAGCTCTGTGAGTTATAGAATACAACCTTGGAACAGCTCCAACCATATAGCATGCTTTAGTATGATATATTGATACAAGTGCTATAGTGATTAAGAAGTCAGTTAAGGTTCACACTAATTACCAATCCAAATGTTGCTTTACATCCTGCTAACAGTCATTGGTATGTATGCCATGCCTGAGCAATATCAGTATATAAATATTTAAATGTTAAAGGAAATATGGAAGCTCTGTGCGTTTAAGCTATAAATGAGATAAGATCGATAATACCAAAAGGCGGCATCATTTGAAGAAATCTATTTAAATAGTTGCTTTGTAAATTAAACTCATTTGGGGAATGTTTATTGTCACAGACAAAACTTCACACTGGAATCTGCTTCTAGGAAACCTGGAACATTGCGTAATATTCCGTAGTACTTCTGAAGGCAGGATATCAGGGACACAGAGTTAGACTACTAAACAGTGTGAAATGTGAGCATGCTCTTGATTCACAGTTTTGTGAGTAGGAGGGGCAGAAGGCACATTGTTTCCGTAAAGGTATCTTTAAAACTCTGGCGTGCTGCATTTAAAGGATATTTGAAGGCTGCGGGTTAGTTTTATTGGATCAGACCCTAACCAGATGGGTTGCTTAGTACACAAGATTGAGAGAAGGAAAAGATTTCTAGAGTCTCTTGAAATCTGACAGCACAACTACTGTAGTCTGTCCAGGGAATATTAAAACAATAATTTTTTTGATTAAAATGTAGGTTAAATGAGAATGGCAGATAAACTATTGATTTTTCTTTGCTGTTCTTTGTCCCCTTGAGGTTTGATTTTTAAAGGTGCTGGTGTTATTTCAGGTTTGAAGCTGAGTAATTTTATTTGTGCTAATTTGTTTTTAACCCAGAAATTAGATGCTACTCAGAGAAAGACAGATACTTTCCAAAACAGATGAGGTCTCCTCAGCTGACAGCTCTGTAGGGCTCTTTCTGGAGCATTGCAAAAAGTAGCAGTAATGTATGATACTGAATTTCTATAAATACAGAAAGTAAAAATTTCTGCTTTCAGTTTGTCTGTAATACCTACTTTTCATTGTTGCTACTTTGCTTTTCTGCATTGTGTGCCGTACATTGTTATGTGATGCTGAGGAATATAATGCAGAGTAAAAGGAAAAGGAAAATGCCTTCTATTTGGAAACCTCTTTGAGTGAGACTTGTGGTGTGGCAGCTCTTCTCCCAACAGGAGTGGTGGTTGTCCTATCACTGCAGCGCCTTTGTGGCTGCTTAGGAAAAAAAACACAGGAAAATATGGAATGAAATATTCAGCTAAAAGTGTCCTGTTCTCACAAAATCCTGTTCTTGCTTCTAGTTGCTCAGCATGGCATTCTTTGATCTCTCGCTAGTCAGATGATGTGTGATTCAATAGTGTTTTCTCCTTAATTCCTAAGATTTTTTTTTTTTTTTTTTGTCAGGAGTTAACATGTCTCTGTGTTTTACTGGGTTAAAATTACTCTCTTTTAAACATTCATTTGGTCAACAGCCCCTGCAATGTATACCAACTGTAAAGAAAGTGTTCATTGTGAATAATGGCCTATCTCTAATGTACAGAAACAATTTCAGATATAATATTAAGAATTTCATATTTTTACTTTAAAAAAGAGTAGAGAAGTGACAAGAAACGTAAAATATAGCATCTGATTTTTGGTGGAGTAGAGTTAGTAAGTGCTAGTGTGGGAAAGTAAACTAGAAAACATGATCCATGAAAAATGGCAAAATGACTTATTTATTTTCCTGAAGTCCTAATAAGTTAATTATTATCTATTATTTACGTTAGCATAGAACCTATAAATCCTGCTAATAGTGCTGACTAACTGGTGCGTTGCAAGCAACGGGACAAAACAAGAGACCTTGTCCAGAAATAACCATCCATGTAAAAGATGAAATAAAATAACTGAATGAGCTGAGGGTTCGAGGAAAAGCGGAGGTGCTGTGGTTCAGCGCGATAGGCAGTGATCTCTAACATATCATCAGCATCACCCTGGTGAAGCCTCTGTAGGTGTCACACCAAGGAAATGTTTTAAGGAGGGAGGAAAGCGACATAACTCTTCCAAGAGCCAATAGGCAGCATAAGCAACGGCTTGAAAAAAAGCCTTATTTAAAATCAAACAGATGGACGATGGATGTTCTCTCATGCCTCTTAGAGGTGAGCTCAGCCATCCAGTGCAGAAAGAGAGAGGAAAGTACAGGGGAGGAGAGGCTGCAGGAAAGGCTGAGAGCAACAAAATGTGACAGGCATTGCATTTCTATACTATGATTACACTTCTTATGTGATGGTATGAAGTCAGAATTCATTAAAGCCTTTTTATAGTCACAGTAGCAACACCATATGGAATATTTCTGTCTTGGCCATGGCCACATGATAGTCTCTTAAGAATACCATGTGTATTCAGTATATAGTCTGCGACATGGTATATGTGTGGAAGGGATATATGCACGGAAATAAATTTATCTAGTAGCCAACTAATATAAAGTAAATTCTATTCTTACGATTTAGAGAAATACACAGGTAATTCTTACCTGAAGGGGTCTGTGTGGTGGGTTGACCTTGGCTGGCTGCTGGAGGCCCACCCAGCCGCTCTCTCAGCCTCCTCCTTGGGCCTGGGCCCTCTGCTGCTTCTCCCTGGCCCTGTGCCTCCTCCTCGGCCTGTGCCCGCTTTGCCCTTTCTGAAATCTGTTTTCCCCGAGGTGCCGCCAGCTTGGCTGCTGGGCTCAGCTGTGCCCTGTGGTGGGCCTGTTGGAGCCGGCTGGAACCGGCTGGAACCGGCTGTGTCTGGCATGGGGCAGCCCCGGCCTCTGCCCACAGAGGTCCTACAGCCCCCAGGCAGCACCTGGGCACGGGCACACAATACAAGGGAACACATAAAAGGTCTTGATCAAACCCAGGGTTTTAATGGTATTTCATAATTGGTTGTTGCTGCTATGTTGCTAAATAAAGACAACACAAAATACAGGATTTTCTACCTCCAAGTTTGCACTTACCTGTGAAAACTTGGAGAATTGCACAGCAAGACATCGTCAGTGTCACCTTATATGTATTTTATGTAGGGAGGTATGAATATGAGATTTTCTAATTGCTTTAATTTGAGAAGAGGCTACTGAACAGCGTACTGTTAAGCTACAGAATGGCTTTTCTCTCTAGTTGCCCTAAGTATTTATTTTTGGTATATGATAGCAAGCTCCTTCAGTAAGGTTTGTTTCTGAAGTGAGAAGAGGCAGGCCACATTGCCACCGTCTTATTAACAGATCTATGCAACTTCCAAAAAAATACATATTGCATGTGACGTTCCCTTCCCAAAATATTCCCTTACCAAATACCCATTCCAGGGAGGCGAAAAGCGACAGGGAAGTCTTTCTATATTGGGGATTACACTGCCGGTGTCAGGTGTGTTAGATCCCATTGGTGAATTAACCTCTTCAGTTTAAACATGATTTAGCAGCGTGGAGGAGCAGCCCAGGGCTAAAACTCCTGTTCCAAATTTCATTTCTCTGAATAGAAAAAAGAACTATCTGCCTAAACATCGAGAAACATAGGAATGCAAATAAATAAACACATCAGTGGTGGTTTTATTACTGCCGTTGTTAATAAATATTCAAATACTCAAATTCTATGAAACTAAGGAGTGTTTGCAGTTCTTCATCATGTGAAGCCCGTTTCGGAGTGTAAGATAAAATAAGCGTGCTGATGCAAATCTCGGTGCAGATTGCAGATCTGGGGCTGAAACCATTTCCATTTTCAGTTTAGCTAATTGGTTTCCAATTGCCTCTTTCATTTCACTGCACCCAAATGCTCATTTTCAAATCTGGAAGCAACTGTATTACTAACTCTATAAAACGAAAATATTTTTGCTTGGCTTGTTGATTATCTTAAGCATTTTTCTGGTATCAGTGAACTTCAAGCTACTTATGATGCTGATAACTAGAGTTACTTGACTTATATTACTTCCACAAAACATAAACTTAGGAAGGTTCAGATTGATTCCTACTCTCCTGTTGTATCCATGTCATGAATAAGTTCATCACTGGCCACTACCATTAAGGCAGGACAAGTGTTTGGATGTCAGAAATGCTTCAGATTTAAAAGAAAATTGCATCAAGGAAAGATGTAGGTTTTGTAGGCTGTCTAAACCTAAATGGCGTGGCACATGGACATCCACTGTGTGTGTTTGATATGTACGTTTTAATCAGCTATCCCTTGCTAGCCCAGAATAAGAATAATTGGTAGATTAATTATGGTAGACTGTAGTCATTTTTATTTCTTTCTTAAATGTTTGCATGCTGAGGAAGACTTTGTGATTTGGACCAGAGGTTTACCCCACTGTGTGTGTGTTCAGTTTGACGGGCTGAGGTTGTCTGTGCCCATACTTCATGACGTGGATGGTGCCTGCACACACCATTGCTCTGAGCGTGAACTTCAAGAGTTCATACTTCTTGAGCCAATGAGTTGCTGACTCCATTTTCAGTAACATCATGGAAGATAAAATGCATCAATTAAGCTTGATATATTTCATGTGAAAGCAAAGTTTAGCACTGGTAATATCCAAGGTGGCATTAATCACAAAATCAAGAACAGCACTAATACAGGTTGTGAGTTGAAAATTGTTAATGTTTCCCTGAAGAAATTTTTACTTTTTTGTTTGCATGATTTGTGATGCTCTCCTCTTTCATTTTAATATTGCAGTTTTCTCTCTTACTTGTCTACTTGGAGGATGTCTGAGAAACCCCTTTATGTTTATTTGAGCATTTAGAAGAATTAATGCTGGTTTACTCCTCTCAAAGATAATTACATTTTACAATTAGCTAGATTTTATTTTAGTTCTTCTGCCTAATTGTTTAGATGGCAGCAATAATAAAATTGTCATGGTCTTTCATATCTCCTCTTCTCTGAGTTGGCCCAGGTTCATTACAAAGAAGCCCTTGGGAAAACATTAACCAGCAAAATTTCCCTGTTTAAAGGAAGCACACATCAACAACAGTGCATTAAATTCAGTCATTTTCCAGTTCTTATATAACAGCAATATGGAAATCTTGATAAAATCTGAATATGGTAATGTGAATACTTATATATTATATATATACTCCTTACACATTCTCATTTGTAAGTTATTTTTATTTTTTCTTTTTTTGTAAAGTAATACTTTTATTATAAAGATTTTAAAACGTTGTGTTAAATATATATAGGTTCCAAACATATGAACAGACTTTGATTTACTTATATCTTTAGACTATCATGGTTGCACCATCTCTGTTCTTATAAAGGAAGATAGCTACGGTTTTGAAAAACTGAATGAGAATTTGGAATGTTCAGATGACTAGAAAAATATGTTGAAAGGATTGGGAGCTTAGTGTCTTTAGTTTTAAGACAGGGTTATGAGATGGTGATCACAACCTATGCATATGTGTTTGAGGAACAGAAAACAAGTGATGGAAAGAAAACCCTAGCAGCTGGAATTTGAAGCTAGGTACAGGCAGGCTTGAATCGGGTAGCTTTTCTGAACAGGGAGAATAACTCCGTAACTGCTGAAGCACTCACACGAAGGGTGTTGGATTCACCATTGCTCAGCACCTGGCATTTTTCTAAAAGCCATCGCTGTGTGAACATGGATGAATTGAGGCAGTCTGGTGGCGTGTTGTGTAGGTCACACGGCAAGCTCTGAGACGACCTCTTTTGCTAAGTTGGGGCTAATGTGGGTGGACACGTTAGAGATGGGGCAACCTGTAGAGGTGGTGGTGTGGTCGGTGGATGGGACCATTTGGTTGCTGCGGTGTCAGGTCTCCTCAGCGCTGTGATTGCTGTCTGTGAACTTCAGTGCTTTCCTAATACTCCTAATGCCTGTAATTCCTTTCTAGAGAGGCAGACAGGAGCAGGACTCTCATCATAAGAAGATGATGAAGTTCAGTTAAAGGGATGAAGTGTGTGTTCTTGTTCTCTTTTTCATTACTGAGTAATATTCTTGGTATGACATGATTGTAGCCAACATACATGGGTAATTTTTCCAAGTGACAAGCTTTTATGCTTCACTCTCAGGCACATGATTCATCCCTTTGCATGACTTAGACTGAAAATAAGCATGCTACAGTTTGCATTTTTTTCAGTGCAAGCTTAATGCCATAGGCTGAGTTTTCCAAAGGAGGTTAAAAAAGTCAGGGTTTATTGATGATAAGAATTGTGCCTACTATGTGTCGAGGCCCTTTGTAAATACAGATTTGATTTAGTCCTGTTTTATTTGCTTTCTGAACTGAGATCTCCTTCTGCACGAGTCTGCAGTGATCAAAGAGAAGAATGTGGGATTCCTTTAAAACTTTGTCATTCACAGCTCAGTGGAGCTAGCAGAATATTGGAAGAACATGATAAAAATTCAGACTCTCAATTGGTTATTGATTGTTTCCATGCTAACCTGCTTTCCTTAAAACTTTGTTGTTACTGTGCATTTAATTTTTGTTAGTTGCTGGAAAGAATCCAGAGATCAGGATGAAAAAGTTGGAATGTTAACTATTTAAAAGGAAATCATGGGAATTTAAGTCATGGCTTTCTTTATTACTAGTGCACAACTAGTCAGAAAGAGAAATGTTCCTTTTGGATACAAAAAGCGTAGAGATTCTTCTAGGTAGGTGACTGTGTACATGATAGTTTTTAATGTGAATAAAAATGATGTTACTGCTTTGAGAAGCAGTATTTCTGTATCACATATGGGATCTCTGCTTTGCAAACAAGAACTTGTAGCAGTGACACACACATGTAAATAAATCCATATTTGTGTCTGTGAATGAACTTTAAAGTGTTCTGGTGTATGCATGTAATACTGCTATTTAAAATTATATTAAATATGAAAATCATTACTGACCAGCGAATCGTAGTAAAATATGTATTTACTAATCTTTGCTACTCAGTGGTATGTGAGATAATGTTTTGTCTGTACATTGTGTTTTCTGTTCTAAGAATATCTCAGATACTGCTGTGTTACAAAGTCCAATATTGGCTTTAATAAAATGTACACTTCAAAAAAATTATAGCAGTATTTCTACCCTCAAATCCCACACCTGGGCTAACCGTGATCAGCTTGCTATCATGGAGCGTTAAACAAGAAATCCCAACTACACTCCAGAGACAAAAGGTTGGCAAGTGGTGACTGGCTTCCAGGCTCACTGGAGAAGGGAAAATCATCTCTTTGTAGAGATACAGGAAGAAAAGTTCAGTCTGTTTTTTATCAGCTTCTTCTCTCTTCAAACGCTAGTTCATGTTAGCAGTTATTATCCTCTTGCGTATCTCTTTTTCATCTGTTATATATGTGTATATATATATATGTAGCCATATAGTCCAGGTGGAACGGTGAACCCAACAGTAGGAGCTGATAGTTGTGTGTATTAGAAGATACACTGAAGTTGAAATTGATCTTTTTGAAGGAAAAATAACTGTTTTTTTTTTTTTGTAACTGTTTTTGTGTTCTTAGATTTCTGCTTCTAAGTGCTAAGTCATACTGATCAGCAAGGGTTTATTGCATTATTTCAACAGTGGAGATAATTAAATGAATGATGAGTAAAAGAGGACATTTATATGACATTCAATTATTTAACGATGTAAACTGTCAAAGTGTTTTATTCCAAGATTCTAAAAGCCGAATTTAGAAGCCAATCCAGTGAAGTCTCTGGAACTGAATTTTTCATTAGCTTTAATGACTTTTTTTTCAATGGTTATTGTATGGGTCATCTGCAAAACACAGTAATTAATGCACTGGCAGTAATTATAACTTACAGAACATAACTGAAACTGAGTTTGAGTATTATGTCTATCTTTATGCCACAGGACTAGACCAAAGGCAGGTATGCATGCTTCATTTTCAGTTACCATGCTTTCCTTTCTATGGTGGAAGCCATTGGGAAATAATTGTTCAGAAATTGTGAATACCTTCCACCAGATAATATTTAAGTTTCTCTTAACGTTTTCCCTAGTCAAATTTTAAAATAAGCTCGTAGTTGGTAATATCAGAAGTGTGTTTCTGTGCCAGATAATCTTCTTTCTCAGGCCTCGTACATTCTTTACATACACTTCCTGCACACATTGCCAAGCATTTGACCATTAATGGATGTGTGAAAAGAGTAATGTCCATTTTTCCTTACAGCCTTCACCCTCCTTTACTCTTCAATCTTGCCTTTAAAGGGTATAAATATCAGAACATGATATAAAGCTTCTCATCTCAAGGAAATTCATATATGTCCTTTGATTCTATAGACTTCAGCGATTAAAGTTAATTCATAACCCTCAGCATCTGTTTTAATTTTGACCCGATTTATTGTATTTGCAGTCCTTAGTATTGAGGAACAATCTGGTGGATAGGGTGCTAGACTAAGTGTTGGGAGACCTTGTTTTCCAATTTGTCTCTGATCTACTGAATGAACTCAATTTGCTGTATGTAAAAGAAGGGGACATCTTCCCCCTAGAGATGCTTTGAGTCTGGCAATGGAGAAATAAAAAAGGCCTTTTAAATTAATATTTTAATTTGGACTTTTCTGCAAAGCAATGCCTACCTACCATTGTCTTAAACATACTCTTAAGTTGATTTTTGGTCTCTGCAATTCATTTACTTTTAGTTGGAACAGTCACTTATGGTACATCCGTTGGTTTATGTCTGTAGACCAGGGGAGGTGATCCTGCACTACTGTGTGTCACATACTTCTTGATGAAATTATTGATGGATTTTAAGTAAGGATGGTCATATTTAGTGTGTGGTAAATGCCCTTCAGCATAGTGTCAGGGTGCACATCAGGGAATTAAAATTGAGGACAGTGCTGCCCCTACTAGGATAACTCTTCATGTTTTGGAGGAAAATGTCCGTTTCAGCATCAACTACAGTGGCTGAAAGGGGGAGGAAAAGGCTGGTTCTGGTGTTGTGTGCTCCTGGCCTGGCATTTCGCAGAGGAGGCCTGGAAGTGAATTATCAGTCGAAGTGATAAGGTAACCAGGTTGTCCTGTTTAAAGATACTTTGAGACCCATGAATATGTGTAGTGTTGCCTTTCAGGGGTTAACCATGAAATGCAAAGGTATATAGCATGCTCAATGGATATAACAGGGAAGGCTAAATGCAGCTGACATCAATTTTTTTTTTCTTTCATTTGTTCTTTTTAACATCTTGAAAAACAGATGAGATGTGTGTTGTTTGTTTCATTAGTGTGTACAAGTTATAAATGTCTTAGCTTTGGGGGGTTCCTCAGGAAATGCAGTTACTGTTTTGTTTTTCCTGGGTTTCAAATCATCTGTTAAAGTCACAGGTCCTTGTTTACAAATCAAGATCCCATATGTGAAACAGAATTGTAATTTCTTGAATGTTACTCTTATTTTTGTTCAAATTTTAATGAAGCACTCTGGGCTCAGCACGGGGGATTATTAATACTTTAGGGTTGTATTTTTTGTTTGTTTGTTTCGGTTTTTTTTGGTACTATGTGGCTTCCAGAGTAAGTGCAAACTTTTTCCTGGGAAAGCATGTTTTGAGTTTATAATAAAAAGGGATTTAAAGTTTGCAGATGTTCCAGTTTTGGAAGCAGGCCAGACTAGAACTGCAAACTTGGTTTTATACCCTATAAGGGTAAAGAGATTGGAGAGTTTTTACCAAGAATACACAGATCACACATGATTGGGCTTCACTTCAAAGAAAGTTGTCAATTAAAAAACTCCCTCCAATACTTATCTATGTATTTTGCTTATAAAGGGCAGAAGTCATGGGCCCAGGTCATATTCCTGATGAAGTTAAGGGGATCTGCCCTTCATCAGCGAGTGACATTGCGGCTGGGAGGAGCATTTCATTCCGCCTGTGTGTCACTGAGCCTCCAGGAGCCCACTGAAGATCTGACTCAAAGTCTACCTCAGGCAAAAGTGGCAATCTTGCTAGAGGAATGACTGACTATTTCATATGGGAATCCTTAGGATATAAAGTGATTTGTAGTAAATGAAGGGAATTCGACTCCTCATGAACTGCTCAGGGAGAAATTATTCCTTCTTGTCTGATCTTGTAAATGTAACGTCCACAGACCCTTGAAACGCCAGCTCTGTGCCACTGGTGAGCTGTGGGCCGATTGCCAGCTTCTTTCTGCTGGCTGGGAAGGAGTGGTTTGGTGCACAGGAACATTGATGGAAAGCTGAGTGGTATTCTTCAAAAAAATGAGAAATTACAAAAAAAAAATGGGTAAAGATATGGAAAATTGCTATTTGCCTCATGTTTCATAGATATTTTGTGAGGGAGCTTTCAAAAGTCATGGTACCATTTTCCAGCCCTCTATTGGAAAATTCAAGTTTTGTTAAGTTTTTCTTGGGACCAAGGCAGAATAATTAAAAGATTTGTTGTTTGTTTTTTGTTCTCCTCCTCTTCCACAGTAGCAGCAGGTGAAGCTCTTTGCCTTCCTTCGAAAGTATCTGGTGCAGAGGCAGCACTGGACTAGCCAAGCCTTGTGGGCAATTCAGCACAGTGATTTCCTCAAAGAGAGACTACTGTGAAATTGCATTACTGATCTGTATGAATAGGTTCTGCCAAAGCATCCTATCTTTATGATGTTTAAAAAAAGTATAATGCCCTTAACATGTGTTGTTTAAGCTTAGGACTATTGGCTGCTCCTGACACAGCGATAGGAGGAGGATGCAATCGCAATTTCTCCCATTTCATGACACTGGAATGTGGGGGGTCTGGGTCTGAGCTGTTAGCAACTGATGTGCGCATGCCTTGGTAAGGAGTCGAGGAAAGGATGAATACGTGTGTCACAGCATCAATATCACCAAAACTGTCCAATATTTTGAGCCTTCTAGAGTCCCTCAGTGACTAATGTTGATGCCATTGTGGTGGTAATAGAGAGTTTTGACAATAGCAGCCTCTATTCATGTACTAAAATAATAGATTTTTTCAGACGGGGATGTAGAGATACATGGAATTTGGGGTTTCTGAGTCATACTGGGGGGAGATTGTTAAATTTTCCTGTCTTGACCTGGCAGAAAAGATTTTAAAGAACCAGCTGAAAGCTCCAGTTGAGGTGTTTTTGGCTGAATAATGAGAGGTTCAACTCTACCTTGCAGCCTAGAGCCCCTTCTAATTTTTTTTTTAATTTTTTTTAACTGAATTGATATCAGGAGATAAAAAAGAGTATAAATAGCCTTGTGACCAGTGTCCCCAGTGGAGACTGCCTTGAGCAATCTGTCCTTATCTAAGCTGTGAACTCAGTCCGCTTCTGGAAGAGCAGCAAGCGGTTCCCAAGGTAGAGCTCAAGCAAACAAGGGCTAGAAGTGTGTATCAGGGTGCTTACCCAACTCCGCTCCATGGAGTTGCTGGCATACATGCCAAAAAGGATGAATAACAACAGAGTTTTGTGAAAATCTGCCGGAGGTTATTTTGGGTAGAAAAAACCCCATCCCCGAATCCCTTCTGTTCCTGTGTCCGTAGTTGAACGATGAATTGTTTTGCTGCCAAATTCTCAGATCAAGAACTTTGAGGTCTAATTGGAACCTCAGTTCTTTGGCATTATTTTCTCCTATATAAGTACAAACTGGCAAAAGTCAGGGTTTGAAGTCTTTGACATCTGAAAACTTCTTTCACTTGATATTTGGAACTGCCTTTGAGCAAAGGTAATATTTGTGTTCCCATTTAAATGTATAGATTTAGATACGCAGTTTCTTAATTTACAAGGTAAATTTGCTCTGCAGTTATGACTGCTTTAAATCTATCTGCTAAATTATTTTACTTGCTTTCAGACTGTTCTTTAGAGATATTATTTTGTTTTTTTGAGAGAATGATGATTGAGTTTATGACTGTGTTCTCTATAGCAACATCAATTATTCCAATAAAGGCCAAATAAAAAGAGCTATTTACTTGTTTTCTCAGACAAAGACTTGCTGGGACTTTCAACTAGCTCAGATGTCTGTATCACAGCAAGCCTCTGTAACACAATGAATTCTCATGCTGCCTTTACACGTGTTCCTGCACTATTCAGTGGAGAGGTCCATGAAAAGGCACTTGTCAGTACCCTAGAGACTGGCTTGCTATCATGCTTTTTTTGGACCTTTTCCCCAAATAATGCAGTTCAATGCAATTGAACTTAAATAGGAGTCAACAGTATTGAAAATGGTTTTGGTATTGCACCGCGTGAATGTCCCTTTAGCAGGAGCTTGCCTTTGGTCTGCTGGGCTAAAATAAATGTGTTCCTGTTGAATGTGAAAAACTAGGAAGCTCCCTGCTGTTTATTTTGCAACAACAAAGATTGTTGTTGTCGTTCTATTGGAGTTGGTTGTATCCTTGTACGGAATAGAGAGGCACAAAGTGAAGTGTTTTTGAAGGACGGAGAAATCTCTGTTTCTGTTGTTACGAGGCAACTGTATTCTGTATGAAAAAAGGGAGCAGAGGTCTAGTCCTGTGCATGTGCCAAGTGGTTCCTCAAGGCTTGAGCATCAGACAAGATCACCTAGCTGATTCACTTGGGCTCTGCCAAGTTACCGCTTTTGACCTGCTCATCACATAGCTGATTGCTTGGCATCAGTTATAAGTGAAATTTCTCAGATGTCCCTTCTTAAAAAGCTGAGAAGAATGAAAATTACCATGAGATCTGTTTAGATTTGTTTTTTTTTGTTGTTGTTGTTGTTGTTGTTTTTCCTAAGAAACTTCATTTTCATTAAGTCTTTCTCCCTTACACTCTGACCATGATTTCCCTTAGCCTAAAACAAGGGAAATGATCTCCCCAATTTAATATTTTCTTTTGATTAAAATTGTGTAACTCATGCAGAGAGTAGTATCACGTTGCTTTTATAGTTGTTTTCTTTCTCAGTACCACTCAGAGGGCTCCATAAAGAGGCAGGTGGTATTAACACCATTTTGTAGAGAAGAAATTGAAACAGAGAGAAGGAAATGCCTTTGCTAAGATTTCAGTGGACCACTCCGGTGTCCTCTGTGACAACGTAATGCCTTTTGTCTGTAAATAAGTCAGCTGAATACTTTTGAATCAGATTGTTTCATGCTTCAGCTCTATCTTTGGTGATTTAGCTGCATGCTTGGGCATTGAAAATGAAGACACAAGGCAACCAGATCTGAGAGGAAAAGCTGTCGTTCTGAGAAACACCCAAAGAAATGACACCTGGGGGGCATGGATGTCCAGCAGTACCCCTGGCAGCACTGCAGGTTTCTGTAGGCACCTTTCCACTCTTTCCACTCATAACAGTGGAATTTGAGGTATCAGAGTTGTACCAAGAGCTTTAGGTCTGGTCTGGAGCCTGCTGCTGGATGATGCTTACGGTATTTCAACTTGATTTCCAGTCATACATGACTTAATGCTGGGAAAATGTATTCATCCACAGTATCTTCAAAACACTAAGATAAAACTTGAGTTTGTCTAGCTTCATTATTTTCTGGAAGTAGAAAGTGAAAGCATTGAGCAGACAGTACAACAACGGTACGTAATAAGTAGCCCAACTCCTTGCAGCTGTAGATGAGTTTCTGTTCATAGGCAGCTGCATGAAGAACTGTCAACTGTATAAGGCTGTTTGCAAAAGAGGACTTCAGTTTTCAAAGGCAACACATATTGTTGACTCCTAAATTCCATATGCAGGTAAAAATCCCCCTATTTGACTGCATGTACTTACGTGAAAAAAAGAAGTTCATCGTAACTTTCTTGTACCCTGATAGCCTAAGGACATAAATGAGCTAAAGTTTGTAAGAAGAGGTCATCTCTTCTACTGCTTCTCTTACAAACCCTTCACTCTCATTAATATGCACTCCTGTTCCCTCTCCTATAGAAAACATAATCATGCACCAGAATGATTGTTCCCTTTGAGCTTTGTCACCCCAGGCTTTACAGTGTTATTTCGTTTTGGTTCTCATTTAAGAAATTACTCAAGTACTGTTTCTAAAAGAGGTTTGGAATGTTAATTAGGTCCATTAGGTCTATGCCAAGGCCATCAAATTAATTTTTCGTCTGTCCTATGTAGATATGAATCTCAGCTTCCTGAATTGAAAAGGCTATTATATTATATACAACCCGTCGTGTCCTGGAACTTCTCTGTAATGCGTTTATAGTACTTATCTGCCCCAAAGAAATATTTCTGCTCATTCAGGATGAGTTTAAAACACCAACTTTGCAGAAGAATGCGGTCTCCTCTGCCTCTTTTTACTTCTGATTTCTGGCAAACTTGTAACTGAGGTTAAACTGAAATATGCCTTTATTTAAGCCGCAGGACATCTAACACGAAATGAATAGGAAATTCTGCATCCTTAGTTCTAGTAGAAGTACTCATTCTGTGGAGAGTCCTGCATACAAACTGCATCTAAAATACTTCATGAAGTATAATAGTAACAGATTGAAGGCAAATTCATGTTCATGGCTTGTTTGAAGGAGGCAGGATTTTATATCACTGGTGTCACAGGTTTATTCTGATCCTACCAGAGAGGTGGGTATGACATTAAAGCTACTGAAAGATACCATGACAGGTTTGCATCTGTCCAGGACTGAAGATGATGATAATCATGAAGGACTGCTCAGAGAAAGCATTATTCATGCTGGCCAGAAAATGCACATTAAAAATGTAACCCGTTGCGTAAATGATTGTAATTACGAGTTTCAACCATTATTGCAACTTTCCTTGTAAAAGAAATCTGGAACACTGGGCTGCTGGGCATTTTATGCTATCGGCAGGATTAAACTTTGTCTCAGGACTCCTTTGGTTCACTTTTCCACAGTGCCTTTGACTCTGAGTACCCTCAGGCGTTCACATCGTTTATGTGAGCCAGCTCGTGCTTCGTATCCCTGTCCGCTTCTCATGCAGCTCAGAAGTACCTGAAATGCCTGCTCAGGAAACCTAATTTGTTTCTAAAAGTAACGTCAGTTGGGAGGGATGGGTTTAAAATCTTCCTTTTGAACATAAAAATTATCTGTTGCTGTCCTCAATGTGGGATTTACTAAGGGGAGATAAGCAGTAATTGCTTGATGACACCGGGGGTTCTTACAGATTAATTAATGAATGACTATAGATGCACTGAGAACATCTGATAAAAGAGACTCAAGATGTGGATAGCATACTTGTTTTAGCGTTTCAGTGCAAGGACCCTTACTTCAAATAAATATCCCAGAGATAATATAATTGTCATGATAGCCAATTAGAAATCCATGTGGTTCCTCTCAAATTCCTTTTTCTCTTCTAATTGTTACCTTAGGAAGAAATTCTTCCAGTTGCATTTTGCACAGCCAAGCTGTTAACTGTGAGTTCAGCTTAAAGGGAGCTAATAAAGGAATGCAGTAAGAGGATGCGGTTTTATGCATGATGTCAGGAAATATAAATAGTATAATAAGGATTTTTGTCTCAGAGGGAGGAAAAATAAAAATGCTGGTCCAGGGCACAAACAAAAAAAAGGGNATGAGAAAAAGATTTTAATAAAATCTAAGATAGAAGCCCTTTACGGAGCCCTATACTATGGAGCCATGTTGTCCAGTGATAGGAGATGCAAATCAGAGCTTGTCACTGATGTATTTTCTGGCCTTTAACAAGCCATTGAACTGTGCCTTGATTTCTTCATCAGCATAATGAAATTAGGGATTGACATTTTGGTTCAGAATATTGTGATGAACATAGGTGAATAAATTTGAATAGTTTTCCAAACATATTTGCTAGTAAGCTGAATTTAACCAACCAGATAATTGCAGCTGATATGAATAGTATATTAAATCAATTTTATTTCATACATTTTCCTTTAAGCAATCAAAACTAAAACAATGTACTATTTGATTTAATGTCCTTGAAATTCTCCTTGGGGACATGTTAGTGTTTTGAGACCGCAACGTGCCCTCCTGTTCTGCAAAAGGAATCAAAGCTTTTGTTTCCCAGAAAGTTTGGAAGGTAAACGCTGTGGTAAAGTCAGCAATATGTACGTATTCTGATTTTGTATGTGTCTTTTCCCCACAACCTTTGATGTTAATTCTAAAATAAATTTTTAAGGTTTCTTTGGGGGATTCAGGGCTATGAGGCTTGATTTTCCCAACAGCAGATGGATTTTCATTTCTTTGTTCCATTTAATTCGTTGTTCTTATTAACCTGCTCCCTGAAGGTATGCAGCAGTCAAGAATGCACCATTCCTTATTGCTTTCCTTTCCCGGTGGTGAAGTAGCCAAATACATCTTCACTAGAAGTTGTTTTTAAACAATAGGCATCAAGGAAAAGTTAAACATTACTGGAGAGATGCTTCCTGGGCATAGCTAGGGGTGTGCGCTGGGTGAGTGACTGGAGATGGATAGGTTCCTTTAACTTTGTAAATGTTATGACGTTAGAAGTCTAAGATGAAATACCGCTGTGTCACGAGCTCAGTCAGCATTCAGCAGATGAATGCATCTGTCACCAGCATTGTGATTAAAAAGCAAAAAGTGGCATAAATCCAATAAATTATTCCAGAAGTTTGTGAGGATTTTTGCATCTTTTAAATATGAAAACTTACGGTGACAGGGGTTAAGAAATATCTCAGCGAACTACAGAGTAATAGATTCTCTACTTAAAAATTATGATCCATATCATAATGAATATATGGCAAAAAAAACCCACAGCAATAAAGGAGAATGGCCAAATCCATGGCAAAAAACCTGAAAACATGCCCATTAATATATCCAAAACAGTATGTGAATTATCGGAACTAGAGCATAAAAACTGAACTGGCACTAATGAAAGTAAATTGGTTGTTTGAAGTAAAGCAAGAACTTAGGTAAATGAATGCTTCAAGATGAAGCTGTGCTGCTTTGCCACATCCATCTGTGTCCACACTGCCACCAGTGATTTGTATTTTGACTTTTTGCTGACTACGCTTGCAAAGACTACAGTCTTCCCAGCAGAAAGAAATGTTGAATATTCTTTAAAAGTTCAGACTTTGAGTATTCAGGAGACATTTGGACTGCTGTTGGAGGCTGTTGGCTGCCTCTCGTATTGCTACAAACCTATAATGCAATAAGAGGGTCTTGACCATAGTTACTCCTTTAAATAACCCTTTGCCCAGAAATAAGTGAAGATATTTACTTCTGGTTTTCTTAGACCATATGAGTGCAATATAGGTTTTACCACAATATTGCCTATGTGTTAGTTTTGATTAAAAAAAAAAAAAAAAGGGCTGTCTGATCCCCATACGTTTTGAGATAGATAAACTTGCAGCCTGTGGATACCTTCCATAGGACTTAATGTAACAGGAACACACACAGGCCTTTGGAGCTGGGGTGGGATGAAGCACCGTGATGAAGTTGGGATGTCTCAACTCTGTAGAAAGGTGTCTAGCCTGGAGAAGGGAGCAAGTGCAGTCTGAATGAGTTATTTGGATGTTTTGGTCTCCTGGCAAATTGCTATTTGGCAAATAGCAAATTTTGAATGCACACTCAATCGTCAAAATTAAGGCATTTGAGCCTTGTAAAAATAATGTCATTGCTGTAATGGAGGGTCAAGAGATGCTGGTTAAGAATTACATGGAGTCTGAACAATGGTGCCAGAGGACCGTGTGTGTATGTGTCGTACAAGGTCTGGTGACTGAAACACGTGTGGGAAGGTCATGAGAAACGCCTCTGTCTAGTCAATGTGTGGTTTTTGAAGAAGTATACACTGGGGTGTTTGGCACTTACAGGGTTTTACATATCCAAGGCATAGTTAAGCAATTAAGGGATCCTCACGACCTGTCTGCGAATGAAGAATAATTGCTGAGAAATTCACGCTCTGTGGTGTAAAACTACGTGCTTTCATCTTTGAGAAACTGCCCATCTCTGTGTTACTGAGTTGGTGGCAGGCCGTGGCTTTAACTTACGGAATCACAGAATCACAGAATCATTTAGGTTGGAAGAGACCTCCAAGATCACCTAGTCCAACCTAAAAGTTGGCATCTTACATATGTAAGTTAGGCGTCTTACATATGCAGAATCTACTTACTTGAGCTGTGTATGTTAAGGAGCCACAAAAACCTAATTGGCATCAAGGAAAAAAGAAAAATAACAAATAAATAAGCCCCAAGGCAACAACCCAGGGTGTTCATTGCTGCAAAAGTAAGTGTGTTCAGCAATAACCCTCTCTTTTTTCCTCTCTTCATTATCCTGGGTACCCTCAGATCTTCCTTCTGTGTTGAATTCCTGGCTTCAAGGGGTGTATCTGCTGCAGTCTGTTAAAGATGTGAGAAGGAAGCAGGGTGAAAGCTTACTGGGACCATCTCTAGTGCAATTCCGATATCTTTCATTCTGAAATCTAGAAAAAATCCCAGAAATATCAGATTGTAGCAAAATGGTTTGGCTTTTTATTTTTTACTGTTTCTTTGGCAAATGAAGGTAGTTATCATCAGCCCCCAGCGATTTTTCTACAGCACTTTCCTGTTTCAATCACAAAGGAGCATAGATATCTGTCATCTGGGGGAATGGGTTGTTTAATGCCTTGAAAACCTTGCATGATTTGATTATTTAAATTTAGTTATTGCATATAAATTTTTTGTCAACTGACCAGGTCAGTCTTGTACTTACTCTTTTAGTTTGGAGGAACATTTGTTTAACATTTTTCTTGAATGATTTTCTTGATTTTCCCCCAGAAACACTTTCTGAGGGGGAGGGCAGTGTCCCACAGAAAGCGTGTGGCTTCTTAGGGATTTAGATAGAAATTCTGTTGCTAGGAAGCCTGTAAAGAAATATGTAGTATGAATATCATGAATACATACAGTCGTCCTCAAATAGCGCTTATATCCATCTGTCACATGTCAACATTTGTTTATGGAAATATCCTTTCCCAAATCTCAGTCTGCTCCATTCAAAACTTTGTGAGTTTGCTGTAAAATTGTCATCTTCACCTATCCAGATAAATCCAAATAACTGTCCTGCAAATAATACGCTTTGACCTCAAGCAAAACACTTTTATTGTTGAGTTGCGGCATTTCTCCTTTAGCTTTCACTCCTTTTGCTCAGCTATAGGTGTAATTTATTCTTTATTTAAGCTTTTTTCTGTTAAAGATTTCATAATTTCAATTTAAACATTACAGTGGGACAGGGCAAAGATTAATTTGATTTTAATTCATTTTTAATTGCAGTTTTCTCCAAAGCTTGAGTTACATTTCTCAGTACACTTTGAGTGGCTACATTGGTCTAACATAAATATTAACCCCCTTAAAGCTGCATACTACTTTTAATCTTAAAGAAATTGTTCCTGTAGCTTAGCAAGACATTCCAGCTCTGTTCACCATGAAATTGCCACAAGCGAGCAAGAGTGGAGCTGTGCTGTTAATTCCACATGCATGGCATTGAATCATTATTCTTTAAGGCACTTATGAATTATCCTTTGAATAGGGGATCTAGTTCTCAAAGGAATTTATGGATTTACTGTTATCTGATCTCAGAGATGCATCTGAATTTTCCACGTTCTGTATCTGGACTAATGCTTGTCTGAGCAAGGGCTATCTGCTGCCACTGGGGTCACAGGAAAAGATTTAGCGTTTGTGCTAGGGGGAAAAATAGGCCAGAGGATCTGGAATCATTGCCATCACCAACTTGTCCCACTGTCCAGATGCACTTTGCAACTCAGAAAACAATTCGGAATGCAAGTTTGCAGCGGGATCTACGTCCTTGTCGCCAGGTACCCCATGTTAAAGAAAAAGCTCTTGTGCTCAGTGGATTCATCTTGTTTCTGGCACACTGATAGGTTGACAGTATGTGTCTGTGGTGTTGGCGGTCCTTAAAAAGCTTCTGGTTTTATGTTGCAACCCCTTGTGTTACAATTTATTACACCATCTTGGAGTTTTGTGACTGCAAGTGTCTGTTTTCGGAAATGGCGCTACTTACCTCTCGCACAAATCAGAGGACCACCAGGAACAGGCACCTTTTCATTCTTATATTAGCAATCGTGCTGTTCTTAAGAATAAAAATTCAAGTAAATAAATCTTTTCTCCAAGCACAGGCAGTGTTTACTGCTACCTCCTGAGGTTTGTGGTCTCATTCAAATGAGATCGCTTTGAAGGACAAGACTACGTCCATCAGCCCTTGATCATGTAACAGGGCGCTAGCTACTGTGTCACGTCGCGAGCCTGATACGCGTTCCTTGGGTTTGCTTTGTTTTTAGGAGCAATTTTTCAGGAAGGCTTGTGAGCATTTCAAGGGCCTCTCAACGAGGAGCGAGAGCAGAGATGCTCCAAAGGTCAGGGGGCAGCAATGGCCCACGGCTCCTCCAGGGATGGGTGGTGGTGAGGCATGATTGGGGTGGCACATCAGGCTTGGGTCTGTCTGGAGACACTACTCAGTGCCACACATGGCCCAGGGATTGCCCAGTGAGGCTCTAGCCATGAGGATGGGGCCAGGGTCAAGCCAAGAAGCCCAGGTGGTGGGTCTGGGTCATGGATGGAGGAGGCGGGAGACTGGATGCAGATGTAGCTGCTGCACAGCTGCAGCTTGAAATCAGCTCTGACTTTTTTTTGGATTGGTTTCCCCCTTTCACCACCTTCATTTCCTGCAAAGAACATCTCTCAGCATCCATCCCGGCAATGCCATGCCCCTGTCTGTACGCATGTATTTCATAGAATCACAGAATGGTTTGGGTTGGAAGGGACCTTAAGGATCATCTAATTCCCCCCCCTGCCATGGGCAGGGCCACCTCCCACTAGACCAGGATGCCCAAAGCCCCATCTAACCTGGCCTTGAGCACTTCCAGGGATGGGGCATCCACAGCTTCTCTGGACAACCTGTTCCAGTGCCTCACCACCCTCATGGTTAAGAATTTCTTCCTAACATCTAATCTAAATCTGCCATCTTTTAGTTTAAAACCATTCCCCCTTGTCCTGTCACTACACTCCCTGACTCTTCCCAGCTTTCCTGTAGCCACCTTTAGGTACTGGGAGGCCGCTATAAGGTCTCCCTGGAGCCTTCTCGGCTGTTTGCCAAGCATGTAGTGTACAGTGGGGCATCAAAGATCGTAGCAATAAATAACTCCGAAAATGAACTTACAGGAACTTCAGACACATCATTTTAATGGATTCACCGCATTGTTTAGCTGTTGTAAAGAGTCTTAGAAATGCATCTCTTCCCCAGCAAGTTAAGAGCCATTTATGAAGGTGTCACTCAAGTGGATTATTCTTGCTTGTAAAATGTCACCTAAGCACTGGCCCTGCATATGAAGTTTCCTGCTTGGTGACAATGATGAAGCTTTCTAATGTTGTTGGGAATTAGAATAGGTATTAATGCTTTTATATAAGTAGCAGTGTAGTTCCTGTAATTTTTCTCTGGATTTTATGTGCCATTTTGGGGGCTGGCAGCTTAAGTGGTTTTATGGCTAGTTTGTGCTGCCACTATGACATTAAAGCATCTGGAAAGATTTTTGGTGAAGCTCTGCCCGGTATTATGCCCTCCTTTTACAGAAAAGCTTTTCTTGGTCTAGGTGAAGAAATAATGAAGGAATCTACAATTTCCATATTTATATGAAATACAAATGTATTTATTTGTTAAGCAGGTAATCAGAAGACATATGAAGAGATCACCTCAATGAACTTTCCCCTTTTAGGTAAGGTGACCTTCCATCACATGGAAATGCAGAACACCGCAGAGCTGCCCTGCCAGTAAATCTTACTTCAATCCCGCCAGTGTTTTAATGGGGTAATTAGGAACTACTGGGTTTTTACGATGCATTTGGTACTGTTTTACAAGTATGTTTTGAACAAGAGAGGTGAAATAGCTAAGGACTTGAGTCTATCAGTAAAACTTCCTGACCATCAGGGAGCACTTCACTGTATGGGTGATGGAGCACTGGAAGTGGTTGCCCAGAGAGGTTGTGGCATCTCCCTCCTTGGAGATCTTCAGAAGCCACCTGGACATGGGCCTGGGCAACCTGCTGTAGGTGATCCTGCTTGAGCAGGGGTTGGACCAGATGGACCCAGAGGTCCCTTCCAACCTCAACCACTATGTGATCCTCTGAACTGTAAGTCAGAAGCTTGTACAGCGAGTGCTGGTGAGGTGCCCAACGATTGCTGTTGTAGATACCCACCTACCTAGTTTGAATTTACTCGTGTTCATACTATTTAGGCATCAGCAATGAGTTGGTGTTTCAGGTTCCACATTAACAGTAAAACCAGAGCTTTGTCTGAAGGTTCTGTGAATGAGCTCAGTGGTCTGTATTTCTGGTAGCTGAACAAAGACATTCAAACCATTAAGAGGAATGTAAAGGGTTCTGGGGAGTGCAGTTTGGGTCTGCTCATTCGGCTCCTTGTGCTTGCACAGTGTGTTATGAAGTGATTTTTTACACTTCTTTCCAATGCTTTGGTTCCGTGCTGCTGGGCATGGATTTTCTTTCAGTGAGGTGTTGAGGGCTTGATATATGAAAGGATATCTTCTCCAAAATCCTTACAATCCATATTATTTGCTGCACTCCTTGAACCTTCTGTGTGCTCGTGTGTTCTGGAAAGATGACAGGAAGATTTCTAGTAAGAATTGGGTGATAAATCAGGACTGTACTTTAACTAAGGTAATTGCAGTCCTGAATTTGCTCAAGTGTGTAGCTTTCATACTACTTTATTCTAAACTTAGAGGTGATTTGAATGTTGTTTTTTCAGCAACCAGGATGAGTGGAAATACTTATGTAGGTGGCTGGCTACGGGGTTTTATCGCGTCTCTGAAATAGAAACAATATTCCTTTTCATTTGTGTGGAGACTTTTGCCTGAGGATGTTAACGCAGCTTTATAACATTCTTGGGAAGAAGAACATTATTAAATCTAGTCTGCTAGTAGAGTAGATTTAGTCACACGCCAGCAGAGAGAGTGTCCCCCAGTGGGAAGCAGAACCATATTTTCCCCATCTCTTGAGTTTAGAGCTTATATTGGCCAAAGTCACATGCTCTTGGTGGCAGGTACGTATTTATTTGTGGATAAGTAAGTCCTTCACAGCATTCATTCTTCCTCATCAGTATGGTCCATCAAATTGTAGCAAACTGCTTGCGGTGATTGGGATCAAACTGGGACTGATGTACATGAGTCTGTGCTATGCTAACACAGTAATTCCCCACATTTTATGCAGCAATGAAATCTGACTTACATCAGGGGATGTCTTTTGTATGGTATGAATAAATTTAAAACAGCATAGCACTTCCATGACTTCCATTTGAAACTCTGAGAAACTAATAAGAGTCATCTCAGTCATGAACCATAGCTCATGGCAGTCCATTACCAAAGGAAAATGCAGGCTCTGTTACGAAGTTTTAAGAGCCACAATACAGTTTATCTTTGGCAATCATGAAATAGAAATTAGCATACTCAGCTAATGTTAGCTGGTTGATGCTCTGGTAATTCCCTTCAAAAATACATTTCTTTTTCTTGCTTTGAAATGCTTTTTTCTCCTCCTCCTTGTTCTTCCTCTGCTTATTTTTCCTGTTTGGCACATAAAGAGTGATGGAAGTTTGTTGATTAGGCACTGAGATGCTGCTGCTGCTGCTTTGGTAAATTGGTCCTGGCAGCTCTGTGAAACACTCCTTTCCCCAGTGCTCTTGTCCTTTTTCTTCCTTTGGAGATATATTGGTTATTTTTGATGGAAGAGAGGGTCTTAGCTTCGTCCCCATCAATCTCCTGTGTGGTCTAGTAACTACGAGTGTAAGCACGATCAGGTGAAGCGTATAATGAAGCTGGTGGAACACAAGCTATTTAAGGCATTTACCAAAGACAATAAGGAAAGAGCACGTGGAAATTTATTCTCTCAAGGTGTTGCCTGAGCTTTTTCAGGACTGACAGCACCTAGAATGACTGCACGTAACGCAAGGCTGCAGAGATTGGGGATGGAGAGCGTGGTGGGAAGGGCGGCTCTGGAAGCAGGGCAGGTTCAGTGGCACCATGCTTCAAAGCACTTGGCGGTGTGCTCGCCCCATGAGGGCAGCCAAAATAGCCTCCTTCATCTTGTTCACTGTCTCTGCTTTCTGGAAACTTCACACAAAGTACCTGCCTTAGAAACGCCTCGTTGTTTGCAGGCAGGATTTATAAATAGATGCGTTTATGTGGCAGTTGATTAAAAAAAAAAAATCCAAGTAACAGACTTACTGTGTGATGAATTCTACATGCTTGCCTAAGGAATCAATACCCTCTTTGATTCTCACAGTATGGATTCAATTTATATGTGCTGAGGGAAGCAGGAATGCACTTTTCTAAAGGAAACAAAATGATTCTTTACATTGTTTATATAAACTATTTTATTTGCAGATGAAGAATATCGTGTGCAAGTGTAATAGATCTGTCAGTTGCAAATGATTTCTATGTATATAAAAAGAGATCAAAGATATAACCTTCCCAAAATAGACCTCTTTATGTAATCATTGTAAAGTACTACCACAGGCAAGATAAATAGAGGCTCATCATGGTTGTAATGTATTTAGAAAGTTGAGTTCAAGCCTAATAAGGAAATTATTTTGATATTATTGCTGTTCATATATTTTAATTATTTATGAGCATAATATCAAGAACAAGAGAGAGGTTTTATAGACAAAAACATTAGAAAGCAGGTATCTTTTTCCTTTTTCTTTCTTAAAGATTTTGACCAATATAATTTTGTGCAAAATATATATATATATATTTTCTGGACTATCTGATGTCAGTTCGAAGTGGAAAGGAAATGAGAAAAATATAAGGGAGGTTTGAATATTTGACTCAAGTGAAAGGAACCAACAACTAAATTATTTTAAGGCATAAAACATCATTTCAGCTGCTTTTGCTGGGGAAATAAATATGTGCTCTCAGTTCGTCTTTCATGAGCAGCTTTATAAATCCCTGACATTTTTTCAGCAGAGATGGAGAGATCAGAGTCAGGATCCTGGAAGCATTTTTGCAGAGACCTTAACTAGGATGTGTATAAGCAGAGATCTGGTGTGGTTTATAAATGTTTCCAGGGCTAGAGCCTAGAAGGAGAAAAGAATTAGTGGAGCTTTCAGCTCACCCCGTTGCCAATACAGCAATGTGCAGCAGAAGAGGGGAGCCAGCAGCCAGAGGCACTTCTGCTGGTCCTGGAGCCCCCCCGAACAAATCACTTGTTCAGTGCAGTCTTTTTCTCTTGTCTTTTTTTTTTTTTTTTTCCAGTAGTCATTTAGTTATTATTTGGCCAAGCTGCTCTTACTGCAGTATCTTTCCTACTAATTTAGGCACTCCAGCTTTTGAATGATTAATGTTGACTGTGCTCAGAAATCTCATCGAACCTTTCCAGCGCTGAGCTGGGTTGAAGCGTATGGGCTGGTTTTGATGTGAACTGCACCGTGCTGTACGGGAATAACTAACTCGTGTCTGGAGCAGGCTAATATATATGTCCTATAAGCAACCAGATGACCTTGCTGTTCGGCCAGCTGTGAGCCCGTGCCTCAGTTACAGTCTGGTGTTTCTTTGGGGGCTCTCTGGTGTTGCTGCTTTCAAGGCTTTTCTCTCCTCCCGTGTTTGATATTATTCCCCCCTACATGTAATACTTGCTGTATTTCTTACTCCGATCCCTCCATATTTATACCAGTATTTTAACCTTTTCCATTTTGACAGTATCGGCCGTGTGCACTCTAATGACATATATGAGACTGTCTCATTTTAGCTAAATCCAGGTCCAGCATTTGCCTGACAGCCCTCCTTTTTATTAAACAACCCACTGCCACCTACCATTACCATTTCTTATCTGTCCTTTGTCATTTTTTGTTTATAAATAAAAAATGGAATAAATGTTTCATTTCAAGTCTAGCAACCCACAGCGGAGGATGCTTTCCTGGAGTTCAGACAGTCAGATGCAGCGTGTGACGTGCATTAGTGAATGCACTCCGTTCACTAATTTGTGTAGGTTCATCAAAAATTGCTTTCTGCATGAAATTAAATATCCTGGGGGAGAGGATGGTTTGAAAGCTGTGTGGCAAGAAATGTTCGTATAGAAATTAATATTCAGTGCAGAAGAGAAGTTGGCTGTTAATTTTCACAAGTGTTTTATGATGGCAGTAGTACTTTAATACAGAAAGCACTTCATAGCTAGAGAAAATAGATAACTCTATTATCTGTAAACAACAATAGAAACTATACATCAAGTTGTTTATGTAGCCATCCCATTTTTAAGATTTAGTGAGGCTTACTTTTAATTTTAGTTTCTACCAAGCCTTCCTGATTTATCACTTCAATGTCTCTCAGCTTATTGTAGAGCTGAACTGAGCACAGTCTCCCCTCCATAAATAAACACACCCCATTATTGTATTGTCTGTTAGTACAAAACTCAAAAGTAATTTTTAGGCAATAAACTTGCATAAAATTTGGTTCTTGTCTTCTCTAGTTTGTTCTGTCTTCTCATTAGCAGATCTGCTTGACAGTAGGTGGCTGCCTAATAAAATGGGAACACAGAATCTGTCTTTCCAGCTCAGACTCGTGGTCCTTGCCACCCACCCTTCCTGCTCCAGGACCAGGCAGTCCCAGGTACTTTGGGCAAAGATGAATATACCTGAGAGTATAAAGCAGGCGTTTCAGGAAGTGTTTGCCAAGAGACAAAATGTCATCGTAACCCTCCCACAGTCTCACCTGTTCCCCAAAAGATGAAAATGTGCATCTCAGCCACATGTTCTTTATTTATTTCAATAAGTTATTGCTTTGGTGGGGAATCTTTTATAAAATCTCGCCGAGCTATTGGCCTTACTCATACTTTGGAGAAATGAGTTTAAAATATTTAGATGAAGTTGTCTTCTGATTTTACTCCATCTAAAATACTAGTCAGCTAATTGGTGTCAACGTTGGGTGTTTTCATGTGTGTAAAATTTGCATTTGGAATTTTAAAATTTCTTTTGAAATCCGACGCAGTTATTAAATGGTTGCAGGAAAGGCAGAGGCCACTGTGTGCGGCTCTCTCTGCTTGGACTTACTTTAATTACTTTAATAATCAGGTGTTATCTTTCAAGTGTACTACACAGTCCTCATACCAGACTGACTTAAATGGCAGGTGGGAGGTTGAGGGGAGGGCAAAACCCACTAAAAGGACTTCAGAGAGAAGGAGAAAGAAAGGCACAAATGGCTGCTTCTGCTGCCCTCCCACACACCCGCAGGCTTTCTGCTGCTAATTTCTGCCCTGAGGCAGGACATACCCATCAGTTTATGGAATTTGATTTAAGTTATGGTTCTGCTCCTTAACCGCCGGAGAACAGGTGAGGTGGAGCCCAGAGGATTTGTCCTGTGCCTGGTGGGAACCCATAAGTGGTACAGCATTGTAGAGATGAGCTGAGAACGTTAGATACTTGCAAAGGCCAGAATTAAAAGATAAACCAGTTCTTTTATCAACTTTATATGTTTTGGTTGCTGTGTCTGCTGACGGCACCGTAATGGCAACGTTTGTCTCCTCAACCCCAAACCTTGGTCCTAGCCTTCAATCTCATCTTCCTTTTACATGTACTGGAGAAATACCACGGTACATTGCTGCTGGGTAGGTTAATGTTTCAGATCTTAAACTTGGGAACGAGCAAAGCCTCGTGTCAGCAGCGGCGAGGGATGGGCACCTCCGCAGGTCTCCTGAGAGGGTGGGCTGCGTGCACTCCCAGACCTGCGGATTTGTCTCCAGCTCCCTGGGGAGTCAGCCTGGATCATCTCAGCAGAAACGCTCTCCCGAGGGGCCAGAGGATGACATTATTCCATTTGTGTTCTCACTTCTGTGCTTTTCCCAAGCCTGTTGAACATCTGTTAGGGGAGGCAGAAAGGTAGGAAAAGCCAGACATATCAGACAGTAAGGCTGGGGAGGCTTCATGTGAAAAACTAATTTTTCAAGCAAAAAAAATCTATTTGAATCTAACTAAAGATGATTTTTATTAACACTTGCCTAGACAAAACTGTAAAAAAGACAGCAAGTGTTGATCCAGCTTGTATGTTCCTCAAAAGAACAATAAAAAAAAGATATGGCCTCTAAAATGTTATGGAGGTAAAGCACGCCTGGCTTGTGTTAAAGAAATACTGAATGGCACGTGGGATTAAATGCAGATTCACTCACCTGGAGTGAGTGCCCTAGCCCTTATGCTGCTCTATAGAGCCCAGCAGAGGTTTGTTTCAGGTCACCCACTAGCCAAGCGGCTGACAGTCTCGTGGAAACTGGGAGACTAATGGAAATCCTGAATTTGTGTGGATAGAGAGTGGATATTAAGGTAGATAATTATATTTGGAGATATATTCATTTTTGACAGCTGAAATTTTGAGACTCTGAAACAAAAACTGGCCTTTCCCAGCCCCTCCGTGGAGAACTGACTTCTTTCTTAGTTTTTATTTTTAACGTACTCCTGAGGTCCAGCAATTGGATTTCTACCACTTCCTCAGCTGGTAGTTTGGAGGATGCTCTCTTATTTTCAAGATATGTTTGCCAGGATCTGAAACAGTGCTTATAACTTTCCTATTCTTCCATGTCTATAATTCAAGTTATAGCTAAAAGTTTCAATGGTAATCACAGTGGCTCTGAAAAAGCAAAAAGAATGCTTTTTTAAAGCAGCTGGGCTAGAAAATACCTATGAAAGGAAAGAGTGAGGAAATTATCGGTATTTTATTTGAAATAATTTGAATGTCCCTGTTAATGATGGTAAAATAACCGTATTTGCACTCAGTCGATGACTGCTCATTTTAGAATTCATAAAACATGAAAATATTTAGATTTGTCTTGTAATTCGTGTAAACTTTGGACTGAACAGCATTTGGCAATGGCCCTTCAGTTACTGCAAATGTTTTTTTCGGTCCTCCCTTGAGAGAAATAAAACCACATTAGGAAAAGCTGCGGGTACTCGTGGTTCTTCCTAGCCAAGCACTAAAGCATTCAGCCTCGTAGCTCCAGAGATGGACCGAGCTATAAAGTGTAGTTGCAAAGTTGTGCTGTAAAGCACTTTATATCCTACCGGCACAATGTACTATTTCGCAAAGCAGTTTATAGGACTGTTCAGCCTGGCCAGAGAAAGCACATTACCGCCTTGCGGGTGAGAACCATGTTTTAAGACACGTCAGTCGGGACAGTTTTGAATCCTGCTATAATGAGAGCCTTCTATACGTACCAGAAAGATGCTCAACGTGTCTCAAGAATGAGGTGAGTCTTGTCTGTAGTCTAGGGAGGTGGTATTTCATGGAATTGCATCTGTACCTCCTCATGTTATTTATATCCAGTGACATTGCCTTCTGTGCCTGATATAATCTCTGTTATCTCTAGTACATGTAGTCTCCCTCAGGCTTCTTATGAAAATGAGGCATTTATGATTTCCCGGGAAAATTAGATTTTACCTAAATACATCCACACTGATTACAAAAAGTGTTACAAAAATCTTCACATTTAAGCTTGCATGAATGTTTCCATCTGAATTCCTTGACTGAAGTCTTTCTGATTTTTTCCTCCAAGGAGAATTTTTTTCCCATCCTGATTCTGCCTGAAGACTAATATATGTTTTTTGAACTTTGAGTAAAAGGTGTTCATCTGCTCTTGAACAGAATGCTAGACAGAAATGTTCTTCTTATTATTAATCAAAAGCAAATGAATCTTGCAGCTCAGGTTATATCCTTGGTTATACAGTGCACCAGCACCTACAGCTTGAATACCTTTAGAGTCTTTAAGGCATAATTCAGCTCTGCACAATTTACCTGTAGTGTTATGGTAGCTTCTTCTTGTTTCAGCTTTTGCAGTTCCCTTAAGGAAAATTTGCTGATGGCAAAAGAGAAAGCATATACATTTTTAACTATATATTATCTAAAATGTGACTGCATTTGAAAGAAAAAGGTTTTTGGGTAAAACTTTCAGCAGTTTAGCTGCGACTTAGTATAAAATAATGTCACTGATAGTCCTGTAGCTCACAACATAATAATTTGTAGAAGGTGACCCAACCTGCTACTCCTGTCGCAGCAAAGGCATATCCACCTCTCCTAGTCTCCTGGCCTCTCTCTGCCCTCTCAGACATCCATCACAGAGTGCAAGAGCTCTAAAAGAAAATGATTTGTGATATAAAATTTCTTCTGTAAGAATACTTACTGTTGGGAAATTATTAATCTGTATAATGTTCCCACACGATGGGTATCAGTGCATTAGAGAACACCAAGCGGGACACGCTTTCCCGTGGCTAGCGTTTGCAGTTTTTTCTGCTTTGTTGTTCAAACTTAAGCTTTCTTTGACCAAAGAGCTTTCTAATCATGTTGAAATCTTTGCAAAATCAGGCAAGGAAAGCTTTTTGATATGAACTTCTGAGCTGAGACTAGTCAGCCTGTTTTACCTTTATTAAAGAACAGCCTTAGGGGAACACAGAGAGGGGCTTGTTGTAGGATTTTGTTTTGTTAAATGTCATAACAATAAATGCACAGTGTCACTGCAGAAAAGAACTGGGGTAGGTACTTAGAGCAGCAGCTGAGATTTCTAATAGGAAACCATTTGGTTTTGATCACTGGCAGGGTGCTCAGAATTGACAAAATGCTTGGAAGTTGCAGGATTCGTCTGAATTTGTAGTGCTTCACTCTGTAGAAAAGGGGCCAGCAAGATTTCTCTTTGTCTCCACATAAGGAGGAAAAAGCGTGTTTGGCCAGGCGGAATGACTGGTGGTTGCTACTAAAAGGAAGCATCCATACCAATGTCCCATTCCTCATGTTTGTTAAAATGCAACTGAACAAATTATTACTTCACTTCTTCTAAATCAGCAGTAGCACATGAACTCTTAAAGAGGGGATGTATTTTGAGGTTTGGCAGATATGGATGGGGAAGAAAATTGTTTGCCAAGTTTATATTATCTGCCATGGTTCAACCTTTCCGATTTTTCCTATTTAGCTCTTGTGAAGAAAGGCAACCTTTAAAAATTAATAAGTGCAGTAATGACAAATATATACAAGGGTGGAAAGGAGAGGAGGAGAGATTAGTTTAAAGGAAGGCTTGGCAATCATACAGGAACATCCTTAAGCAAAAATGTAGGAATTTTATGTAAATCAGACCAGTGTATTTAAAAGCTCTTGAAACAGAGTATATAGCCCAAGCAACTGAAACTTAATTTTTAATGATTGCCTTTCTGAAATCTATTGAGCAGACCTATGCATATCCTTTGCTTTTCAAAAGCAGTAACTACTTCATCCTTAGTATATGGTCAAAAACTTCTCTGTGCCTACATCAGCAGTGATGCTTGTTGCTGAGGTGCTTCTACCGGTCTCATTCAATACAATCATAATGTGTTGGAGGTTCTTGAATAAGTTCGAACAATTAAAACAAATCAGCACCTTCAAATTTTGTATAGGAAATTCTTTGAAGCACAAGGGGAAAAAAAGAGCATTGGAGATGTGTGTTCATAAAGCAGAGGTATGGTATACCAGCTATTGCAAAATTCAGTAAATTTGCCTGTCCTGAATAGATGGAAATAAATAAATCTCTAGTTAAGTTATGGAAAGTAAGTGTTTGGTAGCACCCTGTGTATTTATAGTAGAATTGCCAATTCTTAAATGAAAAAGGTCATCAGTCTAATTGGACAGAGAAGCAAAATACTGGACAGGGTGAGTCAGAATGGAGGTAGGTGAAGGCCCCGCACTACATCAGTGGGCACTGTGTAGAAAGATGGGCTGAGGTGGAGCCAGGGGGCTCAGGCTGAGGGTCAGAGCTGCCATCCGGACAGATGGGAAGGGAGAAGGGAGCTGGGCACGATCGGTTTCGAGGGCAGGATTGGGTTGTGGTTATGACATTGGGGAGCTCACGGACAATAAGCGATGACACCCTGTAGCACTCTGCACTTTGTTGTGCCCTGAAAATGGGGAGTTTTCTGCAGAAATGCATCGATAGCCCGCGATGAGAGCAAACCGGGCATGGAAGGAGCCTCTAAAGCACACGGCTGAGTGGAATAAAGATGCCTTTAATCAGTGCTTGCTTTTCTGTATTGTCAAGTCTATAGCAGGCATGGAAAGACAAATCCAACTGCAGATTTCTGAGTGAGTCTAAAGTAAAAGTAACATGCTGAAGTTGGCACGGCTGTCTGACACAGAGAAGGGTTTGAAGTGTGTGCTTCATTTGCAATAGCTTGGCTTGTTTTCACCCAGCACAAGTTGCCTTTTGTGCTCTCTCCACTTCCTCATGCAAATAGATCTTAAATAATGAGAACCCTTCACCCCTGTCCCAAATTATGGGAAAATGCACGCTATCGATGGCATTTTGATGAGTATTTTGTACATAGGGTGTTCTTGAAGTCCCAGGGATGGTGAGGGTTCATCAGGCAGTTTTCTGGGAGCAGCCTTCAGCTTCTCTTGCTCAGCTCCCTGATGGAGTCAACCCAGTGGAAGTCAGATGCTTGGTCCCAGATCAAAACACGACGTCTTAATCCCCCTCAACTTCAAAATGGGATTAGAATGGCTTCTTTGACCATATTAGTTAAAAACTGTATCAATACCTTTCTACCTTGGATCATTTATTGGAGAGAACTTCTACAGACCCCAAGTTTAAAAGAAGGCCTGTGACATTATAATAATTTGGGGTTGCTATTACACGTTTTTTGTAAGTGGTACACTGAGGAGATTGCAGCATCCCCAGGGGACCAAGATGTGTGAGCACCCCTGGGGTGTCTTTTCCATTGGTTTGAGGAACCCCAATGCTCACAGATGCCTATCTGCTCCTTCGTGAGGCATTCATGGGGTCCAAAATAATTCCCTAAAGAGAATCAAGCTAAAACGTATGACTGGCAATCTATTGTTTCATGCTGTTGAGATGACTAACTGAGCTGGGGTGTGCCAACAGTTGGTGTGCCCCCTGTTGTGTTTCGTGTACCAAACGAGAGGTGCTTTTTGACATTGGTTAACTTCTCCTACTCAGAAGACTTCAGTGAACACAGTACAGAGGTAATAAACCAGCAGTGTCAGAGACAAAAGAATTGAGACTGCTTGGGAAGGAATACGGTATACTTTTTTCTTGCAACACTGTCATTGGTATGCCTGGGCGGAGATTTATGGTGTGGGCACTTGTCACTTTGGAAGTAGGCAAAGGCCACAGTATTACACTGGGAAGCAGGCTGGAAGGCTGTAGATTTTACTCCTTAGATCAGTGGTTTTAGTTATTGCAGAGCAAAGAAAAAATGCCTGAAGCCTGTAATTGAAGCCTTTGCACTTCTGAAGTATACCAGCTTGTATTACTTTTGAAACTTGTCCCATTATTGTTAATGGAACCTGTTCATAAAATCTGTTTCCCCAAATGCTTACCAGAATGAAAGCATCGCACAACAAAATTTGGAATTACAGAGAGATGTCTTTTTTCTCTTTTGTACTTCTTATTTTATTTGTACTTTCTCTATTATATAGAAACATATGGAGGAGAATAAATAGAAAAAAACATATGATAGGGGGAAGGTAGAAAAATTAGGCGACGTAGTCAAAGGAGAACAAATGTGTCGCCACGTATGTCATTTCCATCACTACAATATATCAAGTTAGCTTATAATCTGTCTCCTTGTTTATATGAGTATCACAGTCTTGGCCAGAAGATGACAGACTGAAGCAGGGGCACTCGAACTGAAAGCACGAATCTGCGAGCGCCCTGCCGCAGCTGAGATGGTCCAGCTGGCTTTTTGGGTCGTGTCCCGAACGGCGTGCAAAACACACGCTGAGTGGAGCAGTCTGTGGCGAAAGGTTGTTGTTTTAACAATATACAGGAGGTTTTATGCTGTTTCCAGTGACAGGATATGCCAGAATCTTCGAGGCTTTCAATTTGACCGTCAGCACAAATTTTGCTTTCTGAAGACTTTGCAGATTGAGAATGAAGGCTGAAAGACATGTGAGGAGAAGAAAGATGAGGTATTTTTGTAGCCAAGAACCAAAGCACCTGCCCAGCACTGAGTTTTCCTGGCAAGCCAGGCCTGGTCAGTCCAAGTCTCTGGGAAATTAAAATACCTTCTCCATGGATTTATAGCTCTCCATCAGTTCTGTTTTAGCTTATAAATATCCCATAAGAACACTTATCAAGATACCTACTTTGCATAAAATTGGGCAAATAATAAAATATGGCAAATACGTAGATAAATTAGAGCTTCTTCATTTAAGCGCTGTATGTTGTTGAAGGACAGGGGCAACCTGTCCTTCTAATAGGTTGAATCTAAATAGGTTGAACAGAAATGCAGAAGCAAGCGAAAAGTTTTGAAATCTCCTTTGTCAAATACAGAAACTCTTGTAATATTAATCCCATGGTATGTATTAGTTTAAGTGGCAGAAATGCCCCTTATGAAAATTTATGAAAGCCCTTTGGAAATATCTTGTCAGTTTTCAGGACTTAGCTATAGGGTTATTGTTACCATTGATTAGAAATTAAAATTACTCATATGCGGTCCTGTAAGTTAAGGCATGAGCTCTCATTTTGTACATGGATCCACCTCCCAGCTTGCAGCTGATGAAATACGTACCCTTTACGTTAAGAATAAAGAGGCAGTGCGAAACATTGAGCATTGGCTGCAAGAAATAGCTTCTGTGCTGTTATGTTTAGGACTGGCTTTGTAGAAAATTGTTTCTTTTCACTGCAATTTTGCTGTGTTACAAAGAGGATAGCGGCACGTCGAGCCATAGCAGGGCAGTCTGTTAGAAAATTCTGTCTTTGATCAGAGTAAACGCATAACTAATTGCGCCTTCTCTTGCCACCCAGCGGATTGAGGCACTTCAGATTCCAGTGGCGTGTGTCCTTTTGAGTCAGGGTGTGACCTGATGGAGATCCTTTCCCTTCTAATAAGTGAGAGAATCTTCCCAATTAGCAATTGGGAATTGCCACCTGTAAAATGGCAGTGATAATTGTTCCCTAGCCAGGAGGAGTGTTATGACTCTAATTAGTGAATGTTTTAGTGTTCGTGGGGAAAAAAAAAGATGTGCAAACTCTGCTTTGATTTTTCTCTTTTAAAACTGTATCTATTAAATCTGCTATTGTGGAATTGTTATGAGTGCTTTCAGGTACAAGGCTGGTAATCCAACAGGGCTTTGCCATTCTGAAATACCTGAGGTACAAAGGTTTTTTCTCACAGATACATGGAAAATAATGCTTCAGAACCCTTTGCTTCCTTTCAATAGGATGTTCTAATGGGAAACTATTTTAAATAGAAATGCAAAGCAAATCATAGTACTTCAATGACAGTTTCATCTTGCTGCTGCTTAAGGATATGAGTAACGTGGCACTGGTGAGTTTTCCTATAAGTTTGCAAGGACTACTTGGGTAGAATTGTTCAGGATGGACAGTGTTACCTGCCTTGCCGACAAGCTTAGGTGATTCTGTCTGATCTGTCTTTGGTGTGTTTTGGTTTCTTTTTTTTTTTGTTTTTTAAGTTTCTCTTTTTGTCAGTATTTCAGCACTTCTTGGGGAAATTAGCCTTACAACAGCAAGTAGTCTCCCAGTAGGCTTTCTGAACCCAGTAGACTTTTTCTGAATGGCTTTCTCCTTATATATATGCTAGTTAAAGTACTTAGTTATGTGAAGTATGGGGATGCTTCTCAAAAAAAAAAAAGAAAAAGAAAAAAATCCTACAGGTTTTCTTCCTGCTAGGAAAACCTCTCTCAGTCTGGTTTCCTGGGGAAGCCAGTCTCTCTTCTGTGCTCTATACTGAGCTCCGCTGAAAATTTCCTCCCTAAGGAGGACTCTTTCCTGATAGTCATAAGCTGGGAACAACAAATGAAATTATAGCCAATGAAATTATTGCCCTGAGAACATGAAAAGTTGAAATAGAAAAATGAGTGGCAATGCACTGTAATTGCCCTCCAGTCTGAGACTGCAGCACCGAGGCAGGCAGAGGGCTGGCTGGTGCTGTTGGCCCAGTTTACCGTGTAATCACAGCGGACTGTGAAGTGTCCTCACTTACTGCAGCACCGTGACTGGGATTTCAGAAATACCGTAATAGTTTCTGTTGTGGGCTTTTAACTGTAATAAAGGTAAATGAGGCTTTCACAAGTGACCTCCCTGCCTTCTCCTCTCAGTCCATTCTCTTCCCCCACTGAACTAAGTCCCCCATGGGACTTAGTTCGATTGCAGTGGCCTGATATCCAGCACGTGGCAACGAGGTCTGACACTGGGGTGCTGGCTGAGAAAATCCTGGTTAAACTAAAGATATCCTGTGTTTTATTTAATGAAGTGCAGGTTCCAGCAAGCAGGGGTAAGACCAGCTCAGTGCTGTGTCCTCACGCATTGCCCCTTTCCATCTTGTGCGTATGAAATAATAGACAGGCTGATTTTTATTTTCTGTTGATTTGCTAATCACATAGTGTAGTGGCAGAAGACCTTCCTACCATAGCTTGACTTTGGGATTTTGTTCACAAAAAAACATATGCTGTTGTCCACTATTTTGTCTGCCCACACATTTCTGGTTAAGAGTGTCTCTCCTGTACCTTCTCTTACTGAAAGGAAGACCTTGCAAGGACGTCTTGAAGTTCAGGGAGGTGATTATGGTTCCAATTTAATTGCTAGACAGACCATAATATTGTTATTATTTAATTATATAATTAAATGTCATTAATTTTTTAAACCATTAAGGAAAAAGGAGTGTGGTTAAATATTTGACCATTATTTTGACAGACTAATCCTTGCCTGGAGCAAGGGCTTCTCGTAGCTGTTCTGACATTCTAAGATTATGCAAGCTCCTCCTTATTTTTAATTTTACACTTGATTAATTCTATTTTGTTTATGAATTTGTTATTTGCGGCTGACTCCCCAGGATGCTAATTGCTACTGTAAACTACAGATACTGCTGAGCTAATGTATTCTGAAAATATCAGGAAAGGAAAGGATGTCATGACTGCACAGTTCAAAAATGAGCCACTGATTTGTAATTTTGAGTTCTTTGCAAAATAGAAAAATCCCTTATTCCTTGCTTCTTTTGGAGAAAATGCCCATCCCCACTGTATTTATATCTGTTAAAGGTGAGAATGGATCTGGTAAAAAGAGAGCTTTTTCTGTACTTGGTTTTGTATTTCGTGTGTTTTATTCCATAGTTATTAAGAAGACCAAGTGTGACCTCTCATATTCCAGTGGAAGGTTCTTCAGACTATAATATTTGGGAATTATGTCCTGGATAAAGTCTTAATCTAACTGAAAGTGATACAAAAATGGCATCAGAATTTTAAACTCCTTGCATTGTTCTTTCATTGCTGCCTTTTTCCTAAAGAAAAGGAGGTGAGATGATCAGTGGCATGCAGAGTAGCAATAAAAACCATAAACCAAGACATCACAGACATCGGTCCTTTCACATGGAGAGTTGTCCTGTTGGGTATGTGGTGAGCTGGATGAGGAGTAGAAAATCTCCTTGTTCCTGCATTGATCTTCCAGATGGGGACCTAGCCTGAGACCCAAAGGAGCAGTCTCCCATGTCAGCTTTTGGCAGAGGTCTCTGAATGGACTTCCAAATGTTGTGAAACTTCTGAATGGCCTGAGGCAAATGACTTTAATGAGTTGGACTTGAATTTCTCATTTTAACAAATGTAGCCATTTGTTACAGGATGTCCCAGGGCTCTCCCCTTCCCTGCCAAAGGTCAGAAAGCTTTTCAGAGTTAACACTGGTTTTCCCTATTTCTCTTAGGTTTTAAGGTGGCACCTTGTTTTCTTAGTTCGGGATGGATTTTGTCTGCCTTCTCCATGTTTCCGCAAAATCTGACTCATGGTTTATCCCACCCTCAGCCAGAGCCTTAGCTTCATCCACTGGGTAATACTGAGATTTTATTTCCTTCTTTCTTGTGGCAGAGCAGTGGTCTACTTTGGCAGCGAGAGGCACGCGATAGCATTTTCCCTTCTTCAGTCTTCGTTAAGTACCTTAATTAACATGCCTCTGGCTTCAGGCTGCCTCTTTTATTTGAAGCCTACTGAAGAAACACTGGTAATATTTTATATGTCAGACTACCTGAAATATTTAGACACACTTGTCTTTAATGTATGACTGTTTTCTCTACGTGAACACTGATTAAAGAGAAAAAGGGTGCTTAGCCCAAGTGCAAGATCTTCCTCCCCGACAACTCCTCTGGCACAGGATGAGTTTTGCTCCAGCTCTTCACAGGATTCCTCTTACACCCACACTTTGAGAGCATTTTAAGATCAGCAAGCAAACAGTTACAACTAAAAGCATGGTGTTGCTCCTTAATGGGGAACATGCAAATTAGTCATAAAGTAAATGGAGATCCTTATAGGAGTTGCTTAGATAGCCCTGGCTTTCCCCAGCATTGGGTATAGAGTTTGACAATCAGGATGGCAAAATATTTGGCTGCAGGAGCAGAACTGTCCACCTGCAGGAATTTCAGAAATTTTCATTTGCAGCCCCAAAGGGCTGTGCTGAGCCGTGCCACGTTTTATCAGTGAATTACTATGGCAAAGGTGCTAATAGCTCATTATACTGCAAACGGGTAGTGCGGATTCTTCCTGTTGCAGTACAATGAGAAAGTCTGCAGAAATGGGATGTTTAACTGGAAAGGCATCGCTGGCCACTCTGGATTTTCAGCAGTTTCTGCCCATACCTAAGCAGAATACTGTTTGTGCTGTTTGTCTAGCAGTTAAGGCTGTGAGCTGTATTTTCATGCTGTGTTTGGGCTGAGACTTTGAATTTTCATTGGAAAACATTAACATGCTGTAACATCCTGAGGATGAAGCAATTACCTTAATAGATGCTTCTGTCTTATTGTGTGGTCTAGAGCGCGTTCCTTGCCATCCCCGTTCTCAGTGTTGCCTTCTATAAAATGAAATATTTACCACCAGACTCCTGCAGTCTTCAAAGTAGTGAAAAAGTATCACATTGCATATTAATGTAGCATAATAGGGTAGTCAGAGAGTAGAGGCTGACTTATTCTGTGCAGGGAAAAAAAAGTTATTTCATTACCTTTTTATTTAATCTTGCAAATGGTAAGTCCAAACATGTCTGTGTGGGCTATTCATTTCTCTGCTTCTGGGTTTTATCTTTAACTTGGGTCCAAATGAGCTCAATTTTAGACCCTTGCTACTGATCCTTCATTTTTATGATACTGGACTCTCGTGGCCTCTGTCCTCCTCTCATTTGACACCATGTAGTACTTTGAAGCTCAGTTCTAATAACCAAGTGTGGAGTTTGTAGGTACTGAAATCAAAGCAAACATTAAATCAGGCTGCTTAACTTGATTAGCATTTTGACTGCGTAGGGAACCTGAAAAGTTCTTGATAGGTACAATATAAGGCAGCAAAAGATATTACTTGTTTAATGTCAGCACTAAATAATGTTATGTTGATACTGTTGTCAAATGTCAATTTTCATTGCTATTTTCAGTGCATCTTGATTGCTGGAAAATTAATACATCAATGTTTTAGAAATTCTTACAGCTTTGCCATGAAAAAGTACTCTGTAGAGCCAGTATTTCAAAGAAAGAAGATGACTTCACCTCAGACACCAAATTTTAAAATTAATACTCTGCTTTTATACATTAAGGTCAACAGAGGGGGAAGAAACCTCAGACTTTCCGATTTTAGGTTATAATTTTTAAAATCTTATGATCTGAGACTGCCTCATTGGAAAGAAAAGCAGCTTTCTGCTTTGCATGATTAATGAAGTATCAGGCTTCTCAGATGAATAGTATCCTGGGTTAATTAAAAGGTATTTAACCAAATATTTAAATCAGAGCAAATGTAGGAAAAATAGCATCCTGATTTAATTAGAAAGCAGTTAAGAAAGATTTAAATCACTGCAAATCTGAGAGGTGGATAAAGTATTAGAAAGTATGGGCTCCTATCTTAGAAGTGTCAGAGCTTTGAGAGTGGCTGTCACAAAATACTAATGACTGTTTTGCCCTGTAGTCAATAAACATCTTTGTCTTCTGTTCCCACCACCACCAAAAGCCTCTGTCTTTGTACGTCAAGCACGTATGCTAGATTTTGTTTGAAAAGAAACCCAAACACTATCTCCTCCGGTTGCAGTCTTGCTTTAATGTGTTTGTGCAGTTGTTTGTGTACATACATTATAAATATGTCTTCAATGTATGTTATTCTGACATAATTCAATGGCTTGCTTTCAAAGTACAAGTGAATATTAGTCTTCTAAATTGCATTACTACTCAGGAACTCTCTTTAGTAGTTTTTCTTTGTCATTAAATATACCAGAGCAGTCTGATGCTGTGTTTTACTTAAGCACAGCTTAGAGGTCTTTATTCTCTGCAGTGGATCCTCAGCTATAATGCGACCACATCCATTTCTGCAGATGGAAGGAGTGTTTCACTTTCTTATATTCCAGACTCTTTCGAGGTGAGGCCAGCTTTGTGTAGCTGTAAATCTCAACAGAGAGTTTCATGGTCAGCTTTTCTTTGATGCATTGTTAAAACATGTTGGGGATGAGATACCTAGAAGCCACTTTGCTGCTGGTTTCTGTGTGTGGCTATATCATTTCTGAACACGACACTGAAGAAATCTTAAGTCAGGAAAGTTAAGACTGAATTGCAGAGTCAAATCCTCAAGGAGTTACGAAATGTAAAAATTAAGGCTTCTTTGAATCTTGATGGACATTCAAGCTTTTCACAGGCCCCAATTATTCCATGACTCAAAATACAGATGTGGGATGTCCCATGGCTTCATGCTAATTCTTATTATTTCATGCCTTTGAACTCCTTTACACATACGAGTTGTGGAGGTCATCTGTAAGAAAGCTCAGCAAAACCATTGCCTTGCATGCTGCAATTTTTTTCAACTCCCTAATAAGCTCTACATATCACGACGAGTTTTGTTTGTGATGTCCTTGGTTCTCTTTCATTTCTTCAGATGTGGACATTATGTTGAAAACCACTTGGTGTGAAACTGACAAGGACTCCTGGGCTTCCTTACCTGTGACTAATTGTGTGTATATGTATGTGAAAGCACGTAAAGGAGGACTGGACGTGCCTGACAGTTGTCCTGCTGTCTTTCCACTCCTCTCTCATTGCCGAGACCTTGTCTACAAGAGTCCTTTTCCCTTCTGTAATGGACACATCACATATTTGGTCCTTCAGAGGGGCTTGGATGTTAAATATTTTTACTTCCCTGTGCAATGCATGGGATTGTTCTATTTATTTGTGCTGTGGAAACACTGTGTAGCTCTGCTAATTGTTTTTATCCCTCCCAAAGTTGTCTTGATGAAAACCAGCATACTTCAAGCTTCTGCTTGAGCTTGTGAAAAAGAGGAGGGGAGAGCAAGCAAAATCAAGGTTCCTGCTGACTTGCATGGCAACAGCGATCTCCTTCCAGTTGGAATTAATCAATTGTGTAGCTGAGTGAATCAATTTGTCTGCAGCATGCGGTTGACTTATTATTAAGGAAGTGAAAATGAGTGCTAAATAATCACTTTGAGCAAATGACTGAAAGGGTTAACCGCAGGCTTAAGAAATAGTCACAGAAAATAAATAGTAGTCACAGAAATAAAACTGGGGGAGAGAGAAGTCTTGTTGACATGACACACAGTTCTGCGTGGGATGCACTAATGGTCCAATTGGCCACGCTACAGAGCTACTCACAGTCAGTGCTAGGATATTTTTCTCCAACTTTGAAGAATTGTATGGCTGTAAGTGAATTCTGGGAGAATATGTTGACTTACACCTCTGACCAGTTTAGGGTTAGGTGTTAGGCAATGCATTTGAAGCAAAATGTGCAAAACCAAGAACTACCAGGGCTGAAAAGGGAACAAAGGCTGTGCATGACCATTGCATCTATACAAGGCAGCGTTTTTCTGCATGATGTTATGGAGTTGCAGATGTTTATCGGGAAATCCGGAGGTCAGTGAGATTAGCCAAAAGGTCAGCATTGGTCAGTGAGCCAAAACTGTGGGGCACTCTGGGGGTACACCTTATGCAGACAGCGCGGTTTGGTGGTGTTTGTCTCGGTGCTTTGATACCATGGCGAGAGGTGCCTTAGCAGTGCTCTAGAAAAAAACCATGTGTATTACGAATGAGCAGGTCGTGACATTTTGTTGTTTTTCTTATTTCAGTTTCGCTTGGTGCGTTGTACAACATGGCACTTTTTTTTTTCTTCCTCCAAGTTTTCCTCCACTTTGAGACTAATCTTAGAGGAAAATAACTTCTTGCCTGATACCTTGAATAGTTACAATCTCCATCTATCTCTGCAAGGAAGATAAACATAATAAAGAAATGCAGTGTAGGCACTACAAAGACATTAATGACAGCTGAAGGAAGACGAGTAATTTCATAGATCCATGGGGGAAAATGTTCTATAGCTGCCATTACCAGGGCATTGCCACTCTTGATTCAGGGATATATTTCTTTTTAGGGTATACCAGGTTTCCCGCTTATCCCAAGATAAAATATTAAAGCTTGTTTCATAATTGTCATTTTTATCTCAGGGATAAATTATTAGAAAAGTAGCATTTGTGGTTTAGGAATAGAAACTGGATGGATCGTCACAAAATCTCTTGTGGGGATGCTGACTATTCAAGACTGTACAGTCAGATGATTCAGACCTTTTGTTAATAATGGGAGAATCTGTTGCCTTAAACGATGAAAATGACACAGCAGAGGAAAATCAGCCTCTTGGAACANGTTATGCAATGTATGGACTCTTTGTCCAACAGCTTATCATGCCTCCTTTAAAGTATAATAATAATTGTAATCAAGTGTCTGTGACATTAATGGTACAGAGAAATTTGTCATGCGTGTCGGTAATTCAGCAGAGCTGGCAGGAAGCCTATTATGTTGTATCAATCACAGTAAGTATAATATCAAAGACTGGGTAATGAAAAATAAGAGGAACTTGAAGAGAAATTGGAGACAACAAAAACTCATTACTACTTCTCGACTTAGAATGTATGATTTTTGTTTAGAAAGGGTGGTATCACCAGAAGGGAACTACAGATTGGCCTTTTTTCTATTCTTTATGTATCCGGAGAAGGATGTTTTGTATTCAAATACCCAAACCACAGCATCGTTCCATATTCTGACACTACAAGAGCTTGTTGAGCAAGTGCCATCTATATAGTATTACATGTGGGGACACGAAGGTCCCCTCTGACTTTAACAGTGGCTGTCCTGATGCCTTCAAGAGAAAACCCCACAGAGACTGATCCAGAATATTGCATCCTGCATTTGAACTGGCACATTTTGTAGTCAGTTAAAAATGTTGTATTATAAAAGCAACGTAAAATGTTATATGGCTCTGCTAATAGGTATTGCCTGCGTGTAGGATATTGGGCAGTGCTTATGTTGTGAGTTAAAAATCTGTGAACCCTTCTCAGAGCCTCAAGCAGCCTAACAGTGTGGCTAAGGTTTCTTTGCTAGCCTATCATTGATGAAAGTACATATATTTTTCCCTATTTTGTGTATGTGCGATTCTACAGAGAGCTTTAGGAAACAGCACTGCTAACCAAAAGCAAAGTGTAACATTGAAAATAATAAAACAACTGTTAAGATATCAAGGCTATCAGACAAACACCCTGGCAGTGAATGTTTGCTGATATATAAGAAATAGCCAAAAGGAAAAAAAAAAAGCCCCAAAACATTGCTAAGATAAATGCAATGTTTGTTTTTGACTACAAAAGGTTAAAAGTCCAACAGGCATGTGATTAAAAAGTGATGGACACAAAGCTCTCTAATACCTTCACAGCTGGCATGTAGTGTATGAGATTAAATTTCGATGGTGAAGAGCAGATATAAAAATATTTAACTGTCCCTCCGGTTTGATCTCTGGTTGCTGGGGCTGTCCTTCAGCAATTGAAAAAAAGCAGGTTGGTTATGATATATTGATGGTTTGGAGAACGTAATTTGTGTTTGATCTTTTTTTCTGTTTCATCCAAGTGAGTCACAGCAGAGTTGAGATTACACTTGGTTTGCTTTAGGTATGAAATACTGAGCTAGCTTGTGTTACACTTAGGTGGTAAAATGATTTATGGTTTAGAGAACAATATGAATTTTGGTATGAAAATTGTATGAAATCATCATGGTTATTTTTATCCTCTCTTAAGTTCCTGTTTCTTTTGTGCTAACTAAATCAGACTAGTTTGGAAGTTCAACTCATCGTTCCTGGACTCCTTTCAGCCAATTTTTCCTTTGATAATTGTGCATCTTCAGGAGTTAATGAGCATGCTTTGGCTGTGTTCAAGAAGTTTAATTGTGTTTAGAACAGTGCATGAGAATGTGCTGAAATCAAAGTGCCCCTAAATTTTTATTATTCCATAGTGATTTAAATCAATCTGTAAGTTTAGCACGTGTTTAAGCATTGCTTTAAATACAAGTGCTTTCTGAATTTATAATTTTAAGATTTGACTTTTTAGAGTATTGTTATGTCTGAACACCCCTGAATTTTTGGCTGACAGCGCTCTCCTAAATTAGGGAGGAACTTTTATCTCTGCTGTGCAGCTGAGAAGCAAGGGGAGAGAATTCATGGCGTGCCTCAAGGTGTGCAGGAGTACTGTGGCAGAGCAGGGAATGAAGCCTGGCTCTCCCAAGTCCTTGACTACAGCAAAGTCATTAAATCTTGAAACTGTGAACTGCCTTCTTGATTCATTTCTTTCCACGCAGCTGCTCAGTCCCACTTGGACCAAGGAATGAGAACTGATTTTAGGTATGAACGTTTGCTCCTCTACTCTGAGTGATTAAGGGCAGACTGGAAGTCCATGGCGAGTATGAACAATTGCAGCCAGCACTTGAAACCACTTCTTGTCTCTGTGCTGGAAGGAATTGAGCTATGGCTGGCTGGCACTGCTTTTTCTTAAGCTTTATAATCCCCATTGAACTCGGTGTCTGAGTTCCCTGGGCTAACATCTGTTAGCCCAACACTAGGCTAAACTATCCCTTTTCTCCAATTATAGGCCTTGGCTTTGGTGGCTTTTATAAATCATCTTCAACATTTTTTTCCCCATGGATAAGGCTGGGATATTGAATGACTACCTTTCTGTAAGCTAATCTAATAACACAATGATTTTCAGACTCTTAGGTACAAAACGAGAGAAAAGCCTCTTTAGACTTCCTGCTTAATAAGATTTATGGCGTATTCTATTAACCACAGACATAGTTTCATTCCTAGCTCAGAGTATGCTCACTTCACAGTCAGGCTCCCTAAATGAATGACTGATTCATTTTCCAGGAGTTCATCTCTTTTAATTGGCACCGGTCGCAGGCCGCTCTTGTCACATCGTGCCGCCCCTGCCCCAGCTCTGTCCGGCCACTGCTCCCTCAGCTCATCCGTTCCCCTCCATTCATCCTTCTGTCCTTCAGCCCTTTCCATGGTTTCCTACCTGTCCTGCCTTCGTTTGGCGATGTGAGGCTTTCAGAGCTCATCCTAGCGTTTTTCATGCGCACTGATATCTGAGACAGAAGTGGCTTATTTTGTTCAATTTACTTTCTTTGAGAGAAAATACCTTAGAAAGGACAAGCAAGGTCCAGCAGTCTCTTGTTTCAGATAAACCTTTGATCTTCTTGCAACTTTTAGGATATCATATATTGAAATTAGAGCCTGAAAGGCAACCTTGCATTGTTTAATGTCGAACTTCTGTTTCCTGCAAGCAGAAGATTCACCTATGGGAAAAATGGCAGGTGTGTAACCTTTATTTTCCATGACGTAATATAAATGATATAAATTTCTGATATATATTTCAATATTTAAATTTTCATATATAAAAAGCATTTATTTTAGACCAGATTCTAATTATTAATAATAATCAGCACACATCTACTCCACTTTTCTTCGTCTGGGTAATTGTTAGTGCTCTCCAGCATAAAGCCTATGGTCTGTTTACTTTCATTTTACATATCACCTACATTTTAAATGAGTGCTTTAGACTTTATTCCAGTTTATCTTATGTTCCAGTGCCTTAACTACATTGACTTCAACAGAGTTAACCATAATCTTCATTTACGTAGGAGGTAAATTGTGCACATTTAGCTAATTCTCTAGGTGTCTGGGCTGGAAATGGAGTGTAATAGATCTTAGTCACTGTTATGTTTTCATGCAAACTGTTAAAACAACACTTTATTTGCAGAATTTCCCAAACCAATGGAAAATAAAGAAGTTCTTAAACATGCTTTTAGCTTAAGAAGTGCAAATTGAAAATGTGCTGATTTCACAGTGGGAAAAAGGGAGGAACTTCCGTAGGATCAGGGAAACTCCACAATATTGTGGAGGCTGCACTGGTTGATCTCCAGAGATCCCTGCCAAGCTTGGTGACTCTCTGGGTGCAGGATCTGACAGTCTCCAGTTGACACAACAAAGTTTCAGAAAGCGTAGCGGTCCTCTCTCTGTCTCTGTTCTTGTGTATTGGTCACTGCCAAGCAAGAAACTTGGGAAAGGACTTGTGTGTTACCCAGTTTTACAGAAATTCTTCAAACTTGCATGGGCAGCTGTAACTCCAGGTGATATGACTACAGTGGGAAAAGGAAAATGAGGGAAATAGCTCTTAGTGAAATCTCTTGGTCCACGGACCAGCCTGCTGGGAGATGCATTGGATGTAGTTATTTAAAAATGACAAAAAGCAGTATTGGAAACATAGCATAGTAATGGAATAAGAGGATGTAATTTAAGTTTCACTTAGTAGTGGCAGCAGCAGTGCCTTCAGACCCACACTCTTCTCGCAGGAGGCACAAACTGATTTCGACTTTTGCCTCCTGTGTGAACTAGAGATGAACATACTGCTTTTTCCTTCTGAGAGATGGCATCTCTGTTCCATAGCACAAGTTCAGAGTAGACTTATCCATCCCGGCTTCCACATCAGCTCTGTTCAGACTGCCCTCCCTGGCTTTCTTTAACTCCCATTTGTTTTTCGATGCTGCCTCCTTTCTTAGTAATGAATATTTTTATATTCTTCGATTTGTTTTGAAGAAGTCTAGATGAGGTGTTTGCCATTCCATTCTCACACTGGCTTATATTAGCGAACATCCATCGTTCCCTGTTTACCAGCTTTTGTCTCTGCTGTACAGGCATTGTTGAATTGAAATAGCCTTTTGGGGAAGCTAGTCTGCCAAATGAGTAAATATGTGAGATAGTGAGCAGTGAATCAGTTTTATGAAAACCTCCGAGTCTGAGAAAATGGAAAAACTCCTAGTTCTTGCAGACATCTGATTCCATCTCCTCCCTTTTATATTAAATACAAGCAAATATCTATGCGGTGTCTCCTTATAAAGCCATACATTTAAGCAAAATCTTTGGGAAATGATCTCCTTTTCTGTAGACAACTCTTTGTTAATGGCTATTTTGACCCAATAAAATTAGATCCCTGCCAGAGACTTCCTGCTTTTCCAAAACAACTCAGCTGTCATCTATTTTATAACTATGATATCTAGAAAAGCTATAATTTCTGTTCTTGTTTTATGCTTAATGTTTTGTCTTTGTCTCCTCTGTCTTCCATGGATGTCTTTATGAGTATGTGTTACCCCAAATTCCTGTCCTCCCCTGCTGTTTATCACCAGAAGATGACTGAGGAGTGGGGCAGTACCGAAAGCCACGAGGGATTGAATCCATACCTTGAGCGAGGGGCTGGTTCCTCTTATTCCCCGGCTTACCTGAGCCACCCCAGTGAAAGCCACTCTTGCCATTCCCAGCCTGGGTGATTGCTTTAGTTGGAGTTAATTACCCGTTCAGCCTGGGCATCCTTCGCTCCTCATCCTCCCACCCAGGCTTTCCAGCTTCACCCCTCACACCTGCTGGATGCTCCTTTTTGTCACGCTCTTTCCCTGACCATGACAACAGATTTTCTCACCTCTAACCCATGCTAAGCCCCAGCTCCCCACTGTCTTTCCCTTCTCTCCCACTAACCACTGCAAGTAGATATCCTTGTCCATGGGATTTATAAGCATCTTCAGTGAAAAGATACCACTCAGTCTGATCTCCCTTGTGCTCTGGGAACTTACCCATCGCTCCTTGCTAATACATTGTGCTCAACAACTTGATTTCAATTACAGCAAGTCTTTATGTGAAGAGGTCAGACAGAAGTAATCCCCCTCTTCCCTGCCTGGTTTGTGGCAGTGCTTGATCCAGCCTCCTGGCTTTGTCGCTAATTTGAACTTCTGCTCCAGCTTCCAGCCTTTGTTACTTTTAGCAATGTGTTTCTCCACTAAATTAGAGTCCTTTAGTACTTTTCATTTTCTCTCCATAGAGATACTTACACACTAATCAAGTCATTTTTCAATCTTTTGATAAGCTAAACAGATTAAGCTTTTTAAGTCTGTCACTGAAAAATATTTTCTCCAGCCTTCAGTTATTTTTTTTTCCTGTTTTCTATGTCCCTATTGTTCTGCATTACCTCTCAGAAGGGGACACCAGAACCGCATACTGGTTATAGGATTAGTCTTACCAATGGCAAATACAAAGTAAATTTTTTATTTATTCTCTGCCAGTTTATGTGGTTGCAAATTTTCTAATTCAACATGTCATTAGAAGCAGAAGTTGCTTGTCTCTTGTGACTGTAAAGGGTCAGACTAATGACTCATCGGGTCCAGGATCCTGTCTCTGACAGTGCTCAGCAGTAGATCCTGGGGAACGGTGTAAGAATAAAGTGAGCACAGCATTTCTTAGCAATTTTCATAGCAGTTTATGGATCACCTAAGAAGTCACGGTGCTGTATTTAATAGCTGGATGTCTCTGCTGATCCTTTTGTCCAATCACTTTCTTTGAACTTGAGGAAACCTTTTACATTGATAACTTATCTTGGCTTAACTGTGATTGTGTGGTGAGGCATATCCTTTCTTTGTCTTCAGCGTGCCATCTGCTACTTTTGTTTGACTTTCTCTGGGGCTTCTGATAGAGGAGCTGGAAGAAGAGATAGAAGAGCACCTACTCCATGTCACTCATGATTTTATAGATCTCTATCATAACCCTCCTACATCAATTTCAAAACTACTGATTTTCATGACAGGTCTTCCACTCTCTAAGAATAGCCTTTGTTACTTGAATAAATACAGATGCATTCATTTGTATGTGCTTGTATCAAAATACATGCTTTTTGAAAGAACCAGCTCTCTGAGTGGTCTGCGTTGTCCTTAGCAGTTCCTTGGCCCTCATTATTTATTGTTATGTCAGTATTTGATAAGAAGTAGAAGGGGTGTAATGTTATTTCTGTTTAATATTTTCTTTGTGAGCCTCTTTTTAAATCTCTGGCATGTGGTCTTTTTTATATTATTTCTCCAAGACAGGTTGACAGTAACCACAGCTCAGTAAAAGTAATGTCACCTAATTAATTTCAGCTTGCAATCTTAGATACTTACACAGGATTAGCCAAGCAACATCGATCTATTCATGCTCTGTTTGTGATGAGTTTACTTACAGATCTTTTACTGTAAAGGTTTGCTATACCTAATACTTATTTTAAAACTATTAATTCTCTTATAGGAAAGATGATTAGGAAGCCTTTAATGTAACTCTGTATGGCTTTGGGTAAACTTAACCCACTGATAAGCTGTTGCTGCATTTTTTTTTCTTTTGCATTCTTAAAATACATTCTTATTCATATAAAATATCAAGGATTCACTTTTACATGGTAAGAGCAGCTAGTCAGTAGCATGAATCTTTGCAAATGCTGACTTGTATGGAGAGGATCAGATATGAACTTATTGTTGAAAAAAAAAAAAAGGAAAAGCAAATCTCATCTTGTCTGCTCTTGCCTGCATCATACACTGGCACAAAGACAACCTCCCGAATGAGTAGCCTGTTCCATATGCTTAGTCTTCTAAGCCAACAGCATTGCATAAAAGGCTTTTTAAAAAAAAAAATTATGCTGATGATAATTTGAAAGAAACCAACCTGCTTTTTCATAGCCTTAAAAAGATTCTTGCAGTGAAAATAGGGTTACTTCAGTTCTATACTCTACTGCAACAAAAAAATCTTATTAAGCTGGGAACATTAGGAAATAACGGGTAACTGCTTTGCGCTGGTCTTTTAAAAAATTCAGCTTGTAACGTTGAATGCACCTTCCCAAGAGATTAGATAGGGACCTTAGAGAAAAGATTTGGAGAGAAGCAGGTTTTTGCAATCTTGAAGAGGCAACATCCTGACCTGGTAATGACAACAATTTCTGTGTGAAAATAATAAAAAAAACATTAAAAATAGTTCAGGTATCTTTTCAGATACTCACAAAAGTTAGTCATTCCTAATGGTAGCTGCCTTTTCCCAGCTGTTTCTGATGGAGTTTATTCTCACAAATTATGGTGTTATTTTTGTTTCTGGGGGTTTTATATTTAAAAATACTGCATTTAGGAACCGTATAAGAACTATATCTCTTCTCAGCCAGCTAGCCTATTCAGAGGACAGCTGGTAACTCCGTGCTCTTGGGACAGCTTCAGGATTTACATTATCCAGAAGCAATGAAGACAGACTTAAACAGACTGTTGACTTCAATACATGTGAATAGTGGAACAGGGACGTTACCAAAGCATACTGCAGGCTCCATGCTGTGTTTGCCTCTTGTTACGATCCTCGTACAAATAGGACTAGGTGCCACTAATGAGAACCTGTACAAAAGCTGGAAGAAACATATGTGGAAACCTGGAGCGATCCCGGCAATATGCTCAAAACGTGTATAGACCCTGACCATAGCTTGCTGCCGGAGAGAAGATGAGTCTCCCAGATACTTGTGGCTGGTGTTTAGGTGAGAAAAAGGTTTAGCAGTACTAGCGGGGATGGTAAAACGTATGCTTGACTTGTAGAGCTGTTGCGAGTGAAGCCACAACGTTTGTTATTTCAGCAGTCCAGGTCAGGTCTGTATTTACCTACAAACCTTGCAGGATTCACAGAACCGCATACTGCATACTTTATAAAACATCATTTAACTCTGAGCTACATCAGAACAATCTCATGTGTCTGCCCTACCTTTTATCTTTTTAAAAAATGTGACTTACAATAAGGAAGATGGAAGGTCCAGATGGAACATGGGTCTCAGTACCATTACTGTCTCAAATAGTGACTTTTGTTATGATTTTGAGAAGATGATTTCACTTCTCTGCACAACTGAATAACACCTTTTTAAAATGATTTGAATCATTGGAAAAAACAATTGGTCTGTTGATGCAAAATCGGTCTGTTGATCCAAAATCATAAGCCAATTTGAGAATGAGAAAAGACTTGTGTGAGTGATACTCCACAGCAAAAATATATGATGTGAGAATTAAATTCATAGTTAACTATTCACAGTATAAAATGTTTTCTGCATAGAACCATGCAGGGAGTATTTTAAAGTTCTTTTGTGCAACTAAATGCGTATCAGTGTAGTAACAGGGACTCAGACTGTTCTCCCACTTTTCTCTTAGGTCCTGAACTTGTGTTTTACAAGGGGGAAGGGAAAAGTAGAATACTTGTTGTGTAAGCTCTCTGTCTAAATTTCTATAAATTAGGGCCAAAAGTAAATGAATTACTCTTTCGCCATCTTTTCCTTTCCTGTCACATACATATACATTTATACTCTCAGACATAGCATGATCTTTATGCAAAAGCTCCCTTCTTTTGAAATAACACCCGTATAGTTTCTAAACATTTCATATGCATTTTATAAGCAGCAGAGAATTTGATTACCTCATGCTCCTAAATTCATCTGTTAATTATTTATTTGGAAGTGTTGGGTGGGCTACCACAATTAGCTTTGACATATTAAATAAATAGTTTTTTATGGTAATTGGTGGTTCATGCCACGCTGCTTAGAATAGGTTTCAATATTTTGTTGCTGTCTTGGAGCTAGCTGTAATTTTTAATTTTGTAAAACACTTTAGGATACCGTACGAAAAAATAATCGCATTACAAGTGAGAAGTGTTGAGTAAATTTATTTTAGAAAAATGCATCCGTTATAAATTTAGCCCTTAATTGGTAGCATTACAAAGTGCTGAGATGGAAAACAAACAGGAGGAAACCTAATAATCTGTCACGTCAGGAGTCTGCACCTGCAGCTCGGTCGTGGTCTGCTTGCCAGTTTGGGTACAGGCTGTTGAAGAGGTAGAGGCTTTTAGTAGTAAGACAAAATAATCTTCAGATACTCTGTGCCTGTGGTGGAAAGGTGTCCAGCTGAGGAAACAACAGGTAGGCAATGACCTTTCAGTTCTTATTTACTTTTATAGCCTCAGCCAAAGGGCTTCCCTGCGCTGTCGCTTCCAAGGCAGCTGGGCAAGTCATTGGTTCTCCGGGTTTGCTTTCTGCCAGGCTGCACACTCTCCATGGGCAAATGGCTTCTGCATTTTATCCAGTCTGTTGTTTGCTTTCAGCTCCAGGCGGGCAGCTTGGGCTTCTCACATCACCCTCAACTGGATGGAGGAAAAGCCCCCGATCTGGCTGTGTGGTGATACAATTGGGCTGTAATCTCTTCTGGCTGGCTGGAAGATGTCCAAGCTAAAAGACTCCTTCTCCTCTCACTCCAAGGCTCCTGACAGAGCAAGGGAATAGCAGGATTTGGTTTTGCATAACAAGTCTACCCATCCAGGAGCTCATCTGGCATTCCTTATTCTGCGTCTCTCCTTCCATCACTATCCAGGTAGCGTGTACCTTGAAAGATGTACGAAGATGATAAAAGCGCACTTTGCAAGCTTTATTTGACTGCATGCTTTCATACCTCCAGAGGGGTAAGATGTCAATATATCTTAGCTGACACTTCTCTGGGGGAGCTTCAGCTCTCTGCTTCTTCCTGTTCCCCCTGGGATACATCAACTTCAGAGACTCCTTTCAGTTTAGGCATGAGTTCATAATACGATACTGTTGTCTGTTATGGTGGGCCCTTCCAGTAGCAGGTTCCTTCTGATCCTTTCATTCCATGTTTGGGTCCAAGTTTCAGACATGATCCTGGCTTACTCACCAGTTTGAAGAACAGTCTTCTGAAGTTCTCCAACCTGTCTTTCTCCAGGGTGCTACTGGTTGGCATCTGTAGACATTACTGGGGCAACTGTCCACAAGCTTCTATAGTGGAAGGTGCTGACATGTAGTTAAAAGTCCCAGAACAATTATTTTGGACTGAAAGTCTGTAAGTCACAGAGAGCTGATCGTATTTCTCATAATGCAACAGCTCTTTTCTGCTTATGGGAAGATGCATTTCAAAGGCAGCTGTGAGAGAAGTGGTACGCTCCCTGGTGCTGGAGGCTTGGTGGGTGCACACTTCCAAATGTTGAAATTTGGGCAAGGTGATCTGTGTCTCAGCATGCTTAGATACCACTTCTTCTTCATTACCATCCCGGAGTACTTGGCATTAGGGCAGCATTTTTAGCCCTGTCTTCCTTTCCCTACCAATCAGAATTTTGTTTCATTTTGCAAGTGTATAATAATTTCTCTGTACAGCTAAAGCCATTGCTCTTGCTGCATTTAAGTCTTTCTTTAATATAACAATATTCTGAGAGGCTGAGAACAGAGGCAGTCTTTTTTTTCCCCTAATATCACTATATTTGCTCTGCAGTGCCTTCTGTGAAACTTCTGTCTTCATTAGAACCATCTTCAAGAAATGGTAACCACAAGCATATCTTACAAAGAGCAGCCAGATTTTGGGGTGGTGGTGTGTGGATGGGTGGGGGGAACTGTATGATAGAGTAATATAGTGGGGGAACTATACAAATTCTCCTTGGAGGAGAAATTAACTTCTTGACTTTCCAGTAGGCCTACAGTTTTCTTTTTTCATTGTCCTGTAAGAGGTATGAAGTTTTGGAGGAAGAGATATGGCAATATGAGTGATATGGTGAACCATGATGGACTTTGCTGGTTATTCTGCACTTCCAAAGGGATAATATCTAACCCGGAAAGATTCCTCTTACTGTAAATCCCTGCTGCACCAATGATTTGTGATAGTGTTTCTGTAAAGCATTGCTTATGCAGTGGAGGGAACAAGAAGAATCCTACTTTCTTTCCTCTATAGATTTTCTGAGTCAATTATTCTGGCCTCTTACATTGAGTTGTTTCTTTTCCTCTGCTCACTTTGCATGCTAAACTGCCCTTTTCAAAGGGATGAACTTTTTGTGAGATAAACTTGTGAATTGGCTCTGACAGACTGTTGTTTTCTAATACTGGAGGAGATAAGCCTTTTTAGCCTTTGTCGGTTCCTTTAGGCATCTGTGTAAATTCAGACTGTTGTGTTCAGTGTCATGATTGGTTGAATTTTAGTAGAAGTTTGAATTGTATCCGAATAAAACTTTTATAGTAGCAAATAAGGGCAATTACATATACAGGTCAGGAAACTGGAGTCATCTGTCCATTCATGCAGGTGAGGAACTAACTTCTGCCCAGTGCGCAGTGAATGTATTTCCTTCCTAAATGGAATCAGTTATGTAAATACTTATTTCCCCTTTTGAATACTCTCCAATCTACGTGATGTAACATTGTTAAAATACATAGTGGAAGAGTATCTAACTAATAAACACTTGTAGATGACTTTGGTAATCCAGTGCCAGCCGGTTTTGTATAGTCAAACTCCTATGCTAGCAGTAATTATGGGCTATAGTGCAATGCTTAGTGTAAGTTTTAATCAAGCTGTCACATTTGAACAAGTTTTTCTAGTGTTATTATTGTAGAGCTCCCAGCCTCATTGCAGTAGACACAGCATACGTGTGTAACAGAGCAGATGCAGTGAGCCTATCATCTAAATACCAAAAAGAGACTCCAGTTGGTTAAAATAAAGAGGAGAGGGGAGATGACAGAGATGAGCATGATCTGCTCTTTTGCTGTGTGCTCATGGCCTGGCACGGGCATTTGGGTGAGAAATCTCTGAGACTACTGCTGTGAATGGGGACAGCTGTCACAGTAAAGGTTTGCAAGACTACTTAGTTTTAATTCAAAGAGGAACTGAAATATGAATGAATTTCATAAAAAAGCTGATATAATCTGTCTCCAATGTCTCATATCTATTATCTTTCCACTTTTCTATAACCACTTGGGAATGGATTTCCCAGCAGGCTAATTAAAATCCTCCTGTGACATCCCATTCTCTCACCAAACTCCTACTCTCTTTGCAATGATTTGATACTGTCACTGGGAGGATAAATTTGGTTTGTGTGGACTATATGGGATAAACATATATTCTTCTTCTTTAGTGTTGGTCTGTTTTTGCCAGAATGTGACTGTATTGGTGGGCTTTAAGAGAGTGTCCGAAAGGAAAGCAGTGGAAAACTGATAGCAGCAAAATTTATTTCAGTCAGAAGAAAGAAAATGCCATGTCTATGACTACCCAAAGAGAAAGACCCTAACTAAACCCCATCGCATTAATGAGGATTGAAGCAGTCTTTCTCATTTGTTTCTGAACTGGGTGCAGCAAACTCCTTTGTATTCCAGCTTTCTGCACATAACTCTATTAATTTAACTGAGTATTGAAGTATCCCGAGGTAGAAAGAATGATACATTCTTTTTCTTCATTAAATTCTCTCTCTCTCTCTCTTTTTTTTTTTTAATAGTGGGTGCTGTTTTGGGGTAGGGAAGACAAAAGTTTCTCCAGTAAATCATGGGATCTTATTTTGCACAATCAGTTAGTTCCTGTGGTGCGTTGCAATTCCCTTAATGCGCTAAAAGTTAAGCTGGAGGTCTCAAACAATAAAAACAAGTAAGAATTTTTCTTCCTTTAGGTATACTGCAACTGTCAGGTTTCCTGTTTCTAGTAGAGTATTGGTCCTTTTGGGAGAGAAGTCATTAGTATGTTGCTAAGAGCTCTTAAAAAATTGTCTTCACTTTCCAGGCTTCATCACCTGGTGAGGTGTATTTGTGTGGCAGTCGTGTTTGTCTGATGTGGAGCAATGCTAGAGTAAAAGTGACACTTTGAAAAACTATGCAGGCTCTGCTTATGTTTTCAACATGTATGTGAGTGATGAACAGGCATTACATGCAACTGGACCCCAAAAAAATCACTCAGGGTTGCTCAAGAGCATATCTATTTTTTTTTCAGAATGGTATTGCACACATTAAAATATACTGTATGTGAAGAAAGCCTGGTTTTCTGTAGGAATGCATTGGTTTTTGGAGACTTAATCTCATGGATCACTTTTATGGTTTTCCATTTATGTCTTTTTTCCGTAGTCTAAACAATAAGTCTTGTTATCCACAGGCGGTTTGTGTTGCTTCCTTGGGGTTCCTATTCTGGGGATTGCTTTTTACTGTGTTTTATCCTGCACTAAAAATGAAGATAAAATAAACTGTCCAGATGGGGCTTTAAAGATATGAACTGTGGAGATGTACAACCTAAACATGCAGTGAATAGTTCCTGATAGTCCTGCAGTGTTGTAGGGGAAGTGCATGTTCTTTGTGCTTCTTTTCTACCTCAGAAGCAAAGTATGACAGAAAATCTTCTTTTAACATCATCACTGTTGCTTTCATTTTAAACAAATCCGGGACTATGGAAAAAGTGCAGGTAGAAGAAATTTGACAGCACAGGTTTAGGCCATTAAGGCCTTAAAGGCCTAAACCTAAGGCTTAGGTTTAGGACCTCCAGATCCTGACAGCCAAGAAATCACTCTGATCCCTGTCCTGGGTTGTTTAATCTTCACGTCTACTGAGGTGATACTGAAGGGGTTTATGTAAGGAGAGTTTCTATAGTGGTTCATGTGTAACTGCATAAAAGCATCTCAGCATTTTCAGACTGGGTCCTAGAGTTGCCTGACAGTGATTTTAGGTTGGTCATTTAAAGACTGAAGTCTGCTTATTCTCATTACTAAGCTTCCAAATACCCAACTCCTCTCTGACGATCTGAGTGTACATTCATGCCTTAAATGAGGGCTTAAAATTTCCCCTTTTAAAATGCTTCCTGACTAATTAAGAGTTAAAATCTCATGATTGTCATAACATGTAATCTAAGTTTCTCAGTAATCAGTTTGCAAAAGGCCATGGTGCACTCACAGGACTCTGGTTGGGGTTTGGGAGGACCAGGACTCTGGAGCAGAGCACCTTTGTCCATCAGCCAGAACATAATTGAGCTGCACATCAAAAAACTAGGCCTTTAGGCCATATAATTCACCTTGTGGGTGCAGAGTGACATTCCTATTAAAATATAATACGGAAGCAAAATCTAGTGGAACAACACTTCTGTCACAGAGAGCAAATGTTTTGTTATGTTTTGTTTATGTTTTGCTAGAAACCTAAACTGTGTAACTCTTCAAAAGCTGTTCAATTTACATTAGATCATCTCTTAATGCAAGCAAATGTCTGTTTGTACTAGTAGTATATTCTCCTAAGTGCTAAAAATCTTGCTATTGCTTTGCAGTAAGTACATCAATGGTTTAAGTACAGTATGTGTTTGAAACAAGGATAATAGAAAAAATGTAGATTTTATTAATTGCATGTCAGGTCATAGATTGAAAACCCTAAAATTTGTAGCCTAAGTTCAAACTTCCGTCAGTTGTTTACAAAATCACGTAGATGCAGACAGCTATAACTTAAAGTCTGAAGATGGTTTGCTTTATCAAAAGCGATATAGGTTCTGTGACAATGTTAACATAAAGGTACAGTACAAATAATACACAGGCATTCAGCAGGGTTTTTTTGGGCTGAACCTTGGTTTTACTGAATCTGATGGGATATTCAAGAAACATGTTCACATCAGCACTGTCATTTTTGTCACTGGAAAGATTGCAGTGGTCAGTAGAGGCACTGTTGTAATCTCTTTATTACTGGAGACTTCTCATAAAGATCTGAAAGAATAAGTAAATAATTAAATACCACTTAGCATCACAACTGGAGCAATTACACTTTTGTGCTCACTAACTTTTTTCTCTTTCATTATCATAATATAATCTAATAAAAAGAATGATACTGCATACTCTTATGCACACTGTTAACCTAGCACTGCGTCTTTCATAAAATAGCTGAAAGGCCCTTCTCTCAAGTCCCTTGCCCCAAATCTTCAGTCCAACATTTAACAGGATTCAAAATTTCCTAGTCGGGGTTGCTTTTTTAATGAATGAAATTAATCCCCTGCATGGGACTAACGTGTCCCTATAAACAGAGCACTAAGAACTGTACTTTTCATCTGTCTGAAGATGACTTCATTTTGTGAGTATAAGAGCACTTCTAACCGCTAGCATTTTTCATACATCGTTTAGTTTTATTTCATGCAGATTTGGGCTCTTCTGTATTTCAAATCCATGTTTATGGATTCATGTCAGAATTGCATTATGGCTGATGTTGCAGAATTTTGATAAGAATAACAATATATTGCCTTATTTGGCTCCAATATGCTTGACCAATCAATTAAGCATGTGACGTGTGGACCTTACAACAGAGTGATCTAAGTCATTCATTTGTTGAGTGGTGCAAATCCTTGCATAACTCTTGTGTAGGATGGGCATATTGCTCACAGGAGTCATTTATCTCATGGATTTTAATGTCTTTCAATAAACTATTCTCAGCTACATTCATGTAGAGTAAATAATGAATAAAATCACCAGCCTGATGGATGAGGGGAGAGCAGTGGATGTTGTCTTCCTGGACTTCAGTGAGGCCTTTGACGCTGTCCCCCATAAGATCCTCATAGACAAGCTGTTGAAGTATGGGCTGGATGAGCAGACAGTGATGTGGATTGAAAACTGGCTGGACAGCTGGGCCCAGAGGCTAGTGGTCAGTGGTGCAAAGTCTAGGTGGAGGCCAGTAATGAGCAGAGTACCCCAGGGGTCAGTACTGGGTCCAATCCTGTTTAACGTCTTCATTAATGATCTAGATGATGAGGTAGAGTGCACCCTCAGTAAATTCACAGGTGACACAAAACTGGAGGGAGTGGCTGACTCACCAGAGGGCTGTGCTGCCCTCCAGAGGGACCTGGACAGGCTGGAGAGGTGGGCTGACGAGGATCTCATGAAGTTCAGCAAGGAGAAGTGCAAGGTCCTGCACCTGGGGAGGAACAACCCCAGGCACCAGGATGTGCTGGGGGCCACTCAGCTGGAAAGCAGCTCTGCAGAAACGGACCTGGGGTCCTGGGGGACACCAAGCTGAACATGAGCCAGCAATGCGCCCTTGCTGCTAAGAAGACTAATGGTACTCTTGGCTGCATTAGGCAAAATATCACCAGCAGGACAAAAGAGGTGATCCCTCCCCTCTACTCAGCATTGATGAGGCTGCACCTGTAGTATTGTGTCCAATTCTGGGCTCCCCAGTACAAGAGAGAGCTGGACATACTGGAAGGAGTCCAACATAGGGCCACCAAGGTGATCAAGGGAGCAGCTCTCCTATGAGAAAAGGCTGAGAGAGCTGGGACTGTTCAGCCTGGAGAAGAGGAGGCTCAGGGGGATCTCATCAATGTCCATAAACACCTGAAGGGACGGTGCAGAGAAGACAGAGCCAGGCTCTGGCCAGTGGTGCCCAGTGCCAGGACAAAAGGCAGTGGGCACAAACTGGAACACAGGAGGTTCTGTCTGAACATCGAGAAGCACTTCCGTGCTGTGCAGTGACAGAGGACTAGCACAGGTTGCCCAGAGAGATTATCGAGTCTCCTCCTTGGAGATCTTCAGAAGCCACCTGGACATGGTCCTGGGCACCCTGCTGTAGGTGGCCCTACTTGAGCAGGGGTTGGACCAGATGGACCCAGAGGTCCCTTCCAACCTCAACCAGTCTGCGATTCTGTGAAAATAATGTTAATTGAGTAAGTTAGGAGGTGATTTTTTTCTGAGATTACCACTATATCTGTGCTCAATTACGTGGGGAGCTGTCATGGGCAGTCCCAATCAGAAGCTGCATTTGCCCAGCTCTCATTCCAACGCTGATTTCAAGGAGCCTGAAATAATCTTTTACAAGTTCTTTTACAGTCTGATCAAAAGGTTGAGAGCCAAAGCTTATACTGATAATCCCCAAGTGAATCCTCATTCATTACATCCCTCCATTTGCCTCTCTCCAGCCACCCCTGTGGCAATTGGACGAGAAACATGGCTTTGCAGGGACTGTGTCAGCAGACTGGCCGAGCAGCGCCTGTTGCACCGCGCAATGCTTCACGCCGCCGTGTGTCTTGGATGAGAGGAGCCGTGTTGCCAGGGAAGCTGTGCTGCGGGGAACCGCAGCAGCCCTGGGGTTCATAACTCTTGTTTTCTTCCCGAGCTCGGTGCTCTTGCGCTACAGAGCAACATAAGCAAAGAAATTGGAGAAATTTACTATCCTGCTGTTTCTAAGGATCCATTTTATGAGCACGCAGGGTGGTAAATTCTCCCCATTTCCTTTCCTGCTACTCTTCCCTGGCTGTCCCAGTGATTTGTGGGAATTAATTATTTTTTAAGTTATCTTTTAAAAAAGTCATTTTTATCTTGACAGTCTTCTTGTCAAGCACACTTGAGCAGAAGGGACCACACAAGGCACTTGCTACTACCCAACAGATCAGAAAAGATGGAAGGAGGGAGTTAGAAATCTTGTATGTTAAAGACCTTGGGGTTTTGCATTGTTGTTTTTCGAGATGATTTATTCTTTATATAAAGTCTCTGACTAAAGCAGTGTTCCAATATCAAAGTCTTATTTTTTTTTCCCTTAAAGTGCTTTAAAAATAGTAAGTAGTGTTTTGTTTGTCGGTCTTTGCAAGGGTCTTCTTCAGAGGTAAAGATACACAAGAAATGCAGCCTATTTGAATGCAGTTAATTTGGTGTCTTTTGCAACGGGCAGCACGAAATTTGTAGATGAATGGGACTTTTAAATTTGCTGTGTCCTGCAGAAGGGGAGGAACTGAGGAAACCATTGTTAGGTGAGAAAGCATATCCAAATTCTCACTTCAGGTAAATGAGAATAGGAAAGAACATAGTACCATCTCTTCTATATATTTTTGAAAAAGTTCTTTTTCTTTTTAGTAGAGGAAGGAGGCTGTAGTGAGGTAGGGATTGGTCTCTTCTCCCACGTGCCTGGTGACAGGACGAGGGGGAATGGGCTCAAGTTGCGTCAGGGGAGGTTTAGGTTGAATATTAGGAAAAACTTCTTTACCGAAAGGGTAGTTAGGCATTGGAATGGGCTGCCCAGGGAAGTGGTTGAGTCACCATCCCTGGAGGTCTTTAAAAGACGTTTAGATGTTGAGCTTAGAGATATGGTTTAGTGTGGGCCTTGTTAGAGTTAGGTCAGAGGTTGGACTAGGTGATCTTGGAGGTCTCTTCCAACCTGAACGATTCTGTGATTCTGTAAAAGATGTTGTCAACCGATTGTTGAATTTAGTGCTCAGTCGTGGAGCTTCTCCCTTGCATTCTGGAATCACTAATTAAATGCCAGGTTATATTAATAATGATTTTTTCTTTGACAAAGTGTGCAGTACTCAAAGAAATCCACACTCATTTTGTTTTCTTTTACCATGTGAGAACCAGTTTCCTGAAGCACTGGTAGAAAGGACTCTATAAATATCTTTGGCCTTTGGAAATAAGAGACCCTTTTCTGCAGCTTATATATCCTCAAAGTATGTACTGAAGCAGAAGTGCCTCCATTTTGGAGAGTTTTGCTCATTGCACATTTTTCTTCCCATTTAGCAAGATATTAAAAAGATATCCTTGAGGGAAGGCAGTGAAAAGAAGCAGCTGAAAGGTCACCCAAAGAGCGAGAAGATGGCCGTTGAAGAGCTAATTCTGCAGGAAATACAGAAGAGAAAAATTCACTTTCTAAAATTTCATTTCAAGAGTAAGAGGTTTTCTTTTTTGCTGATTTTTTGAACCTAGCACTGCCAGTTTTTCACCCTTGCATAGCTTAGCAGCTGCTCTGGTTTTAAGATTTTAGGATACTTTTCTTAATGTTGTGGATACCTTATAGGGACCCAGAGTGCTGTGGATTAAAGTTTTGCCTGCTGCATCTAATGTTGGGTTGTGCTTCAAAGGCCTACTTCAGCTTGTGGAAAACTTAATAGGCCTCTGTTTTCTTAAAATGTCATTACTTTTTATAGCTTTGACATAAACTGTCCTGTCTGATTGTGTTGGGAAGAGGATGAGTCTTTCTAACTCAGAACTAAAGGAGTGTCAACAAGGACTGCATGTGTAACTGGCGTTGGCTGGAGTATTAAGATTAACGGTGGCTTGTTTGCCCTCACAAATCCTTTTCTTAGTAACGAATACTTGTTCCATGGTGGTGTTAATCCTTCAATTTAAAGGAAATCCATCACACTTCTTTGTGTATTAGTAGAGGAAAGGAAACAGTGCACAGGAGAAGGAATTGCATCTGTGCCTTCGCCCTTTTTTAATTGCTTTGGTTCAACAAAGCAGTTTAAAGACATTATTGGTGCTACGGAATCAGAGGTTCAGAACTGCATGTCTAATTTTAGTCTAAAAGTTTTAGAGGAGGTCACTGAAAATGCTCATGTTATCTTTCTTCATAAATTTCCAGCTCACTTCGATATTACTGTGTCCAATTAGGGAGATGAGTTACTGGAAATGTCTTTCCACAGATGAAAAATTAAAGAATTTCTCTGGTCTGAATGAAAGCTTTGGGTCCCTGTATTCCTCAGAAAAAAAATGGAAAAGTGCACGGGAGAAATGCAATATAGGAGCTAATTCATCATTTACCGAAAAAAGTGAATAACGGAAATGAATCTTTTTTGGTGGTCCAAGCAAATTAGTCGATCAAACAATGACACTTCTCTGACTCACCAGTTAAAATTAGTAAAAGAGTTATGATAGATTGTGCACATGCAATAAAAAAAAAAAGAAACTTTTCATTTCATTTTTATACTTTGATTTTTCTTTCTATTTTCTGTTATCTGTATAGAAATAGCATTCCTTGGGGTGCTATGGAAGTGCTCTGTTATTATGAAGAAGTTGTGTTTGTGTCCTTATTGCTGTTTTCAGATTGCCTCTTCAGGAGGTTTTTACTAGAGATTCGTACGTGGAAGACCTGTATATGTGATGCTTTATAGCCAAAATTCAGTAAAGGTTCCAGCTGTTAAATTTGGATCCAAAAATAAACACATTTAGGTCCACATTTAGGTCCACATCTTTGCTAAGGGTCTATCTTTCATAAAAATGGGACATGTTCCATGATCCCGGTATGAAAGATATTACGAAGAAATGGCCAACTCTTAATTCAGCTGCTTATTTCTTCACTTCAAGTTTTGAGGATGGATGATGCAAGGTACTAAAACTGGTGTTTTTATTTTATTTTCCTTTTCTGAACTGGCATTTCATAGATTGCGTTCGTGCCTCAGGAACTTCTTAAAAGCCCAGAATAAAATGAGATATGCTGTTCCTATGGTATGTCAGTGGCTGTATGAAGAAAAAAAGGAAAGGTCATTTTATTTTTGCCACCCAAAAATTACTGTCCCAATTAATATTGGTAGGAGAAGAGGCACAAATACTTACAGAGCTACGTTCCCTTTGTTACTCCATTTTCCTGATCACCAGAGTGCACTACTTCCCACTACTCAGTGACTATTTCCACAACAGCTTTGCTGTTCTCGTGTTTTTTTAAAGGGATTAATCTAACTCCAGATAGTCTAAATTCAGGAAAACTTTATCATTTTGCTATGTATAAATTCTCTGCTAAGACTTTCTTGAGGTCATTAAGACATGAATATTACCGAGACAGAATATTGAAAACATATTATCATGAAAACATTTTTCCTTTTCATGCTGTATTGCTATTAGAGTAAATCTTTCTCTTTGTCAAAAGGTTGTTGACTCAGCAAAGCTTGTACTCATGCAGATGCTTAACTAATTAAATTTAAAAGTACAATATAGGAAATCTTGTCTCACCTGTAGTACAGTTTAGAGCCTTTTTTTCCCCAGCCTAGCCTGTAGTGAAATTGTTCATCCGGAATAATTAAACAACACTACCATACTGTTTTGTATTTGTGATCGGGTTTGTGTCTGTTCTTTATAAAGCTTTCTGTCATTAGCTGTAAGTCCTGGAATCTGTCACCATTACCTAGAAAAAAAAGTTCTTCGATCTCTATTTTTTCAACTTGAAAAGCAGGAGTGATTTTCTAGAACTGTTTGGCTACTAAACCGAGATTGCTGTACGATGAGCTTACAGCGTGCAGCAGGATGCATAGCAGGGGTGCTAGTTTTCAAAATGATCTAAGCATGACAGTGAAATAGAGGCACAGTTGCTGTTACGAAGAACAGGAGGTCTATAATTCTCTGTGTGCTTGCTTGAGAATATTGCCCTCTGTATTTTCTTTCTCAGTTCCCCCAGAGCAAAAGCTGGCAAACAAGCCACTGCAAATCAGCCGCTTTTGGTCGTACTGAAATCCCCTGGCTGCATGGAAGCTGAAGACACACTTTCCTTTAAGTCCAGAAGAAACAGGGAGCCCGCCTCATCTCTCCTCTAATGCACAATCGGTTTGGGGTTTCCTCCCAGCCTCCGGTTCTGGAGAGGTTAAAGACATGGGTAACTAATGCCAAGCGTAAGACGTACCCCTATCTCTCTCTCCTTGAAAATTAATGATGGAAACCTGACTCCTTTGCCGGCCGATTCCTGTAACAGCCATTAGAAAAAAAAAAAAAAAGTGCTTTAGTACAGACCTAGATAGAGAGCATCATACAAGATTTCTGGTTGGAAGGGACTTCTGGAAGCCATCTAGTCCCACCTCCTGCTCAGAAGAAGGCTAACCTCAACAGTAGGTCAGATTGCTCAGAGCTGCCTCCAGCAAGTTATAAAAGTTTCTCCTACTGTGGATATTTTTTCCTTTGTCTCTGAATGGGATTGTAACCTTTGCCTCTTGTCCTTGTACTGTGCACCTCCAAAAGAATCTGGCCCTGTCTTCTCTGTAAGCTCCCTTTCTGTAGGGATATTGATGATGAGAAGGCCCTGAGCCTCCTCTCCCAGTTCGTTCAGTCTTTCCACGTATATTATGTGCTCCAGCTCCCAACCATGTGAATTCATTCTTGTTTGCCAACATCTCCCTTGTACTGGGCGCATCCCAAAACTGGATGCAGTACCCCAGGTGCTGCAGAGGGGAACGATCACTTCCAGTTGCCTTCAGGCTGCGCTCTCAGGAAAGCAATCCAGCGTGCACCTCTGTCGTTGCTGCCTGGGCACCTCTGCTGAGGTTGCTCCTTACCAAGCGCAGGATTTATCTTGTGTGTTTTTTGGCAGCCCCTTCCTCCAGCCTCCGGGTGTCGCTAAGAACAGCAACACTCAGCATCCTGACATGCGAAAAAGTATCTTGACAGCTCTCCCTCCCTGGTTTGAGGTCATCTACACATCTGTTGAGAGCACATTGCATCCCATCAGCCAGGTCAAGATGGGAAATAGTATCAGCTCCAGTATTGACCCCTGAGAAACATCCCTTGTAACCACTTCTGAAAAGTTCAAGCTCAGTACCAGTACTCTTTGGCTACGGTCAAATCATTTTTTTTTTTACCCATGGGAGAGGAAAATAGCTATAGCAAGCAGGAGCTCTTTTTCCTTTGAAATGAGGAAGTTCAGTTCTTAATGTCTTTTTTTTTTTCTTTGAATGAGAACATTTTTCACTGCTTTTTATGGCAATGTAGTAGGATAGAATTAGTACATTAAAAATATCAGAAAAGGATCATTCATGTATTATTTTTGTATGCCGTGTAACATTCAATTTTGTCCTAATAGGCTTACTGTTGCCCCTCATCTATTTCAGTTCAGCTGCAAAAAGTCAAACGCACTACTGCAGATATTCTAGACAAAATGCCCTTTTGAAAACCAGCTTAAAACTCCACATAACCAGTGGTATGGAACTGCCAGTTCTGGTCCTGCTCTGCATAGTATCGATGTGTCCTTACGCCTGTGGAAGATGAGCGTGCTGAACCTCAGATGAGTTTGGCTGTTGAAATGCACGCAGAGTTGAAGCTTTTTGGGGAAAAATAAGGGGGACCTCTTCAGCATGCGGTTGTGGCCTGGAAATACCTGAATACCTGAAATACCTCGTGTCGATCTGCAAACTGAGCAAGCCGAGGATGTGACCTGTTGGGGGAGTAGCTCTGAAGCCACGTAATGCCAAGGCCATGCGTGGTTTTGATACGCAGAGCCAGTGCTTCTCCCTTTCTGTTACAAAGAGCTTTTTTGAGTAGACCCAAGTTGACTTTTTCTCCTCCCTAATGACACCTCCCCGAGCAGCTGACTTCTCCTGGGAGCATTGCTGGGTGGTGAGGGTTACAGCGAGAGGAAATCCTCCTCCCCGTGTCCCTCCCCACAAGCAATACCGTCTTCTCTGGGGTAAGCATCTATCCAGCTCCCCTCCTGGGGCCCGATTCGCGGGGTGAACTGGCTGCCGGTAGTTCTGTGGCTCTGCACCACAGCTGTGTTCCAGCATCTAAGCCCAACATTTGGCTTTTTTATTTTTATTTTTTTTAATGCAAATGAAGGTGCTAAATAACAGTGCTTTGCCTCCGAGGAGTGCGGGAAGATCATGTTAGCTTTAGCCTAGGCTGGTTAATCATTGATGGAGAGGCAGTAGCTCCTGCCTGTCTCCTCCTTCCTCCCCTTGCTTTCATTCTCTCTCTTCCCAATATGAAACTCAATTAATATGCTACATTATTTCAGGATAATACCTGATCTTAAAATATGCAAAATAAAGTTTTCAATTTTATGTCTTCAGTCACCTTGGCAGGGGGTATTTTTAGCCTGATTTCCACATGAATATTATATCATAAAAGGGCTGATTAAAATGAGGTAACATGACAGGATTGGCTCATAGTGAATGGATATATTATTTGTCCTGTTGAAAGGACATCACTGTAACCTTGCCTGCAGTCCTGCAGAGTAGTTCCCAGTAAGTTATGTGCCATCTAACCTTCCCTGAAATTTATTCCTAACAATTGACATGTAGATCATCAATGCAGCAGAAGTATTTTATGTTCTCTTTGGAGCAGGGGGTGGCAAATAACCAACCTTTCAAAGAAAAATCCAAAGCTCCCATTGATAAAACTAAAGATAGACAATTTAGATTTTTTTTTAAATTCTGGATTTCATCAGAGGAGTAAAAGAAAAGCATTGAAAGAATTTGGCATTCAGAGAAGTGAGCTTTTTGTTCTCATTTCAAAGGGTTTTGCCTTCATTTGAGTAAGGTATTTCATTTTTAAAGCAGATACCTGCTATAGCGTGAGCCTATTATTTTAGAAAAATGACAGTATTACCTTTTATATTGAAGATTTACAATTAACTGATGAAAAAGTTTCCTGGGTTAATAATAACATCACTTTAGCAGAACATTTTTCAGCTGTAGATCTTGAAGTAGATCCTGAAACATAAGGCATCAGGGTCATCCTTTGCACTTCATGGATGGGGAAACCAAGGCACAGAGTGAGCCACCAGTTTTCCGAGCATCCAGTGGCATGGCTCTAAACCAAATGCAGGTTTCCTGAATCCTGCTCCGGCACTGTCTGCTCAATAGCATCACTGCTTTGCATGCTGAGGGACAGGGAATTCTGCAGTTGGTCATTACTTTATTGAACAAGCATCAAGGAAATACTGGAAATACAAGCTGCATTTGAAATCTCTTTGCACAATCTGGTGCCAGAGTCTTTTACAAGAATAGCTTTCACCTTTAAGGCATCCTGTTTCTCTTCCTTCCCTCTTTTCACAGAGCTTACGATGGAAAGGTCTGAAGGAGAATTGCTGTGGTTGTCCTATCCCTACATATCACAGATGCTAGGACTTCACTTCTTAATTTCTGCACTGATCCCTGTAAATTCCAGTTGGAGAATTGCAGGATTTTCAGAGAGTTACAAGATTTTGCTTTGAATTCTTCACATCCGTTAAAAATCAACCAGCCCTATGATTCATTTTTTATTTCCCATTTTAATTTCTCTAGGTTTAACCTCCACCACCGGATGTCATTCCGCCTTTGCTGGAGTGGAGCACCCTCCAAATATCAAATAAATTAAAGTAGCCTCCAATATTGGTTCTCTGAGCAGATCCATTGACCCAGGTGTGCTTCATTTTTTCTGCTTTTCAGTTCGTGCTCAAAGCTCAAGACCAGTTGAGAGAAGGACGCAAACCTTTTACGTGTTCAGTGCTAAAAGGCTTTGAGACAGTTTCTTCTCTGCCCCAGTGTAATGAACCTTTCCTCAAAACTGTGACTTCTTTCTGTGCTGATTGAGGATTAAAAAAAAGCCAAAGGATATTTACAGTCCTAATGACACATAGTGGATGTTTTGCACTTATACTGTCAGCCCCTGTTATGGTAAGGATGGATGTAATTGAGGCTTTGACTAGTTTCTTTAGCTCAGGAATAACTTGGGATTGCTGTAGATAGAGCTAGAGAGCTGAGGTTAAACTCCTTGTGTTGTGCTCATGAGATGTGTGGTTAGGAAGGGGGACTTTTGCCTGGCAGTTTGGGCAGGAAGCTATTTTCTAGCTTTAAGAAAATTGGGATTCTGCTGTACGTCTGCACATCCCCCTGTCCCCTGTAATTGTACAAGATGGTAGCCAATTTCAACAATATTTGAAATAGAACAGAAAGCTGAAAAATAATTACAATCCCACACGTCAGCTCAGGTGAAGACCTCAAAAGACCAGAGATGGCTTGTTGTCCCTTCAGGGATCACAAGAGACAGGGCAGGATCTGGGGCGATGTGCCGGAGTGATGGTGTGGGACACTGGACAGTGAGCACAGATTTTGCGGGAAATTGGCCATTTTTTCTTCTGCTGCTTACAGGAAAAGCTACTTTCTGTGTGTGCATGGGATGGCATCGTGCAAGGGAATGGCTGCAGCTGCACATCGCATCAGGGGTCACTGCAGAGGGAGCGAGAAGGATGAATTCCCCGACTGTACGCTGTGGTTTTGAAGAGGTAGTGGCAGGCTTGTTGGCCGGGATGTGTGTGTCTGTGTGCAGATTTAAGCCTTTCAGCCTACACGGCAATAGGACAAAATTTAAAATGTGGTTCACATTCTATTTTGCTGTTTCTGTCCTTTCATTCTCAGTCTCTGAAGGAAAAGGTGTTTGTGGCAAAGGGTTTGTTTAACGCAAGGTTTGTAGCTGATGAAGCCAGACCATCCTTGGGCTAATTAAGGCTGAGGCCCCTGGTCGGGCAATAATGTGTGGTTTCTTTTGGCACAATTACGTCTGCTCATTTGGTTCCACATGCAGGGAATGGAAGTAGGTGCCAAAGAGACGGTTAAGACGAGCTGTTTGTATCTGGTCTTAAATAGGAAACAGTTTCTCCATCCTTGATTTCTTTCTCACTTTATTTGAGCTATATTAAGTGAATGTTATGCACAAGCTATTTTCAGAAAGTGGTAATTATATTAAATTTTCTTCTTCCGGTATTCTTTCATTTTCTAATGTATTCAAATGCTGGTAAGATATTGTCCAGACAAGATGATGATAAAATCTGATCATCTGTTCCTGTTTAGTAATGAAGGCAAAATTGGAAGATTGTGTAGCAACTTTAAAAAGCGTACTTTGACAGTTTTTATTTTATTGAAGTTGTTCTAGTCTATTATTTAACAAACCGTTTCTTTATTGCTTAAAGAAGTGATTGCAATATTTCACAAGGAGCTCATTTTTCTTCAATTTCTATTCACTTGTGCAGCGTTCTTCTGATAGCTTTGTGCTCTGCTTCTCATGCTAATTCCTTTTACAGCAGCTGCTAGAGCATCTTAATGAAATTTGGCATTTCAGCCCCTTTAGTGCCTGCCATATACAGTGCAGCAGCACAACCTGGTCGAGCATATGTGTAACCTCTTCAGCACAGGCTGGTGGTAAATCTGGCCACTCAGCTCCTGAGCCTGCAAAACTTTGCTCTAATGTCCTTTATTTATATGCATACCCCTTTTTAAGTCACAGCATAAAGTGCAAATATAACATCTTTTGAGGACCAAATTGGTATTGGTCCAGCAATGGCCAAAGCGAAATGTCTGTAGCAGAGGAAAGATGTATAATGCAACTAGAGCTTAATGGTGGTAGAACATTGTTCCAACTGTTTGACCAAAGACGACAGTCAGTTTACTCTCTGATGCTATAGGCTGCTCTGACATTTTAAATCTAGTGAGTGATATGGTGAAAATGATATTAATTCACACAAAAATCTGCCCTGATGTGAAACTCTTGGCAGGGAGTTCCGCAGGTCAATTGAATGGAGTCTGTGTGTGTATCCTATCAATTTTTATCTTTTAGCTTTATTGATAGATCTTTTGTTTGCATAGTCAGGAGAAAATGAACATGAGAGTCCAACCAGCTTTCTCATTCTTTTCCTGCTGTTCAATTATCAGTGGTTTTTCGTTTCTCCTCTATAAAGAATCTGATGAAACAGTTTTCTACGGTCATGCAAATGTTCCTGCATCTGAGTGAAGATAAAATAGTCTTCTTTTCTTTACACATATACTACATATATTCATATGTATTCTCATATATATGCATATGGATATACATGTAGAGATACGAAATTTTGGAATTTTACAGTTGCTAATTTAAGGTGTAACAAATAACTTCTATTTGCTATACAAACTCTCAGAGGAACTTGTATGGAGGCCAGAAATGGAAGATAAAGTTATCCTCTCTTAGTACGTCCTAGTGTTGTCTCTGGAGGGCATCTCTTATGCAAGGATTCTCCTCTTTATATCCCCCTGTATTTCCCTAGGAAAATCAGTCCTGGACAGAGGCTGGCAGTCAGTAGTTGTGTACAAGGAAAGCTGGGAGGTGGTGTTTCCTCAACCTTGCTTATTCTCAACCCAGCTTGAAGACTTTGCCACCAAAGAGCCATTGTACACTCAGCGCCCTGTTCACTTGTCTGAAAGACAAACCCAGGGCATGGGGCATTTTGTCTGCCTGCTTTCTGCTCTGGTGTTGCTGTATGCTTCTCTAAGCTGCCAATTCTGAGACTCTGGCTTTTTACATACTAAACAAAAAATGACTTTTCTGTTACGTACTGTGGTCTGGGTGATCCACAGGTTGGTGTATATCATTGGATTATATTTGTTCTCACAGCTGCGAGCCTTCAGATATTGCTTTCACTATAGCTCTATATTAGGTTCCCCATTACTATTGCCATTATTATTTTTAATATTGGTGCTGATGCTGTACTTGTCAGGTGGTCTCTGCGCAAGACCCTTTTCCCAGTACTTTACTGTACCTTCCAATTTCCATGTCATCACCACACATTCAGAGCCAAATTTTACTGTGGCACACCCGGGGGTAATACCACAGGCTGTCACAGAGCAAAGTGCAAGTCTGGTGCTTTACTTCGGTAGACAGGAGTATGTTTGAGGTTGGGTGTGTTCAAAACTGTGATACAGAGATGAGGTTTTCCTGCCTGGCCTGAAGGTGACTTTGGGAGGGGGGGATCATGCTCCAGGTCCTCATCACCTCTTGCAGACCTGCTGCTCGAGGTGTGTGGGGAGGGTTCATTTCCAAGCAGAGCCTGAGCGATATATGCAGTGTTGCGATGTGGCTGTGATGCTCAGTAGCATTTCTTGGGGATGCTAAAAGGTGCTTTCAATAAAAAAGCCTTTTTTTCCACATTTTTTTGAGGAGCTGGGTTGCCACTGGGGTAATCACTCTAGTGGAACTAGAAAGGTGTTGTGCTGCAGTTGTTTTCATATTTATGTGCTGCTCTCTTTGGCTATTATTTTACTTTTACTGGGTCCACTATTGTATTTCCCAATCAGAGCTAAACACTCCTGAGCCCTGGGGATTTTTGCAATTATTGCCACTGACAGAGCAAACGGGAGCAAGGAATCTAAGCCGTTGCTATAGAGGCTGTATATAACACAATACCCGTGGAGCACTGGGCATAATAACCATAACATGAAAAATGAACTATTGATTCTCTGCCCACTTCGAGGGAATGAAAAATTTCCTCCCAATCCGTAAGCCAGTGCGCTGACAGCATCCTCCTCCTAAGTGCCTGTCCGCCGAGGTCTGACTCTGTCCTCTGGTCGCCGTTTAGTTCAGGCTAATCAAAATGCACGTGTATTTGAGGAGAAAACTCGTGATATGCGTTACCCGTGCAAAGGTTTCGTGGCACTTCACAGGCATGCAAGGTGCTGTCTCGGCTCCGGCGGGTACCAGTCCTGCCGTACGTCTCGGGGAGGGGTGAGGGCTGAATCACAGAAAGCGTCAAGAGGCAATTCTGGCATCCTTACTCATTCAGAGCGTTGCTTCAGTCTCTGCATAGTCCCACTGTGCATAAACGTGCTGCTTGATGTGAGCAAAGATGTCATGGTTTTAGTGATTTTAACCTAATCACAGAGGAAATCTTTGGGAAAGATTAGCCCCCGATCCTGTGTCATAAGGAGAGACAACAGCAGAAGTGATCTCTCCCCTCCTCACAAGCTAAAATTCAGCTGTTTCCTTTGAAGTGATAAACTATTTACCCAGGCTTGAAATTTCACTTTTGTTTCTCATTGCTGGGATTCTCAGCAGTGCCCTGTGCAGTTTTGCTCCAATGTCCTCCATGTGCGGTGGCCGGGGGGCGATGGCCCACGGACCAGAACCGATACCAGTTTTCCTTTCCTTCATAACCCCTCTCGCTGGTTTTGGGTACCAAGTACAGGGCAAAGAGCCTGTACCAGGCAGTATTAGCTCTTTGTGGGCAGCTGAAAGAGAAGCGCCGTGTGTGTATCAGTAAAACTTGGCTGCTTGCTCTGCCGGCGTTGGTGCCAGCGTTTTCTTTGGTTTGCTCCGTGCAGATTTGGGACCTTGTGTTTCATTTGGAATTTTGCTCGGGACTGAACCCAAGCTTGGGAAGCAACGCTGCCAAGTTTTCTCTGGTTTTGTGTCAAGAGCAACTTTGGATTAAAGCTGGCACTGGACCAGGCACGTGATCTAACTCCCATACTGTCTCGTACATTGAGGAAAGCTGGCCTCGTCTAGCCAAAATGGAGTCAGACAGAGGGTGTTATATATGCCTGATGTAAAATCAAAGTAAGTGCCGTGGATGTTTTTACCCTCCCTTTTACTCTTGGTCGGCAAACATCTCACAAAAGAACATCTGTGGAACAAACCTTCAATGTGAAAGTTGGGTATGTTTTTTTCTTTTTCTCGATCCATTTCTGCAGTAGCACGTTGAAGGATGACTCTGCCCTTTTCGGGTGTGTGGTTGAAAGAAATGAATGTGAGAACAGTGGATGAAGCCCAGTGGTTGAATGCCAGGCACCTGGAGCTGCCACATCCCCATAGCCTTGGGGACAGGTCCCCAAAAGCAGCCTCTGATTCCCTCTTTGGAAAGCTTGAAGTGTTCTGCTGGGTGCTGTGCTGAAGGCTGTCACCTGAGGGTAATATATAAGAAGCCATTGAAAGCGTTTGATGTGTCAGCATTTTTGTTAGTACAAATAATTAACAAGAAGATTGATTTTTGGACCGAATTCCTTTTTCCCTCTCAGGGAAAGAGATGATCTCACTAAAGGTATCTCGCTCTTTATTTAGGTATTTCTGCTGTATTTGTCACATACCAAAAGAGGCATTGCTAAAGAGGATTGGGATGGCATTTTTAAACGTGTTGTCAACAAAATCCGTAGCGTGAGACTCACAAATGTGAGCAGTGGGTCTGTGTAACCCCACAAACACTCAGGAGGAACAGGTACATGATCACTTGTATCTACAACCTCTTTGTGTCCCGCTGTTACCTCCCCTAAATCACATATCTGTACATCAACTCACGCCAAAGCACCCGTGTGCCACTGCGCTGAATGGTTCTGCCTGGAAGCTGGATCTCCAAAACTGGAGAGCCCCTTCTGTGGTCTTCTGCTGAGCATTGCACGGAGGGGAGACCTTGGGCAGAGGCCATTAGGTGTTATGAACCCAGCTGTGGTGCCTGTCATACCAGCTCATGCAAAATGTCTGTGCTGTTGGCAGGAATTAGTTTGCCAAAATCAGGAAGACCAAGACAGATGTTACAGAGTGTATTTTTGTTTTGGATGGATAGCCAACTCCCATGTATTCATAACTAGCAAGTTTTATTTTTAGTATTTGGATGCAGAGTGATAAACAGGCAAGAAAAAAACAACCTCAAACTCCATTTTCAACTGTATAGAGATACTGCTATATTTCATGGAGTTTCTGCTATCTCTTGCCACGTCAGTGCATGTTTCTGAGCTCTGTGCTCAATCCTTTTGCCTTCCCTCTCAGGCTGCCTCTCAAACCACACCTGCGATATGTGACCTACCCACTCCACTTAGGGCAAAGCAGGCTCGGCGCAGTCCTTTAGAAGTGTTTCCGTGTTTGGGTCCTGGAATTCTGTGCTTGCTTCATCTGGAGTACAACAAAAGTCTTCTGATTAACTGCAGAGGCAAAGCTCCTTGGAATAAAATTTGGATTAATAATGGAAATGCATTAAAAAATTTATATGAGAAACGGGAATTTATGTCTCTCTGGGAACTTACATTTAAATACAGTCTACCTGAAACAGACACTCAGGATGTAATAAACACAAGATTCACGTTGAATGTTTGAGCCCTGTTGAGGTCTCCAATCCCAACCTGCTTAAAAATCTTCCTATGTAGCAGTTGGTTACCACGCTTCTCACTCACAACCTTTTTCTATCTTCTAGCAGAAATAAACCCACTCCCTGCAGGTTTTTCACTGGTGAGGTGGAAGCCCCTTACCTTTCTTGTTACCATCTCCTGAACTTTTTTCCAGTTGGCCTGTGCTGAGTCTTGAAGTCTGGGCCAAAACCAAACCCTCTGTTCGTGCTGAATGTTGCCGAATGCGAGGGGACGATGCCCTGCCGGACATCCCTGCGTATGTTAGTACAGCTCAGAGGGACACGGCGGTATTTTGCTGTACAAGCACCTTGTGCCTGCTTAGCCAACCTGCTAGCAAAGAGCCTGCCCTCAGCTTCTCTTCCCTAAGCCTGGTTTTTGGGTTTTATAGCTGCTAGGTATGTACATTTGCATTCTCTTGCTGAAGATTACCTTCCCATCCTCATCGTCAGTGAGTTGCATTTTACTGACTTGGGGCTGAATTATCAAAATCCCATGGATTTTTAAGCTGTGGTCCAAATCCTGAGTAGCACCTTCCAGCTTGACTTAGTTTTCCTTTATTTTTTTGATTTTTTTTTTCATGGAATTATATTGTCAGTGAAAATATTGGCTAGACATACAGACTCACCCTCATGGGAGAGGTCTTTGAAATATTCTGAAATAGTTTTGGCAAAAGACACCAGATTATCAATGATCAATCTCTTTTAATACAGATTTTCAATTATCTTTGAATCACGTGTGTTACATACTGTTTCAGGCTACAAATGGAAAGGTAGATAATGAGGTGCTATGGAAAAGGCTGTCATCGCTGTTCTTCTATCCCAGCTGGAAGCAGGAAACTCTGGGATTATCAATAATTATCTTCTGGTTCAGCCCTATTTTATAGCCCTGCCTCAGCCAGCCTTTGGGCTCAGAGCAATGATTTAAGCGAAGATAACCCACAAAAATTTTATATCTGTGACAATATGAAACAGGGCACCCTAAGGTAGTATGTATTTTTAAAGTTGGGTGTAAGAAAATGAAAAAAGAGATTATGTTATTTAATTCTGGGGTCTAAGCACAGCTGAATCAAGAGCCTGAAAGTGTTAGAGCCAGCTCAGTGACTCGGCATTGCAAAGGGGAAATTGAGTTCTGGATCAATATGTCTTTTTTTTCTTTAAAGGTTTGTGTGGGCCAAATGCACTAATTTACCACTGGGAAGGCATAACATTTTCTGAATTTACTTGAGCCCATGCAAGTTGAAGTGGAAACTATTATTTTAATGTTAAGCATTACCTTTTGGGTTGCATTGCAAGATCTAGATTCTGCATGCTTTTCCAGTAAGTGCTGGACTTAAATCAGATTTGAATCTTACATATCAATCTTATTCCTTCTTCCAACTGTCTTTCATTCCAGTTTGCTTCTTGCCTTTTACATCTCTCCTAAAATCTATTTAGTTTTTGTGCTCTGCTTAATATACTCTCCCAATATTTAATTTGTTGGAGGTTAACAGCATTCTGATTGAAACTTCCATCAGCTCAGAAATAGTATCAAAGGAGAAAATGATAGTCGAGGGAAATCTAAGGTATTTTTAAATCTGAAAGGCTAATTTAGACTAAATGCAAAATGGATGTGAACAACTGCCCTAGTATTTTCACAATATCCAACCAGACACCATCTGAAGAAAAAGTACTAATATCTTCATTTCTTTTTATGTGACAACATTGGCAGGTGCTGATATAGGAGGCAAACTAACTCATTTGGACTAAATTGGGTAGTTCAAACTGAACAAAAGGCATTCAGCTGCAGTTTCGTAATACGTGGTACAGAGACCCTGGGATCCTGAACAGCAGTGTGTGAAATTGCCTCAGAACTGCGTGTGTTTGTCAAATTATTGTTTTTTTCTGCAAATACCACCCACTTTTGAGTTTGTTTTCACTGAGATTTTCTGTCTGAGTTTCCTCTCACTTTCAGTGTGCAGACTGGAGTAATTGCATCTAAAATTTGGCAGCGCAGGACTGGGAATAAGGAGTGTGGTACCATCCGCACTGACCGGCCACTCGGAAGAGCTCATTCGACATATGGAAAAAAAGTCACAGCTAAAAGCTTTGAATATTTGCCCAGAGGTAAATCTGGGGGTTTGCCATTGCCATAGCGGTAAGAAATTTGGTCTCAGTTAAGACCATTGCCTTGAAAACCCTGGAGATTAAATTCCTCTATAGATGTGATTGACCCCATCAGAAAAGACTGCACTGGAAGGTTTTCTATAGAAGCAAGTGAGAAACCTTTGAGTATCAAGAGTGCCTTTTTTTTTTTCTGATATATTTTTAGCATTGATCGTTATCTGTTAAGAACAGAAGTAAAAGGTTGGTAGCATATACCAACATGTTTTTATTTTCACAAGGTATTAACTTCTTCCTTTCTATTTCTTGGAGAAATGCTGCATGGAGTGGAAAGCCAGCTGGGGTTTCTATACCTTATGAATATGTTGTGTGTGTAGCTAAAGGTTCCTGCACTGCTTAGCTGAAATCCTCTCCAAGGGCCAGTCCTTACACCACTGATTATGCTGTAGTCACTTGTCAGCTTGTCTCTTTTTTTTCTCCATAATATATCCACCACCAGTTCCATAACCTCCTCAAAGCCCTCATCCTGATGCTAAGAGCACAGCCTGTTATCCAGTTTGGTCTCTGGACAGGCAGGCATGGTGGCTGGCCTGATTCAGCTGTTAATTCATTAACTACACGGGTATAAAGAAGTTACACAAGTACATTAGTGCAAGTAGCATCAGAATCAAGCCTACATAAAAGCCATCCCTCCGACAGTAATTGGAAGATTCAATGTATGGAATTAGTTGATTCCATCAGTAGATACCTGAGGACATAGCCTGAAATCGAGTACCAGGAAAATTCACTATGTATGAACTTCCTGAAAGTTCAGTCACTTACTGATCTCAGGGTTTGATCCAAGCGTGTTTCTTAAAGAAAATTTAATTGGTTAGTACAAGTCACACTAAGGATGTTGAGCACTAATTGTCTTTGTCTATAAGCTTTTTTGATCTGCAAAATGCCTTTGGAAGAAGCATCACAAGAAGCACACACACAAAAAAAAAGGCACTGAGAAATCAAAAGATGAAGGAAAAAAGAGCCCAGTATGTGGTCTTTGAGACTGTCTTTTGTGGCGTGATTTATTGGTCTCTCCGTTTTGGTTCAGGCCCCAGCTCAGAGACAGCAGCTTACAGAACGACCAAGTGGGCTGGCTTGACAGAGATGCATGTTGGACCTGTAATACAAAGCAGGCTGAAAGGAGAGGTGGCTGAGAGTTCAGGGAAATAAGGCAGCCTTTTCTCTCTTTTCCTCTTTCTCTTTCTCTTTCTCTTAAAGGAGTGAATGTGTAACATCACGTATTTGCTAAACTATTCATTTTCCCTAGGCCCTTTGAGTGACAAAGGTCAGATCTGCTTGTCCTCATTATTTTTCTTGCATTGCTTACTACTTGTACGGAAGTTTAACTTTATGTCATTGATTTATTTTAATGACCAATGGACCATAAATCAGTAGCAAGATAAACAACTTCCAGTAGTGTCTGCATGCATTGATATTTATCTTTACAGTGGATGTGAAACAAGATGAATTACAGAAACCCCACCTACACTTGCAACACCTACATATTTCCCAACTGTTTTTATGCCCGTGCTATCTGAAAGTGGATTTGGCGTTACAAGTCTGCCTTCAAAATATTGATAACAATAGAAAGGCATCCCACTGAATTACTGTGAAGTTGTGACTGTAGGAGTTTGTGCATAATTACCCCTCTTGTATACTATAGGTGATATTTATCTCCCTTAATCTGAGTTGCCTGAAAGTCCCGGCTCTGTCCACCATCAGTGGAGGGAGATGAGTAGTCCTAGGGCAATTCTTCCTGCCCTGCGTGACCTGCCCAAGACAGGAGGAACGCAGACACCTTTGGAGGTTTGTTTTTCTCCATCAGCTTAGAGAGGATCTTGCTTTCACGTGGCTGCAGTTAGAGGAGATGAAATCTTATTGATGGGAATTACTGTGTTAATGCTATATAGTGCCTTATGTGTAGGTGACACTGTAATAGTGCTTGTTCTATGGGGCAGGTATGAGGAAGGAGTACATTGTACCTGATTAAAGAACTCTTCTGTGTAGAAATGCACATAGAGATTATTAGAAATTAAGGACAGATCATTGACTCTTTTTGTCACAGGTCATTAACTGTCGTTCAAGTATACTGTTACCAGCCCGGAGCCATTAGGGATGTATGTTTCAGTCTTCTAAAAATTCAGATGTGGGTTTCACGCAGGAAAAGAAGCGAGAAAAATCCTAGTGCCCATGGCCCCCGTTAAATTACGGTGCACGTGTCATTCCGTCAGAAGACCCTGTAGGTGTGCCATGTCCTGTCTTCCAGAGAAAGCTGAAAAATCCCAATGGATGGGTGGCTCAGTCTGTGCTCCAGCATCGCTGTATTTTTGAGCTGTCTCACCCGATGCCCTCCTGCTCCTCTTCTTCCTGGTTTTTGTTAAAATGCAGAATTTGTTGTTGCCTTCAAGCTGCTCGGTGTGATGCCCCTTCGAGGAGAATCTGCAGTTGTTCTGCGTGTCTCCCTCTTCCTTCTTGGTATTCCTAGCATGCCTTGTATGGGATGAATAAGTCGGGGAGGCAATTCAACTGGAGTTGTTTGAAGCAACGGATGATTATGATTTTCCACAGCGAATGTAAGTCTTGGCATTGTCAGACAATAACTCATCCTGGGTTCTTCTGATAAATTGGCTCGATCATGGCTGATGAGCACTGTATAGCCACAGTGGCTGTGGCAGCGAATCTTTCAGAATCATTGCAAATGTGTTCATCTCTGAATAAAGCCATAGAGGCATTTTTCAGTGAAACCTTTGTGACTGATGCCACAGACTGGTTTGGCATGACTAAAAATTCACTCTGTCCATTTTCATTCAATATCTTCTATTCAGCCTCACAATGTCCCTTTAATGAAACCATTTAGGAAAATGATTCTATTTTGTGGTAATACTGGCAGGCCAGGGAAGTTCATGCTTGTTAAGCAAACTGGCTCATACACTGACCAAATCACTGCTGCAATACTCGCTTTGAGAAGGCATTTACCGCTAAGTGTTTGTTAGCACAGAGAAAACCCAAGCTGCTTCTAAACCTTTGCAAATCTAATACCGAGAAGTCTTATCCTGGAATATCTTTTTAGCAGGTGAACTCAGGAGCTATTAGGAGGCCAGGGTATTGTTAGCAGAGAGAAGAAAATAAAATACATGCTGAAAAGAGAACATAAGATTAAAGATAATAGTTCTGCTGTAGGGGCCCCTTTAGGCAATCGGGAGAAATAGAATAAGGTTTGTAATATTCTTCTCTCTCTCCTAGCCTAGAGAAGTCTTCATGTGCAAAATATTTTTAATCTCGTTTTCTATTTCGAGACTCTGTTTCACAAAGTCATTTTTATACATCCCAACATAAACACTGCAGCAGATTTAAGAGGGATTTTGTGTCTGTCAAAATTAAGTGCATCAGTCTGTGTGCGAGGCTGGGAAATGTTAGGAGGCAATCACAGTGAAAAACAAACATACAAAAAAGGCAAACATCAAGTGTGGAATAGTTTTATGTTTCAGATAAGTGACTTTATTCCCAAGGCTGACTAATGACGGAGGAAAGAGAGGTTATTCAGTGGTTATCACAGACGACGGCTGATTGGGGCTTCTGGGTTCTTTTTCTTTGCTGACTCATTTTCTGGCCTTTAATGAGTCAAACTCTGTGTCATTCTAGCCTGTAAAAATGGGTGTAATAAGGGTATGTGTCCCAGAAGCATTCTGAGTCTTAATTGACGTTGGTAAAATATTCTGATATATTTGTTTGAAGTTGCTAAAATGAAAATAGTATTGCTAACAGCAGCACCAACTCTTTCCATGTGAACATTTCTGCACTGAACCATACTCATGTGGACCTAAATCTTTTGGATTTTCTTGCTTTCCATTAGTTTTTATGCTTCATGAATCAGGCAAAAAAGCTGAATGTTTCCACCAGTGCATTCAGCAGAGGCATATGAATCTAACATTTGTGTCTTTCCATGTTTCTCTTCCTTTCTCCAGCGTGAACTCTTGTATTGAAATTTAAGGTTTATCTAGATTGAGCTTTCTTCTTGACAGTCTCTGTAGCTTGGCTTTTGTGTGTGCTGCCAGGTCTTTGGGAGTGTAAATGTGCTATGTCCCTCTCCCATGAAAGTCTAGGACAAAATTCTATTGATTTTCAGTAGGGAAGGATCAGATTCAATATTAAGAAAATTCCATTTCCTACTAATGATCTATTTTGGTCTCCAGACAATTTGCAGAGTTACCTTTAAAACAGATGTCTAAATCTGATGGTCTGCTTGTTTTGTTCTCTCTAAATAACCTGGAAAAAATTACATTTATTAAGTTCAGCCCTGCAGATGCTTATCGACATTGTTGCTACTCATCCAAAGGTGACCCTTTTTATGAATAAGGATTACTTCTAAGAATAGAGGCTGGCAGGATCAAGCCCTAAAATTCTCACAGTCATTTGTATTTCAGACCAAATTTCATGTCTGTCAGCTGACTACATTTGCTTTGACTGCAGCGAAGCCTGGTAAATAGAAAGCAGACAAAAGAATTAATAGTGAACTCAACTAAAACAGGAAAGGTTGAAGGGATGCTAAAAAAAGAAAAAGGGTCTTAGGCAAGTAGAGAACATGATTTGAAGGAGAGACCATAGCTGTTGTGTTGGAGGGCAATTGGGTTGCATGGTCAGGAATTCAGCAACACCAGCCCTGTTCTAAGCAGTGGTCTGTAAATTGTGTTAAATAGAATATAAACAAGATTTACAAATGATTTCCAAATATGGATTATGTAATGCAAATTAAGAGAAATACTAATAAAGAGGGAAAGAAATTGTGAAGCAGAGGCGTGGTTATGGTACGGATTCCAGGAAAGAGAGTCTTTGCACAGAGGCTGAAGTGCTGAGCTTTTCTTGCAGCATCCTTGATGAGATTTTGAGAGATTCAGAGCTGGGCAAACACAAATCATAGGAGAAAAATTGGCAGAGATGCAGGGCCACATTCAGACTGTTTTTCTACAGAAACCTATCTTTAGCATCTGAATTTGAGAAAGTGATCAGTGATTCAGGCCACCTACAATCCAGTGCTGCCAGACCCTGCTGTCTGCACCGTCAGTGGAGAAAAGCAGTCGTGATACTTAAATTAGCTACTGGGAGCAGATTATTCTGAATACACCCCTGAATTTAGGCATGAAAATAAGTTTTAGTAATGTTTAGCTAAAGACAGCTGTTGAAGCAACTAGGGACCCAATAGGATGAAAGTGTCTATATCACTTGGCTTTGATTTCCTAATTTTATAAATATGGAGGAATATTGAAATTCTGGTTTATTTTAAGGTAAAAATTTTTAGGGGGAGGGGAAGGAGAACACAGAAAATAACGGTGGTTTCTCCAATGTCCCTACAGGTTTTGGAGTTAAAGTAGTGCAAAATGGGAAAATTGTAGGTATTCAGTGAGGAATCTTACAATGAAAGAAGTGCAATGAACAGGGCAGCACTGCAGCCTTTAGCAGAAAAGGCCATGTACTTGCAAGTAGGATGGTGCGTAGCTGCTTTGGTGGTTCCAGCAAACATATTTATCAGGAGTCATGTATTCGCTCTTGCTCTTTATCTTTTTAATATGGCTGCTCATTATCAAGGTGCTTTTGCATTGTTTTGCTTTTTGTAGCTCTATTTTGGTTTTAACTCATTGTCACACTGTAAAATTTTAGCACTAATAATAATTACAGACAGATTTTAGTTGTCCCATGTGGGTCCACTATGCTTACTTTTCCTTGTTCTTTTTCAATTTTTTAGAGTTGTGTACAATAATGCCTAATGAATTTCATGGCTAAAAAAAAACCTCATGCAAATGAGAGGAGGAGACAGAGAATAGAGAAAAGGGGGAAAATGAGGATACTTCAGCTCAGAAGTGTAGGAAAATATAAGAAAATTGTAGAAGAAAGCCTATATTACACAATTCTCTTACCTATCTCTGACAAAGATAATATTAGCCTCCTCATTTAAAAAAAAAAAATTGGAAGTCAGTGGGTGGCTTTTCTAATGGCTCAGTGGGTTTTGGCTGACTAATGCTCAGAGTCTTCAAGAATGTGAGCAAAGAACTGCTGCTGTGTGTCAGGAGGACCTGATGTGGGCCCAGGAATTAGGCATGGTTAGGGTAGAATTCACCTAGCCAGATGCTGGGTGGCTACCTCTGAGCTAGTCCCTGGGCTTGTGCTAAAGGCAGAGGAAACCTCACTTGATATTTTTTTTTCCTTGAGTGGGGTACCTGAGGTCAAGAAAATGAATGCTGTCCATCTCTCTGTCCCATGTTGCTTCAGATAGATACAAAAGATCTGCCCATTTTTCAATGATGTAGCGTAATGAGACTCCTGATTCTCTGTGCTGGAAGTGGAAGGAGTAAGGTGGATCAGAAAGCCCCGGCCACACTCGGCTGTGGGTGAGGGATTTGTGATGGTAGAGAACCTCTGGAACAAGCCCACAGGCGGGTGAAGTGTATCCAAGCCTTGATCATCGCTAGGAAAGAGTGCTGACCTTCCTTTGCAAACAGGAAATATAAACAGCATTCACAGCGCTGCTGCTCTCTCTTTCCAGGCAGAAAGAAAAAAAAACCAGCAATCTTGTCAAATAGCAAAACCAAGAAAGATGAAAAGAGTAAATGGACAAAAGCTCAGATTAAAAGTTTTTTCTCATTTTGAGTTGTTATCAAGAAAGAGATTGCTGTCAAGAAACCCTAAGGACTTTGGGTATCGATTTTACATGAAAGGTTTGGGTAGTTTTTGGTGGTAGTAAATAAAATACATTTTGTGATAGATGGAGTAAGAGCTCAAACGACTCACCAGAGTACTGTTTGCCTTCTTTTCCGTACCCACTGGGCCAGCATCCCCGTCTGGGAGTGCAAAATGGACAGCTGATCTCCTCCAGGCAAGCCCAAATGATGTTTTCTTAGCCACCGGCTGTAGCGGCCGGCATTTCAGAAGCCAGCTTACACAGAGTGTGGGTGCACATTGTGTTTGTTGGAAAGTGTGGAAAAGAACAATGAAATATGTGAAGTGTTAAGAAAGACTTTCAGATTCTCTCCTCATTAACTTCCCAACATGGGCACATAAATGTTTCCCACTGAACTCACTGGCTGAAAATGCTGCTATTCGTGATGCACAGTAACGTCTTTCCCTCGGCAGTTTTATATGCTAACTTTGATTTCTGCTTTGGCGTCTTGGAGAGCCTGACGTCGTAACTCGCTTTCTCAACTCAGTCAATACATTTGGAGAAATACCACTCAGAGGTCATAACATGCTGTTCCATCTGCTCTGTCCTGGCCTATATCCTCAGCTGGATTTGCAAATCAGGTCATGGACATAAACGTTACTTGGGAGCCAGAGCGCAGGAATTACAATACCAGGTCAGAGCAGTTGTCTGCTTTGTCTGGGATTAAGTCTGGCGGAATTGGCACCATGTGCCGCAGGAAAAGGAGCGAGCTGGAAAATCAGACCATGCGTGTGCTGGGAAGATGAATGGTGGTTTTGTGCCTTCATATCTACGTGTTAAGGACAGACTGGAAAGGACAAGAATTCCCGCATGCGCCGGGCTGTGATGATCTTCCCTGTGGCATAACTTCGTGAGAGCAAAACCAAAACTACTTTTTACTCTTTTTACTCTGTTTTCCCATTTTTAAAAAAGTGTGTGATCACTCCTCTGTGGAAAGAGAGAAAGAGTGTGTGTTTGCATCTCTGTCTTTGGGTACGTCTTTTCTCCTCATTTTTCCCCCAAAGTCCTTTGAATTTGCTTGCCAATTTTTTATGCGATTTGATAAACAGGTAGAGAGCTTCGTGACAAAGGAGTTCCTGTGAACCTGTTGAAATATGGTGGGCAGAAGAGATACTTTAAATGAGGGAAAAGCACTAAAAAGCAGACTACAGTCTGGGCACAGACCTTTTCAGGCACCACCACATCCGTATCGTAGAAATTGGAAATGGCCCTTGGCAGGGGCTGCTGGAGGCCTCTGGTCCAGCCTCCTGCTGAAAGGACCAAACTAGATCAGGGCAGCTTGGCCTGGGCTGCGTCTCAAATACCTCTGAGGATGGAGATTCATCAGCCACCCTGGATGACCATTTCCAGTGTGGTACTACCCTGCAAGTGAAGAATCTTTTCCTAATGTCCAGTCTGAACCTCCAACTTGGGGCCATCTACCATTTTCAAGATTGAGAAGCATTTGGCTCCATCATCTTTATAACTCCCCTTCAGGTAGTGGGAGGCTGAGATTGGATTCCCCCCTAGTCTGCTCTTCACAAAACCAAACAAGCTGATGCTGAGTCAATTAACCACAAGAAAAGGAAGTTGTAGGTAACCTTGGAATTACTTTTTCTTTATAAATGAGAAGATGGAGGGATGAGAATTAGATGTTTCTGCACTTCCTACAGAAATCTGTAAATGCAGCCCTGTATTGATCTCTACTTCTTCATATAGTCTTTGAAGAATAACAGCTATTGCTACAAGAACACTTATGAGTGCTTTCTCTCTAAACAAATGATAAAGTATCTTACCTTATGTCAGCATTAAAGAACTGAAATCAATTGTCTATCTGCCAGCATTATGTATTTCATGATAAGTTTGAATACTCTTCTCTCTAGTGCCGTTTCAAATCAGTACCTCATTTACAGAGTTCATGTAATGCCTCGTTGGTCTAACATAGTGCTCCCTTAATGTTTTCTAGTTTGTATTTCAGACCTGGGTTTTAAATAATTTCAAAATTGCAAACATTGTTTTGCTATTTCCCCCATTGCCTCCCAAAAAAATCACTAAAATATTTGCATTTTGTTATTCCATAAAGAATTGTAATGGTTGTCGGTTGCACAGCAAAATCAAGCCATCAAGAAAACTGGATAATGTAAAAGAAATTCAGAGATTTGCAGTATTTACCGGTAAATGTCAATGTACATCACTTGGGCCGGTGAGAGGCAAGGATTTAGCATCTCATTTTATTGAGGATTTAGTATCTCATTGCAACCTAAGAAGTTCCACTTGATAGGTTGTGTGTTTTTTATCCGTAAAGTTGTGCTCTTCTCTGTGCTTCCCCCAAAAAAGATGCTTTGAACACAAGCTGCCATGGTTCACAGCGTTCGTCAGGACTGTAGTAAATTGGCAAAGTGAGAGCAGCTAACAGAGGCAGCCAACAGACTAGCGGTTTCTGTGCTTTGCTTTGAGATCTTGGCACTTCTGGGGCTGTTGGAGGGCTGCTGGGAACTCTTTGAGGAAGTCCAGGGTGCCAGCTACAGCTGGGAAAAGACATCTCCAGGAGGCCCTGAGTGCCAGCAAGCCCTAGCAGGGCAGCAGTGTGAGCGACGCAGTGGTGGGTGTCTGCTACAGACGGCCAGATCATGAAGAAGAAGTAAATGAGGCTTCCTTCAGACAACTGGAAGAAACCAGCGTGGAGAAGAGAAGTCTCAGGGGGATTTTATCCACGTGTATTAATATCTGATGGGAAGATGTGAAGATGTAGCCAGACACTTCTCAGTAGTATCCAGTGAAAGGACAAGAGGCAACGGGCACAAGTTGAAATACTGGAAATGCCATTTAATCGTAAGAAAGCTTTTTCTCTCTGAGGATGTCTGAGCACTGGAACAGTTTGCCCAGAGAGACTGCAGCATCTCTACCCTTGTAGGTATTCAAATGCAGCTGGACATGGCCCCGAGCTGCTATGGCTGGCGCTGCTTGGAGCAGGGGTTGGACCAGATGATCCTCAGAGGTCTTTGCCAGCCTCATCCTGCAGCTCTGTAAGAAGCCACATTCATTCTTTTCCTTTACATCAAAGCAGCACACAGCAGTGAGGAATAAGGGACCTGCTTTCCGGGGATGTGCTTGGAGTTTGCTTAAAAAGACAACAAGTGGGAATGGTTTGCAGCACAGCTTTCCCAGAGCGTATTTGCTTAGAGCAATGTAAATTTTCATGAGTGAAATAATTCACCTTGAATTGCTTAATTATTGGCAATAAAAGAAACTACAAGGCTGACCTGCAAATTACAGGGATAAAAAACTAAGTGCAGGTTTAGACTTCAGTGAAGCTTTGTTGGAACTCTGTAGGTATTCCAAGTGTATGTTTAAGAACGTCAAATGAATAAATAACAGCTACTTGAGCCATCTACTCTCTTTAACTGCAATTAGTGGTACACTGCAATCTGCTTTCTGAAAGAATTGGAAATTTTCCAACGAGGAAAAAGGCCACAGGATTTTGGTACAGTTGGTAGAGATGAAGTGATGTGATGTCCTTGCAGGTTGGAGGAAGGAAAGCCAGAAGAGAATGACCAGGCAGATGCTGAATGGTAAGCATCAGGATTTCAGCTCAAGCTGGACAAGGGAAAAGATTTCACAGGCTCATAGTCAGAGAATAGCTGGTGTTACTCGTAATGCAACACATTGAAGAGACCTTGAACTTCACTTCTGAAAAGAGCAGCATAAAACGAATAACAAATTCATGTCTTTCAATAGCAAATGATATTCAATATACGTCATTTGCTAAATGCTCGATTCCAGTAATTCATACATTGTATGTGATTAAATATTGCTTACGACAGGTAGATTTAGCACAGAGACCACTCAAATAAAGTAGGAAAAGAAGCTGTTTGGTTAAAACAGAAATGGTAACAAAGGGAAAGTCAGCGTGTCACACGGTAATCTTGGTTAACTGAGGAAAGGCGTGTTTTGGACTGAAGACGGCCCTGGAAACAGAGTCTCTTTAGACCCAGAAATTCATCCAACCTACCTGCAGTCAGTCAGAAGCATGTTGGGTGGTAGATGAGATGGCCAAACGCTTGGCCAGAGCAGCTGTAATAGAAAAAGTGGTTGCCAAGTGCTTTAGAGCTGCCTTACAGATAAATGTCAGTTCTCTGCAGCTGTGCCAAAGGAGGAGGTCTGTTCCCGCGTTCTGCCTTGGGGCTCAGGATCACTAGCAATGAAGAAGTGATACGAAATTGTGTGCTGCCGTTCTGGCGGGTGCTGTTAGCATTCTGCCAGTTCGCAGCAAAGCTATAGCTAGTCACTGACCAGCACGCCTGGTCTGTGCCCTCTTCCTGCAGTGCCTGTAGTGCAAATTGCTGATGTGTAAGTAGTGACTCACCCCTACAGCCTCTCTCCTGCCTCTTGTTTCTCCAGTGTGCAAGATCTAGCCAGTGTTGAAGTAAAGATGGGCAAGGTCTCCTTTCTTGTTTGCTTATTTTGCATTCTTCCACTCCTGTGTCACTGACAGAGGCGTATCACTTTCTTTTTCCCTCTAGTCTCTGTACCTGCCTCTTTGGCCTATATTTGCAAGATAATTTCAGGGTCTTGCACCTTCTCTGTTCCTTCTCTTCACCTTGATGTCAAGATTTCATCTCTTTCTCTTTTTGTCAGTCTGCTTTGTGCAGGGATGTATTTCCTTCCCTCCACTTTCTTGATTCCTAGAAAATCCATTCATATTTATTATTGTGTTGCTTTGAAAGTTAGTCACAAAAATAGATACACTATGCAACTGCAGCTATATGCAGACACGTAGCAAATAATATCCTAAACCTATGCCAAACACCTCTACTACAATTCACCCTTCCCTATTGAAGGGGAGAGGAGAATTGTCTGTGTACCTAAAGCCAGTGTGGGAGAAAGCAAGCAGCTTCAAAGGACTGATGAATCTGTTGGTTGCTGTGGGCAAAATGAAAACAAACCTGGAAAGGTGACATTCGCCTGCAGAAAACCAAATCAAGTTGTTTTGCCTGGCTGCAAATAAAATGATTCTTTTGCTTTTGTGAAGTTTGGAAACAGTTATTTCTCACATGTCATGGAAATGAATTTGTTTCTAGAGACTGCATCGCAGTGAACAGGGCTGGGGCGTTCGAGGTCCTGTTCCCACCTATATCTCTGGCATATAGTATAATTGTGAGCAAGATGTTTCACCTCTCTGTGCCTGCTTCTCACTATTTGATAGGGCTAATGATGCTTTCTTCATAAAGCTCTTTCAGTCCAACTGTGGAAAACCAAGCTATGAAAGGTATGTATCCTGGGTGTTATTACACCGGAAAATATCTTGAAGGCTTCTTTTACAATTCAGGGGAGGATGTGTCTGTAAATCCAAAGTCAGCACGAAGCATTATGCTTGTAATATTAAGATTAGGAATCCAAATAAACTAGAGTTTGGTGCACAATGTATATTTTTGTGCTTTATGTTGCTGGTTGTTCATATGCATAAGAGGATATTTCTTCTATTACCTAACATCCTTCTTTCTCTGCTTAGAGCTTGTTAAATTGCCAAGAATAGAAATGAGTACATAAATGGATGTATTTCTAAACCACCTTCCCCTTCGTACAGAATTTCAGATGAGGAGGATATTTCTGCTATGCTGTAAAACATGTGGAGTTGCACTGGCTTTGAGAGGCTTCAGCGCCGTAAGCTTTTCAGTTAGTTTAAGGAATATGGTTCTGTTACTGGGACACTATAGCATCAACCAAAAATAATGAAAAATAGTCCTTTTATTTCTCCAAGGCATTGTATTTGTATTACAGTACAGAGTGATGTGATCTGATTACTTCAAAGGCAATCTAGCTGCGAGCTCCTTGTGTTTATAACCATTTGGTCATCACACGTTGGCCTCTCCAAAGGTCTTGTAAAGATGTTGCCATCGGAGCTTTTATCCCCAGGTTAAGTATTTTAGGGAATTCATTCAGAGCAGCTCTGCTGCAGAGACAGCATTGACTGTTTTCCTTTTCTGCCTTACTGTTTGCTTTCAGAGATTACAGAATTTCTCTCAAAATACAGTTTGTTTCTAAACAAAAGGCTTGGTCACAGTAAATGTATGCAGGAAGAATGAGATCTGCAAACAAGGAAGACTTTGCAATGTGACCTCTTTATTTTGAGAAGATCCTTGGGGAGATAAATGGTGAGCAGAAGTAAAATGCTTCTCAGTACATTGACTTTCTGGAGGGGTTGCAGGTCAGCCTGCCTAAGCCTGGGGTCTATTGAAAAAGGAAGGATCTATTGTTAAGGGAGAATATTTCAGGTGAGGTTGCTGAAAGGGCCTGTGTGACTCTCAGCATTGAAATCAGTTGTCAATCACAGCTTAAGCTACGATTTCATATTCAGTTCATATTCAGTGAAGATATGCTAAGTGTTACCTTCTGAATAATGGTTGAAGGCTTCAGTTCTGAATATCCACCTGATGTCTACATCTTCTTTGTTTGCCATTTTAGCAGAGAGAATAAGACTTCAGTGTACACAAATACACCCTTCTGAGAGTTAACAGGAGCTTCAAATCCAAATTCATGTCCGTGCAACTAGGGCTAATAGTGGTGACATTCCTCCCCATGAGGCAGACAATGGTTGTTAAGGAATTCAAACCAAAAACTCAGCTATAATTTGAAAAAGTGCCTTGGGATGTGTTTTCATCTTCAAATTGTATCTGCCAACACAGAGAAGTCCTATATAGGATTGTCCAGTGCATGAGTTGTGGGTCTAGGACAGAAGACTGCAATCCCACATTGGGATGATTCTTTGCTAGGGCAGGCAGTAATGTTTATTTTGTTTTGTTTTGTTTTTGTTTGTTTGTTTGTTTGTTGTTTTTGTTTGTTTTAATCCTTTATGTTTGCATATTAAGCAATGAAACACATATGAAAAAAATAAATTATTTCAAATGGTACTTGCAAAGAAGTGAGGCTTGATGCTTTCCAGATAGCCTTCTCTCTTCAAAAGGTAAAAAAAAAAAAGTCAAAATTTGTAACTTAAAGTGTGTGATGGACCACTATTATTGGTCAAATAGGGGACAGTTTGGGAAAGAGAGAGAAGGTTAGGAGATTTGTAGTCTAGTCATGCTAATTGCTTTCAGTTGTATTATAAATCTGTCTGAAAGCAAAGAAGTCGCAGAGCTGCTTCTTACATTGGTTTGCATCTGTCAGAGATGAGATAAAGTAACTGGAAAGTGTACACGTGTCCTTTGTCAAGCATGGAAGTGTCAGTGTCTGTTGTTCTTGTCATGGGTTGGACAGCCCTTGTGAGCTTATTGCTGGAGTTCTTCTGGCAAATGTAATTTTCACATCTTAAGCAGACATAATTGTCGAAAGCCTATCAAAACTAGCATGTTGAGGTTTCAAAATTAGGAAAAGCTGGATTGAAAAATGTATCGCTTACTTTGTTTTATGGAAGTAACAGCCTTGAATGTAAAGCTACCAGACAATGGGTTAGGAGTGACACAGCTTCTCCTGGTTATTAGTAAAATGGGTATCTGTTAGGACTGGTGAGTGTGGACATGCATGCAGTCAGGGCAAAGGTGAGACAAGAAAAGATCCCCATGGCTTTCCATAACCAGACCATTCCTCAGTGTTCAACTCGTTTAATTGGAGGTTTATCAGGTGCCTTTGGGTGTAGCTGGTGGAGTCCTGAGGAACCAGGTTACTCTGACCTACAGCTGTAGGCTGTGCACAGCGTTTAGGGGAGAAGCCCTCTATATCTTGTGATGCTGGAAATGGGACTGATAAGCAAAGGGAACACAGAGGGAATGTGAATAAAAAGTCTTGACTACAAATACTCAGGCATTATTTTGCAAAGCTTATAATTTGCATGAATTTGGGCTGAGCAGCAAAAGTATCATGCTTAACATGCAGGCAACTGTACCTCCCCAGCCAAATTTCAGACCCTAGCTATATATAATGCCTGAAATGCTAGAGCTGCTTGGGAAAAGAAAGCTGTGCAAATTCTAAGCTGATATTAGAAACTTTTGAGTCATACTAGGAGCTATACTAAAAAAAACCTGCTGTAATTGTGCCCGAACTAATTCATCTCAATGGTGAAAGACAGAACTGGCATCTTTGGTCAATATTTATCCAGGAATATTGAAAAGAAAAATCTCGGCTGTCACTCAGACCACTGTATTATCAGAAGAAATCTGTGGCAGCATTCAGAAAGCAAAAATTAACCAAAATATCATCCTCCTTTTGGAGAAAAGCAATTTAACATTTAATAAAAAAAGTAACTTGACTCAAGGGGGGTGAACCCACAGCCTATCAAGCCTGCCATATCATTTTAAAATTTATAACTCTCATGATTAGAAAATGTCAAGATAATCAAAATACAGGGGAAATTACAGCTGCAATTGTAAATGAATGCTCTGAAAGCAGTCAGCTTGTGTGGTGCTATAATATCCACATAACAAGCCTAACTTTTAAAACACTTTTGTCACACACAGTTTTTTGCTTATACATTGCTTGAAGATAGTGAAGGTTTGGGTATGATTTCATTGTTGATCTTAAGAGCGAGTTATTAAATCCCTTACATTTGATACACTGCTCAGATAATGAACCTGCGCCGCAGAGAAAGTGTCAAAAAGTTTAATTTCTTTTGTGCTCAAACCCTCCGTATAAATCTGCGTGGGTAATAAAATTATAATCACATATTCACACCTCTTTGCAAAATAAATGTAATGATACTTTGTATTCCCTCGGCACCAGATCTCTCAAGTTCTTCAGGCACTTTATAAACATTAATTAAGACTCGCACCTCTGCGTTGCGTAAGTGCCGTGCTGATCTCCTTCACTGTGTGGGGAAGTAGCTGCCGTATTTCGATTGCTCTAGAGCTGCCTGTTAATCCTATACACATCAGTAAACTGAGGCAGGGAGGTTAAGTCGTGTGATTAAATTCTGGCAGCAAATCAGTGATTGAGGTTGGGGCTGCAATTAAGAGAGTTTCTCCTTCCAGTTCCCTGGTGTCACCACCAGACTTACTCTATGGGAACTTCAAAGTATTTGCAGTGATTTAAATTGGTTTCCGTGTTGAAAGAAATTTAATTCATGGCATTAGCAGGTGTAGGATTGTTAATGCATTGTCACTTGGTATCTCTTGAGGGCAAACGTGTGACAGCAGGGCAGCCACGAACTGTCCCGTGGCATCCGTTAAAGGCTCTTTTCTATAATAAACTATAATAGGCAGCTGTTTGCAAGCATAAGCTGTGCTTTATTATGGTGGGGCTATGGCTCATACATGACAGGATGACTAAACCCATTCTTTTTCTGCTGGTCCTTTGCTTGCAATGTGCTACTTTTTCCTCATTTTCCAGTCAAGAGAACTGTACCTTCTTCTCCTGGAAGCAGCATTTCTCCCCTCTCTTGCCAAAGGCTGTTTTATTAACTCCCGGCTGACTTCTGTTTCCTGTCATTTTCTGCTCCTTTTCCATCTGAAGGAAGACAGTGGTCACGTCATAATTATTTTCTTTAGTAATTGCCACAAAGATGCTGAGTGGTTCCTAATTAGATCAGGCAGCGTTCACAGTGAAACCTCAGCGATGCTGTCCGAGGACGTGAGTTTCCTTCAGATCTCGGTAATTGAGTTGTACAGCCCGTTCTGGTGCAACCCGAGTTTCTCCCTGCAGCTCTTGAAGCACACCAGAGGGTTGGGAAGAAAGAGCAAAAGAAGAGAAAGGCAAAAAAAGCTTCCTTGGGGAAGTAAAATGATGGGATATTTTTTTTTCTCCCTTTCTTTAAATATGCCTTAGTGTGGAAATCTAGCCAATTATATCTCATCACGTTTACATTTTGTGTACAGCGAACTGGAGCCGAAACACTTCTGTATAGGAGAGGATCAGCTAAAAAATCAAAGACTTAGAAGAGTTGTTGGGCTGATGGATAAAACTTGAAAAGCTATTTTTCAAATGCACAGATATTTTGATGCTAAATAACTTCGCCAAATGTTCTAAATCATGCCTTATTTTGCTGTTAGAGGGCTGTAAAGAAGTAGATCATTGCACTGTAGGTGAGATGTTCATTTGGAGGAATTCATGAGCAATACAGAAATGCTGGATACGGTCAGTGTGCTGCTTTCTTTCATATTTATTAGTCAAAATGAACAAAATGGTGGTCAGCTTTTGGGAGAACCCCCAGTGAGGATGTGCCGCCGACAGGACTCATGTTCAAGGCAAATGCCAGAAGCGATGGGAGCAATGGGAAAATGCCCTTTATCTGACATCCCAGTGGGAAGGACCATTCCCTTTCCCCTCCCATTTGTGGAAAGATCACCTCCCTCCCCCCTTTATGTTTAACAGAGAGGAACGGGACGTTTATCCAGAGATGGGAATGGGATGTTTATGCAGAGATAAACTCACGTGGCATCGGGCGGCTGGGATTTGGTCCTCCCTTTGACCACCGCTGTGCTTTTCCCCTGCCATTTCGGCACATGGGCTGCTGTGGATCAGCATCTTGGATTCATGTCTTGCATGTAAAACCTGCAGCAACACCATGCCCAGGCATTTCTGGGGAAGAAGGGCACCTATATCCCTGCAGCACGATGCATCCTCAGGCTTTCCCTGTTGTGTGCTGGCCAGAGCAGCTTGGCCTGTGACTCTGACTGAGCTTTCAACTCCATTGGGCTACAAATGAATTTACTCCATGGCAGAAAGGGTTAAAAATCCACAGGGTCACTTAAACCAGGAGTGTGAAGTGTGTGGTGATGTTTGCTTATTGGCAGGTAAAATGCTGGAGGAAAGGAAGCCATAGGTTAGGCAGGAAAAGAAGAGAATTTAGTTTTATGTTAATAGCTGTGTTTAATAATAATTATGCCAGATTATATTTTTCTCCTTTGATGATTAAAAAAAATACGACAAAGAATGGCCTTCTAAGGCTGGAGTGATCGCTAGATACCTTGCTCATGGTAGATACTAAACCCCTCATTTGATGAGCTACTTCGTGGCAGTGCTTGCATGTAACACGGAAAAATGACTGTCAGCCAGCCAGAGCAGGGCTAGTTATTCTGCGAAGGAGGAGGAAAAAAGGTAACAATCTCCTGAAAAACAGCCAAAAAGATAGTAGAAAGGCATGAACCATCTGCTTTTCTCCTATCAGTACCTGTGGTCTAAAGTTTAATGATAGAAAATGCTACTGAAGGAGACGGAAGCAAAGGAACCTTTTCTTTATCCAGCAGGTAACAGATAATGTTGCTGTCATTTCCAAGGCTTAGTGGATTCATTATGTTTACCAAAATTTCAGCCTGATGCTGTGTATACAATATAATAAAGGAGGAAAGCTGTTTCACACTATGCGAGGAAGAGACACGTATCAGCAGCACAGTTCTGCTTTGGTCTGTTGGCAATGTGATTTAGTCATCCTAAGAAAGATTAGGAACGAATTCAAGAAACATGCTACACCTCACAGGCAGAAGCCACAGTAATATATAGGATGGCAGAGTTTCTGCATATTAGCGGGGCTTTTTTTTCTTTTCTCCAGATAGAATTCACATAAATAATTCAACAATACAAAACCTGGTTCAACCTCGCTGTCCAGCAGAAGCAAAGATAAATATTTGCAAGATTCTAAAATATATTGTTATAAAACAGACTCGTGGCTGGATTCTTCCCGATGTTTTGTGGTCTCTTCGCCATTCCCAACTGTTTTTGCCAATTAGACTCTCCCCAGAGTCTGTAATATCTTACACATATTTGAGGCTTTTAAGTTCTCACCTTGATATGAAGATAGCAATCACTTAACTCATAGTGACAAAAAAAGTAATCTTTAGGATGTATCCCTGCAGTGTGTGGCAACAGTGAATGCAGCTTTTTAAACACAGCCCATGACTCAGGATGCTGTTTGCAAAATCAGAATCAAAAGAGTTGAAATTGCTATCAAAATTATGCCAGTCAGACCTGTTTTAAGGGTTTGTTGCAAAAACAGTTGTCCCACATTAAAATTCAGAAAGGAGAACTGATCCCTGTGTCTTTCCAAAGATCGGTGAGCATCAGAACCCATGTTTGGAACATATGCTTCCAGCTCTGGTCTGTCAGATGTATCTTGAAATACAGAACTTTTTTTTTTTTTTTTAAATAGGTATTCTGGACACTGTAGTCTTTTATCATCGTGAATAAAAGGATTTTTCTTTATTCAGAATCCATCATATCTATTTCATTGCAGTCTCCAAGCAGAGGCTGGTCACAATTGTTGCAGTAGACACTAGTTTTTCATAAAAAGCAGAATATTGTTATTCAAGTGCTTGCTACTCATGGCATCCTAAAACCAAACGCCAAAGAAATGACCATCTTAAACCAGGTGCCGAGGAAACACAAAGCAAAACATAATGGCTAGACAATCTTGTCTAGGCCCTGAGTTTACCATGAAAGGTTGGACCAGATGACCTCTGCGGTCCCTTCCAACCTGAGCTTTTCTACAATTCTGTGGTATTTTCCCTAGACTGTAGATATTGTATTGTGTTTCAGATGTGGGTTGTTCTGTAGTCTTTAAGAACAGGTTAAGCCATTACATTACACATTTTGAGTGTTTAGAAAATGAAACTGGAATTTCTTGTTACATGCTGCTTATACAAAATGAAGGATATAAGGTCCAACTCAGAACTCAAAGGCCATTATGCCTCACGTTTTCCAGAGACAAGGCAAATGGGCAGACCTGAACTCAGCCTTGCTTCCTTTGTGCATTGTGAGCAAAATGAAAGCATCCTTACTGAAATAATTTACATATGTCAGCAAATGTCTCTCATATAACATGCCCGAAGAGGCTGGTAATAAAATAAAGCAAAGTAATTTAGCAAAGAGACAAGGCATGTTGGTTTTCTCTTGGTGGTTAGCAATGACTGTAGTTTTTCCTACTTTACTTAAGTTGCTAAGGAACCTTATTTGCTCTTGAATCAATTTTTAATTGACCCAACAAGGAAGAGTTTTGTTGCAAAAAAATGCCTTCTTCAATTTAGATATGTGAATCAAGATGTTTCAAAGAAATAGAGTTCATTCTAGACGGAGATGCCTGATATTTTCAGAGCAACTCTTCAGTCCTTAAGCCAAATGTTTAAAAGTAAATGCAGACTGTAACAGACTGAAGCCTGTTAGATATTTTGGGGATTAACTGGGGTTTATTGTTTGAAAAGTTTTGGAACAGCTTTACTCCGTCCTTGAGGGTCTTCTGCTCAGGTAGTGAAATGACTCGTGTCTTGAGCTAATTCAGGCCTAACCACAAAGAAAACAGAAAACCTAACTGAAGCCACTGGTGATCACAGTCACACTACATGTTCTGACTTCTGAAATATATATTTAAGTTTATATTCGTTTTAAAATAACATTCCCAAGACCTACAGGTTTGAGATTTTGATGTATTGCTGTTTCATTTAGACCATCTGTCTTCCGATAGTCTGAAATGCCATTTCTTGTAATACAGTTCCTATCAGAGTTGTGGTATTATTAAAAATCGAATTTCATCTCTTTTTTTTTTTTTTTTTTCCAGGCAAAGCTGCTTGGCATCGACACTGTTGGTAAACAAACACAATCAAATATTCTTCCAGTACTGCATTCCCATGTGTGTTTGTTGAAACTGCAGCTCGAATGAGGTTGGATGCAGCAGTTCTACCTGACTGCAGACAGGCACAGCAATATATCTCTTTGCACTCAGTTTGAAGAAGGCACAGTCTTGACAGGCAACTTGAGTTAAGCCCTGTCCAAGATTTTTACACTGGGGAGAAGTGTACTGTAAGACGAAGGCCATCGTTTTCTTCAGAAGTTAGCTTGATTTTTGAAAAATAAAAATTAACACATCTTGAGGTGCTGCTGTATTAGCATTTTGAGACATATTGTATAAAGGGCAAGAAATTATAAATTAAAGAAGATAAGCAGGATTCTTTGTGACCTTTTGGCTTAGATCATATTTCATAGCAGATTAATTGAAGACATCCTTCATTCAGGGACTCATTCAGTCATCTAATAGGCCTTCCCCATTTTTAACTGCTCTAATTGTATTTATTTTTAAATTATCTGGCATTCATTGTTTTTTCTGACAATTTTAATTTATTCTAGTATATTTTTCTAATGTCTTCCTATGCGAGAGGGTAGTGGAAGCTGGAAGTATTAGAAGGATATCAACCTCATGTGGGAGTGGAATTATTTCGAGGCTAGAATAAAGGCTATAACTAAGAGTAATGGGATAAAATCAAGATGGGAACATTTAGACTCAGACTTAAGGAGCCTTGACAATAAGATCTGTTGAACTGTGGAGATATTTCCTAAAGGATATGGTTAAAGCCTCATCATTTTGAACTGTTGCAACCGGACTGGATAAATTAGAAGATTTACTATGCATGGAGCAATCTTAGACTTATAGTTGGAGATTAACTCTCTTTTCAGTCTAAATTTTGGGCTATTTCTCCTCCTTTGCTTTATCTTGTTCCTTGAGTGGGACAGGAAAGAATTTAAATATAAGAAAGTATGCTGTATTTGAATATAGGACGACCTGAGAAAGCTATACAATACGAGACAGCTGTACTGGAAACAGCCTTTTCCAATGGAGCCAAGAAGCTACCAGAGCTCTGATTTTTTTCTGTCTCTGCCCACAGGGGAGAAGACTGCTGTGGCTGTTCTTTGCTTTACTATGCAAGGACCTAGTAAGACTAGTTTTCATTGTTAATATTTTTGAAATGAAAAATTCAGACTGCAGAATAAAAGATCTCTTCCTTGAATGGCTACGATGTTATCAATAATATGAAAAAAAGTGAATGTTGGTAGTTAATTTGAGAGATGTGCCTCTCTGAAGTGCTGAGTTTGATTCTCACTGCAAACTTGTGTTATGATGATGAAAGTGTAATGCAGTAGTGTGTGGCCGTGGTGGCATCTGAGCACCTGCTCGATCTGCAAGCCTGCCTAGAGAAAGTCTGGGAAAACTCTAGTATGAAAGTGTCTGCAGTGGCCATAAAAAGAAATAGTAGTCATTTGTTCTGGTCACCTCCCAAGCCATTATCTCCTAGTAGTGTCCCCAGAAGTTTTGTGCTGGAAGTACCATGGGAAGTAAGGTCATGTTGCTACCCAGGGGTCTCGTTTGGAGAGGCCGTCATATGCATAATTGGCATTTTAGGAAAAGGCTGGAGATGAAAGAGCCATTTGGTGGCAGGGCAGAGTGTGAGGAAGAACAAGGCTGTGGTCATGGGTGGAGATGGTGGCACAGCTCTAAGGACCATCAGAAGTAGCAACTGGAACTTTTTTTGCAGTGGGCAATGTACAGTCAAGAAGGGGATCCAAAGAATGTGTAATACGACCAAATGCTGGCCCAGGAAATAAAGCCAGGCTATTTTGCCACTTTGGCTAAGCACTTTGGAATCTCCTTCCTTGAGCCTATTAACTGTCTAGCCTGTTCAGAGATCACTGATTTTTGGTATGTTAGATAAAGGGTATCAGCTTAAAGTAGAGAAACCATTTCTGAGGCATCTGTTCAAGTGCTGCCAATTTAACAGAACTGTGGCAGCGATGTACTGAAGATAAAGGAAGGAAATATAAGAGAAACCAGCCAGACAAGTAAACAAATTTTCAGTGTTTGGAATTTTTGGAAAGGAATTTTTGTTTCCCCCCAGCTCAAGTGATCTTTGTGAATAATAGCCATTTCAGAAGTATTAGGACTCATTTCATATAATCACCGTTATCTTCTTTGCTACAGGTCTCTTCCTGCAAGGCGGTAAGGTAACTTGAAAAGCAACGATCATAATACCAGCTCTGCTCATTAGTATAAACAACCTGCAGACAAACTTGAGCTATTTTATTAATTAACAGCTGTATTGTTCTCCCTTGAAACTCTCAACAGAAAGGCCATTCCTGTGACTGCCCAGCAGAAATTGCTCAGCTGTCGGAGCCAAAGATGGCAGGTGGTTTATCAGGGCTCTCAATAAAGTCTGTGTCATACTTTTATTCTACCCAGGGCTCGGCGAGTGGGTGGTCAGGGAGATGGCATTTGCTGGCTTCGATGGCAATTCACAATATGGCCAAGTAATAAAGAGCCTCACTTGCAAATGATCCAAGAGAAGATTCCAGTCCCCAGTCCCAGACAATACATATTCTCATACAGTATTCAAGTATTTAGGACTGTTTTGATAGGGTGATAAGTCTAGGTAAGGCAAATTGTTTCTCAGTGTTATTAATAGGCAACACAGATCACAGAACAAAGATCTGTGTAAATATTTCAGTGGATTGCAAAGAAGTGAACCTCGCACTGATCTCAGATGGATTTTCCAAATTGATTTTGCCACAATGTCTTTCAGATGTTTAGATTTATCATTGGGGTTATTGTGACTCCATGGATTCACAACGCACAAGAGAATACGTGCATAAAATACTCCTTCATTTGCTGGGGAAGGGCTGACGGAGCAAATTTAGGCTTTTTTCCATCTCAGTGTCAAACAGAAATATTCCAGATATAACTAGCCCTCATACTTTTAGGCATAGAAAAGCTGTTGCTGGCAGAGGATAGTGTCTTTCTGGACAGGCGTAATTTGGGAGGAAATTCTATACTTAGTGAGTTGTGGACAGGGATGGACAAGGGATATCAGAAAGTGCCCAAGATTTGAGATGTTTCAGTGACTCCCAGTTGGGCATAGAAAGCTGACGCAGTAAAAAGTGTATCATGTAGCTGTATGTATAGATAGCTGCTAGCAAATAATAGTTTTATCAACCTTTGTATGGTACCTGGAGTGAGAACTTACATGCATTTCTCTATAAACCCAGAGATGTATGCATGGATAAAGATACATATCATGAATTTAGCAAGCTCCTAAGGCCAACTTTAAATACATGCAGGAGGCCTGAGTGCCCAAGCAATGCAGAAAGAGTGTACAGGTCATATATATTAATTGTAGTATGTTATGTCTCATAAAACTGAAAGATACTTTCCAGATGATTGGACTGTAGGCTGGACAGAAATTCATTAGAAATTATCCCCATGGATCCCCATCAGAAAGTATCCCCATGAATTTTTGACCAAGTTAATTACTGTTTGCTCACAGAAGACATAACTACAGCTTATATTTTATTAACCAAACTACAGCTTACATTTTACGAACCACTGGCATGTTCCTAGGTTGGAAAGAGGTTGACTGCTATGTTAGAATTTTTCCTCATTCTCCCTTCTCTGAACTTTTTAATCGTGTTTCCTCGTTAGCAGAATATACTTGATTAACTCACTAGTTTAATGAGGTGCTTTGGGATGGTAAAGAGAGCAGTCCATTCTGCAGAATGACTTTGAGAAGTTAAAAAATAGATAAAACTGTGCCAATAGATCTCCAGTTAGCCTAGTAGTCCTTTGATGTGAGAGAGCTAGTATCCTCCGTCAGTAAGTCAATTTTCAGATTACTAATAACAAGTGTTGGCATACTGTGGCTGATACTGGCTTCTTTACTTAGAAAAATACTTAAGTTAAGTAAGAGTAGGTCAAGATTACCTGGTTTTCAAGTAATTAACAATTTTATTGCTTTTTATTGTACTTTTTAGAGAACACACTTTAGAGTGGTATTCATTTAAACTAGATTTCAGGGAAAAGTGTCAGAGCAAATGGACCTTGATCTTACAAAGCAGTTTTCCATGAGGTTGCCATGCACCAAAATGGAAAAAAGGTTATAAATAACATTGAGAGAACAAGGGGATGGATGCTACTGTTGGGTTTTGTATGATTCAGGTTGTTAAGGACAGCTGGAATTGATCTCGCCTGTCAGACAATTCTCCGCTATTTTTCCTAGGATTTTTTGGTGTTCTGTGGGTTTGCTGCTTCTGTACTTGTATAAGAAACTTGAGAATACTATTAATTCTAGTGCAACTTACAGTAACAAAGATCTTGGCTCAGTGTTTTTAAGACAGGGAGCCGTGAATTCCATTTTTACTGAAAGGTCAACTGTATGGAGTTTGGTGTGCTCAACATCTGCTTATCACTTCAACAGCTGGCAAACTCCTGGAACATCTGTTTTGCGTTGCAGCTACTTTTAATTGAGGCAAATTGAGTCTGGCAGCTGAAAGGGCTCTTTGGATACATGGAGATTTTGCTGGTCATTACATGACGAAGTGATTACTTAAGGACAGAAGTTTTGCTTGGTTTGGTGTTCATACAGTGCCTGGTACGTTGCTGTCAGGAGTAAATGCACATGTGAGTTTAAAAAATAGTCAGGAACACTGTGGGGAGAGAGGACAGCAGTGAAGAAAAGATAGAGAAGTTCTGCTACATCTGTAGATATTAATGACTGACTTTCTAAAAATGATTGAATGATAGATTTTGAATATTTTTATAGTTTTGAATGAGGTACTTCATGTTAACAGCCCCTGCTATGATAGATGTTTAAGACCAATGCTATTGTTAGAAGACTTTCACTGTCAGTCCTCCCATGAAGCTGAGTAATGTTTCACCTCTGATTTTTGTTTTGTTCTGTTTGTTTTGATCAGGGATACTCCATTGACCAATTTGGTATCTAAATCTCATGAAATCTCATCATGCTTCTACAATATTAGACTGTTACTATGTGCTCTTATTGCTAGATATGACTCAGGAACTCAGCGATACCTTTCTGGAAGAAGTAATAACTTGGATTTGGCCAGCGATCTTCCCAGATTACAGTCTTATGCTGTCTGTCATTTCTCAAGAAAGGATTTTGAGAGATTCTATTGTGTAGGCTCAAGCCAGAAATCTGTTCAGAAAAAAATGCATATGAATGGTAATAGAGGTGATTATATAGCTACGGACAAGAGGCTGAAGACATTTGCACTGATACTGTGTTATATTGATAACATCTGACACTATGGATCAGGACATTTTGTAGACTCGTACTAACATCTGTGAAGGTTGGATGCACTTCTTCTCTTCCTTAAAAGCATCTCTTCTCTGACTCCCCTATGCAGGATCAGGCTGGATCTCCTCTGTTTCTACCCACAAATGTAGTTAGAGAGGACGTCTCCTCCTTGTCCCATCCTTGTTTAGGTAGGATGTCTTTTGTCCTCTGGGAATAGCATCTTTCTTTGGGGAGTGCAGTAAGGATGTGCCCAAACAATCTGCTGAGCCTGGTGCCAACACAGAGTCCCCTCTCACATGGCTCATGTCGCACGTGCTCAACCAGTGAACCTCGGGAAATAAGATCCACGACTGATGTTCCTTAAAGCTCTGGTCTGGTCTCTATGAACATGAAGATCTTCTAGGAAATGACTGCAAGTTGTTTTCTTCTTATTCCCGTCCTGACATTTGACATTCATTCTGACAATGTAAGCCAGAACGACGTAGTCTCTGTTCTCCGAGTGAGCTGAATTGTATGCCCTGGTTTACAAGGGGGACTATAAAATCTGTTCAGGACCTTTATGGAAAAATAGTTCAATTCTATTGCTGCTTGTAACTGCTTCCTCATAGCTGTTTATCCAGTTGTCATGTTCTCCTGTGGTCTTACCACTAATGCCATTAATGGAAATGGATGAAAGAGAACTTCATTTGTTTTAGAGAGTTTTCCAGGAGAGGGCAGCCATAGTTAATTCTGGGTCAGTTCATGTAATACAACGTGAATATAGATTACTGGCAGTGTTTGGCTGTGATGCTCTATTGCCCAGCATGGTTTGTGTGCTTAGTTCTTTTAATTTGTTCTTTTGTTTGGATTGCAAGTGCTTAAAAGATAGACTTTTTCACAAATTAATGCTGGAAAAGACAAACCACATAATACAGTGGTTAACTCTCAATGTACTTGCTGAAATCGCAAATGCTCTTGGGAGCAGTTTCCATTATATGTCACTGTTTGCTTTATATACTTTCGAACCAGCTTCACTCTCTTTCTTCAAAAATATTTATGGAAAAGCATAGCCCAAACTCTTACTAGAGACCTAAAAATTTCTGGAAAAAAAAAATCCCTTGCACTGAAAGCTTCTTTTACTTCTTCAGGAGCTTAGAAAGGATCAGGACAAAATGATCCTCTCTCCTCCCCTGTTTTACATGATGAGGTGACATATAAAAACCCTCTGAGTCTGGATGTAAGGATGATAAATTAGCATTAAGGGACATACGCTATATCCACAGTTTCGAGGCAGTACTCATCCAGACAGCTGGAACAATCTAGATGGCAGCAGGGGACAAGTTCAAGACAGCAAAAGCTGCTTTTCATCTTTGACTTTTTTTTTTTTTTTTTTAAACTCATGTTCCCTGGACCACCAAATAAAAATCCTCCATGATATACCTTTTTCCGGATCTTTAGATAATGTAAATCCATGGATTTTTACAAAGTTAAGAATCTGGTCCCTGCAGATACAAAGATGATGGGGACTGGGGGGATTTTTTGTTTGTGTATTGTAGGAGGAAACAAGATGCAGTCAGTATCACTTCACATGTAAATCCACAAAATGGCAGACGACTTCAGAGGTACAACTAAGGAAGCCATGCAGTTGTTCCATACATTGGATTTTGAAGACTTTTAGCTTCTATTTTCTTCAACTTCCTCAACTTCCTATGCTTTATAACCTCTCTTCGTTTCCTAGGTGTTCCACTGATGTGTGTCAAACACAATCTCAAAATACATAAAACCATTGAAAGGTTGCACCAGTGAGAGCTTCTTAGACAACTTGCTTTGTTTGCTGTGGAGGATGAGGAGTTAATAATATCTCTTCTCTGCTTATGCGTCTGTGGGTCTCTAGGAGGTAGAGCAGACACAATACTGTTTCTGTAGATGAGCTGATAGCTCTGGCCCGTCTGCTCGCACAGCCTTGTGCAAATAATTCTTAGAAAAGAGACCTAATCAGCCGCCACACTACATTGATTTGCACATAATTGTATCTGTCTTTTAAAAGCTGAAGATAAAAGGACAGAATTTGACACCTGCTCATTGCTCATTTTTCCAGCGGCTCTGCAGGCTGGAACTCGGTTGCAGGTTTTGAGCAAGGAATGGTTTTGCCACCCAAATGTCCAATTAAAAGGAGGGGGTTTGCAGGAATGCTTCGCAGCACTTGACAGGTGATGCTCAAGGCATAGCTCGCAGCCTCGGGTGTGGAGAGGATTTAATTTTTCAGTCTCTCTAGCTGAGCTCAATGTTTCTTTTCTTCCTTTTTTTTTTTTTTTTTTTTCCATCCTGATATATTTCACTTTTAGTTTTATTTAAACCCAAAGTTTTCATCCTCTCTGCATTTCACTGTGGTGATATCAGATGTCTCCATTCCTTCAAAATGCAGTGATGGAGGAGAAAGGGTTTCTAGGCTCTTACTTTAACTCTCTTATCAAAGAGTTCTCCTTTAACTAGCATTACTTTTCTTTCATTTTTTTTTTTTCCGTATGGATGAGTTTCCTTTTAGCCTCTTCCTTCCTCTGTGTCCTAGAAATCCTCAGGTTTTACCTTCAGTTTAGTGTTAAGACTCATTCCTGTAAGGAGTTGGTGGATTGAAACACATCCCGATGAGCCAGCCTAGGGATTTTGAAAGCTTACAATTCAGTTTTTTTTTTTTCTCTGTCCTCTGAAAGTCACCTTACCCTGCTGAGTAGCTTATGCATTTGTCTCTTCTCAGTAAAAACTCCCGACTACTTCTCACAGGTTAACTCATACCTAAAATGTCCCAGTGTTGGAAAACTGGTGCACTGCTCACATCCTTGCCTCACCAGATAGCCTTGAGATTTGCTACATATATATATATAGTTTTTATTTCAGGTGATTTCCTTTATTATTTCTATTTCTCTAGCAGTACTGGCTGGACATCCCAGGAAAACAGGTCTTTGTGGTTCTAGGTGCCATACAAATTGTGCTGCTGAGTAAGAGCATAGAACAAGTTATTGCAGGTTCTTGCAAGAGCAAGAACATAAGTATTGCTGTCCCTAAGACCTTATAGTCTAGTACTACATATATACATATGTATGTGTGTATATATATGCATTATCTATATGTTACAGAAGTATGTATATGTTTTTTTTTTTTTTTTAAAAAAAAGGTTAGCAGCGAAGAGGAATGAGGAAAATAGTGTAACCGAGTGTCAGGAGAGCAGTAGTTTTGCACACAAGTTGTAGCCCATGAGTAGCAGTGAGCACGACTTGCCACCTCTGTAGCAATTAGCAGATGTCATGTTTCTGCGCTTATTACAGCGGTGTCACGTTGTGGTGAAGGAGCTGAGGAAGGGCAAGGTGAAGCTTTGTAGGTCCTACCACAAGCCCAGTGGGGGAAAACAGGGATCTGGATGTGGATGATGTTGGCCTGCCAGCCTTTAAGACTTCGTTTGTTGGTAGGCAGAGGAGGTCCAGGATTTACTCACAGAAGGGCTAAGCTGTAGAAGGGTTTCAAGATCAGAACAAGAAATTAGAGTGTGGGGAACTTGGAGAGAGAAGAGATGTCTACAGCAGGCCTTAAAAGGCCGCAGCAGACCTTTTGTACAGTAGCTGAACTTCAGCAATGTGGGACCTCAGCAACAGAGTTCAGCATAGGTTCGAGTTGCACAGGAGGAGCTGGGTCAGAATGTGGGGATTTCGCCTGGGCAGAGCTCTGCTGTTGTAGTGAGAGAGTAGACAAGCTAGCCAGGGTGCCTTGTGGACATAACCAGGCTGTAGACACAATCTTTGAAGCAAGGTTTTCAGTAGACGAGAAGGCACTAGTTTGGAGGTGTCAAAAGCAGAGGAGAAGGGATTTTAATTGTTAACGCTCACAGTTTAATTAGATCTTAAGCAGGGCTTTGGCATGTGGGCAGAGCGAAAAGGTCAAATTTGAAGAAGTTTTGTAGGAAGTGGCATCAGGATTTAATCACAGACCAGAGGTGTGAGTCATGAGAGGAAATCACATCAAAGAGGAAGCTGAGATTGGCAGGAAAGGTTCTGATTTTATTTCTGAAATTAAGATAGGTAAGGAAAAATTCAGGAGCTCAGTTTTGAGCATGTTCAGTTTTGGCAGATAGTAGATTACAACAGAAAGATCTCAAAGAGAGAGGCCAAAATTTTGGGGGGGTTGATGACTCTAGGCTTAAAGTTTTCTTGTTTTCCATACATTTGATTGCTCATTACGTGTTCTGTCCAACTAGAAAGAATATCGATTTGTGTCACAGAGGATGACTCAAAGCTTCCATGTACTTATATCTATTAGTATGGTTCTTAGTAAGTGGATTTAAACTAGATTTTGAGACAGGTCATGATGCAGTAGAAGGATGCGATCAGAGTTAAGATGTTGTAGCACCGTAGTTGTGCTTGATAATTTCAAAGTCACATCTACCTGGGTTACTGTCTCATGTCTTAATGCAAAAGTGGCAGAATGAACTAACCATACATAGGGGAATTAGTAAAAGTTTAACTATATCCAGTGGCAATTAAAACAACTTGGACTCATTAGACCGAAATATGCTGTGACTGAAATTCAAAGAAATTTCATTAAGACTATGTCCATTTTAATGTGCACCTCTGCTTTTGAGCAACTGTGGTCTGTAGACATTAGCCACATGTAGTCTAGTAACCACACGTCATACCTTCCTTGTACATAAAGTGCCGCGCTACAGCGTTTGTACCTGGAGTTGTTTAATATCTCTTATTTAGCTCAGCTCATTGCGTTTCAATCATGGTTGGGCTGAAGGAGGCCCGTGAGGCTCAGTGTCCTAGTGCTTGTATTTACACAGTTACTGAAATGTGGTAAATCATCTACCTGCCTGTTAATAGGGAGTTATATATTATCTTGTACCTGGCTTTGGCTGCTCTACGAGGATACACAACTCTTATGGCCTAGACATCTCCTGTAATACTTCATGGTTCCTTTTTAAGACAAGCATGGAAAATGGGTCCTGTACCCATCATTTTTCTTTAAATAATGAGTATCACTTTTTTTTTTTTTGCTTTCTTAAAGCATTTTGCCCCTAAGTCTCTATACATCTGGGCATGGAGATACCTGCTGTCTTGCCTCTCTTCTCATCTACATTTGAATTCCTTCTTGCTTCAGACAGCACATAGCATATTTCATCCTACAGGAGCCCCAAATACTCCTCAGATATGACAGTTATACTTCACATAGCAATAATTTAACTAGGAATTGAAAAAATAGCAAGGTATATGAAAAAATAGTTAGGTATGATCCCTTATATATGGAATATATATAGGTATGATCTGATGAGTCCAGGGCACCATTATATGCCTGTTGACTAGATAATGCAGAAGATACTACTTCCACTTGATATTGCATGTTCAGTGAGAGTTTGGGCAAGTAGATTGTGTGGTGGAATCAACATATTTGACTTTGCATGCACAGAGTTTGGTACAGGAGCCTAGTTTTATGTCTCCACTATTAAACAAACAGCATTTCTTATGTGGCCATGAGTTAGCTCCCTACTGTCTCCACAGGGAATGGGCCATGGTCACCATCCTTATCACTGATTTCTAGAGCATGTAACACTCTCCAATCTAAGCTGTGCCTTCACCAAACTTGCTGTGAGATCAGACAGGCTCCCAGACCAGCACATAAGGGCTGCAGACTCTTTTCTTTTTCTTTTTCTTTTTCTTTTTCTTTTTCTTTTTCTTTTTCTTTTTCTTTTTCTTTTTCTTTTTCTTTTTCTTTTTCTTTTTCTTTTTCTTTTTCTTTTTCTTTTTCTTTTTCTTTTTCTTTTTCTCTTTCTCTTTCTCTTTCTTTTTCTTTTTCTTCCTTCTTATTTTTTTTACCATTAACTTTTCAGCTGCACGTCAGAAACTCTCACAGAGATTGCTAGAGACCTTTAAAAGCCCCCTCTGCAGAGAGGTTTGTTTCACATCCATCATTGCTGGATGGCAGAAAGAAGAGGAAATTTTAAGTCTCATTATGCAAACAGTGAGGAATACGGTGATTTTCTTTCAGTAAGCTGTAGGTTAAGCCACATGTTATTCATCACCTGCAGTGGTTTTGCACAAAGCTGCTAGTGTACAGAAAATAGTGTTATATGATATATCCTGATATGGATTAGTTTTCTTTAAATGTAGTATAGGGCTTTTCTTCCATTTATTCCTTTCTTTGTTTTTTGGCAAGGCAGGGCAAGAATGCTCTGAAAGTAGTCCTGCAACAAACAAGCTATAGAAATAAAGTTTTTATTAACCAAAAATAACATGCAAATCCTGGGATAGTGAATTTTCAAAATACAGGCATACCGTGTATGCCAGCCTGACCTTCTGGCGGTGTAGCAGATAATCAAAAGAAGTCTTCTGCAAGCCTGCTTGTGATGAATAGATAAAAAGGGGTTGGCCCACATTCAGAAATGAGACTATTTAAGCAAACGAGGGCTACGTCATGGAATATTTTCAAATAAGTCAAAAGGAGCTCAGGCGCACTGGAAAGCACAAAGCTTTGAGAATTTTAAAATTTCAGGGGTCTGCCTTTGAGTGTTTAGATTAGGACTGGACACGAGCAATGCAAACTCTGAAGTGGTTTTCACTTTGATAGCAAATTGGGCAAATCACCAAATGATGAATTATTTTGGCTGCCAAAGGAGAAATGAGATGAGCAGGTGCAGTCCACGTGCCAGCAATTTCACAGGGCAGGAGCAAAGTCTATTGTAAAAGGCAAGTGCAAAATAAAATAGCTCCCACCAAAACCAGAGAGGTTAAACTGAACAACTTGTTTCTTAACTAAATCTGTGGTTAATGTGCATTCAGATTTGCTGTTTTAAGATCCCAAGTAAAAGTTGGAGGCAGTCAAACCCCAGAGCACCAGTCATGTTAGTGCGTCTCTTTTCAGTGAGCGTGACCCTGGTATTTAGAGTTAATTAAAGAAGATTGTACTACATCTGAATGTTCACAGCTGAGATCGAGCAGCACCAAAACTGAATGCTGATCACATACCTGCTGAGGAAAGATTTGGGCTTTAAATTGGACATAAGCACTGTACTGATTTGGAGGAAGAAAGCTTACTCAGTCCAAATGAACAAGGTTGAAAAATCCTTTTACAAGCAATTCCTACAGGGATGCTGCAGCATCCTCAGTCCGTTGTCATCACAGAGTTAAGAACAGACACAAACTCGAAACAATTTGGCAAGAACGGTAATCGGACCAGTCGGGATCTGTCATCAGCATACTGGCCACTGCAAAAGAGTGATTAAATAGGAAGACACAGACAATTATCAAAGACTAATTGCTTATTGTTGCTAGAACTATATTTTAAATGTGTTTTTCTTTTTAATTGCTTTTGGAGCGAATAAAGTGTCCTTAATTCAATTGTAAAGTGTTTGGGAATGGGAAGTCTGCCAGGAATTGAGCAGCTCGGAGGTCTTGTGAAAGCAATTGCCTCTTTCAGTAGCCTGTATTCATGTTCAGTCATCCCATCCTCTGCCAACCTTCCTGTTTTCAGGTCCATGTCCCTGTGTTAGGTATGTCTCTTGTTGGTACTTGCAGGAAGTTGCACTATTTTATGCATATGTTTTCCTGTATTTTTGTTCATCCCTGTCCAAGGATCTTGACCCAAAGAGCTGAACTTCAGCTTCATTCAGGTTCATGGGGGTTTTGAATCAGTAGGCTCTGAGTTTCCTGGGCACGTTCCAGGATGGGACTAGCAATGGTTGACAAGGTGAAATATTTGTGTTATTTGAACCTGTTACAATACAAACATCTGTATACCTCTGTGCTCTGTTGCTATTGCTATGAAATTATGGAGGGGATGGATTTGGCTCAGTATTGTGTCAGAATAACAATGAATGAACATGAGGATGCTATTCCAAGTAAAGATGCTGAGGTTCAGCGTGAGGAGCAGATCCAAACCACATACAGAAGACTCTATGCAAATAGCTAAAAAGCTCTCGTGTTATTAAATAACCATTCAGCTTTTTCGTGATGAGAATCACAGGGAACACAGTTTTTATATTCATAGAAATATCTTTTATATGGATGTATTCAGCTCTGAAAATACTGCAGGACCTCGTAATGGACAAGCAAGTGTAACCAATGCTATATCTCTATGTGTAAATAATTTGCATGAATGGTTTGGAAAATGAAAGGGAACTGGTCTATGTGACAGAGAACAAATGGGAACAGGGGAAACAGAAACAGTGTTTAGCTTCATTCATTGGAGGAGATACGTAAAAAAATAATCAAGGAGCCTGTTGTCTTAAAAGAATGCCACATGTTCTCTGCCAGCTCCTCTAAGCAGCTGACTGAACCCCAGATAAAAGGCTGCTAAAACTGTTGCTGACCTGATGTGCACATGAGAGGAGGGACAGGGAAGTTGCTTGTTTGGAGACAGACAGGACAGCTTGCTCTGTATGCAGATTTGGCCTGTTGTATAGGTTTTTTACCCCATTCCGATCTTTCCTCCATCCATATAATATATAAAATCAGAAACGGGCAAAGTTGTTCAAACTATTTCTAAATTAATGATTTTATATTTAGTTTAATTTCTCTTTGCATTTTTACATCCCTTGCAAAATCCTGAACAAACATGCTTGCAGAAGAGGGCAGGAAAAAGAAAGAAGCGGCTCCAGACAGCATCGCGGGCCCTTTCGTTGCTCTTTTGGGACAATTGGAAGCAAAGCTGGCCTGGGCAGACATTTTAATCAGCACTTTAGGTTTGGTGAACACAGAATAACTGAATCACTCTGCGAGACTTTCTCTGCAGCAGCTCTGGCTTGGGCTCGTGGTCTTTGGCTTTCCTCCGTCGAAGCGTCTCATGGACATTATCTAGAGACATCGGCGTTGCTGCTGCTCCTCTCCGCTCCTTCTCAGGCCGCATCTCTCCCTCCTGGTACACTGAGCACGATAAGTAAAACTAGTATTTTGGAACGGTTCTAGCAGCATAAAAATGCTTGATTGACTGAAATTCCCCAAACTATCGTGGTACAGCTGAGCAACACTTGCTTTGCTGGGCTTGGAGATCTCTTTTACCACTTATGTGAGATTTATTCACTCATTTAGGCATCTCTTGCCTTGAGTTTTGTTCGCTGAGTTGTTTGGGCAGAGCCATGCCTCTGTGAGGTGTTTGCTGGAATCCTTGAGCCAGGTTCCCAGCCGCAGTGAATGGGAGAGGCCAGTGCATCTGCATCAGCTGGGGATTCAGCATCCAGCTTAAAAGCAAATATCTAATGGGAATTTCTTTCTCTAAAGATGAGCACAAACACCTCTGCAGCCTGTTTTTTTAAAATCAACCCAGACTTGAGTGAGGAGCATAAACACTGCTGGAATATGGGTTTCCATTGAGACTAAACATGTATTTGTATAGGCTTTCCAAAATTAAACTTTCATAGTGTCAGATGGGGAATTGGGTGTGGAAATGCAAGTAGTTGTGACTCAGGACTCTTAACATACAGGTTGGCCAGGGAGTGCGAGTGCTCACATGGAAACTTGACTGAGTAGCAAGAACAACTTCCAATGAGCAGAGTAAATAAAGCAAAATGTTAATAATGTTTGGTATTTATTTCCAAGCTGCTCCTTTGGGTGATGTTGACAGAAGTATGCCTGGCAGGTGATGCTAAATGATGTTTTTCTTGTCAAATAGTGGCTGTCTTCCCTTTAGGAACATTCATGCCCTTTTCCTGAGAGTTTTGAGATCCTGAAGGAAAGACATAATATGAATTCTGATGCATTATTTTCATATAGTTGTCTCCCAGCTTTCCTGTGATGTCAATAAGCATTGCCTATCAGGTGGGCCATGAAATAGTATTTCCAACAGAAAGGTGAGTTCATAGAGATCTTAAAAAGCATGGTGAAAGCCTTTCCTTTCTCGGCTTTCAAGCATTGCAGGGTGATGTTGGCACCCAAGGATGCTTCCCATGGTGGACGTGTGCAGGTAAATAAGCAGGAGAGAAAAAAGAGAGAGAAAAAGGAGAGAGAGAGAGGGAAAAAAAAGGAGCAGCATTCTGTTGGCTTATTAAAATACCTAAAAGGACTTAGCTTTTAATTAGAAGGAGATTGCTTGATCTTTGTGTATTTTTTTTTTTTTTTTTTTGCTGTGACTGCCAGAATTTCAGCTTCCACCTCTTTTATGTCATTTATTTGTGCTGTTTGCAGTAAACTTGTTCCTCCTAATTTTCTGAAGTAGTGTTCATCTTGTGTCTGAATCTTGGGAAGATGGAGATACGGCCACCACTGTCTTCTGTGCTAGTGACTATATCTTCTGATTCAGAGCTACTGTATACTGAAGCCAATAATGATTCAATCTCACAGCAGTGGTGTGAGCAGTCTCAGCTTTTACATGCCATCTGTGTTACTGAGCTGAATCTGCAGAAATGGGACCCTGTGCACATGGCTTTTCCTCTGTTCATGGATGAAAATATTAAAGCAAATCCGTATGGTCCATGAGATGTTTTCTGTGTCAGGAAGGGAGTAAAACTGCCTGTCAAACCAAGCTGTTCTCTCTGATGAAAGGAGACTGTTTTTAAACACTCTTTTCCATAGTATTTTGCACGCCAGCCATGTGTGTTTTCTCATCTGACATCTCATTGAGATCCTTGGCTGCGGTACTGCAAGGAGGAAGGGTGTGCTGGGAGGGATGGAAATAATCTCTCAATATGTACACAAGCGCGTGTGCGCACATACCCTTAATTCAATCTTAAATGAATTGATTTTTTTTTTAGGAATATGAAAGAAAATTAATCTGGTTGAGTCCAGCTTAATTGCTTCCCTTTTGTTTGGATTTTCTATTTTTGCATGAGCATGTTGGGAAGCAGTGCTCTGAGCTATTATTAGATACAAAGGTGGAGACAGAGGGCAAAGGGTTCATTTATAATTCCTACAGCAGAGCATTGAATTTTAAAGCTAAAAGGCAAGTTGATGAGCAGCTTGAAAACACAGATTCATCCACTCAGCTCACTGAGTATTTCTGAAGGCTCATGCTGGTCCTGGGAGCTAACTGTTCTTGCAGCTGTAAGACCTGCTGGCTGGAGGAACCAGAAAAAGAGATACATATTTTCTAATGAAAGCACTTACCTTTCAGGGAAAAGCTTGAAAATACAAACTAATATAAGCTCAAAAACTGATATAAATGCATTACTTTTGAAAGAAGCAACTGGAGTTTGCTTGTGGAGCAGGAGGCTGGGAAGCATAAAGATTATACAGACACATACACACAGGATTTTGTGTTTAAAAAAAATTCAAGTCAGTTAAGTTTTAAGTGTTTCCCAGATAATGGGATGCCATTATAACCACTGTCTCCCCTCCTTGATCTTAGGGCAGTCCTGCAGGAAGCAGTTTGATCACGTTGGGCAGGAAAGCCCGCAGCGTTAGGGTGTGCTGTTGCAAAACAAATGCAACCCCAAGCAGATTTTCTAGCCCTTTCCTAAAACGCAGTGGTGATTATAAACTTCCTTTCCTTCTTGTCATCATAAACTGGGCATCTCCTCTGGAAAGGGGAAAGTTTTGGCACAAGTACTGTTCCAACTGGGACACCGGCATGGGTTTTGGATGGCTGCAGCTCGAGCACTTCCTTGTGCTCTCTCTGCTGAACCTCGTCAATCTGGGATGTGCTGCTGCATTGGGACAGCTTTGGTCGAGGAGGGGTTTTCATCTGGGGAGCTCAGCTTTGCTGACCCCACCTCTGGAATTAACGTCCCTTTCTGAACTAGTTTCTTCTTTGACACTAGCTCTTTTTTTTTATTTGCTGCACCGAGGCTTGTTCAGTTTGCCAGGCTAAAGGGCATCATGAGAACATGCATCATTTTGTAGTTTTTCTTCTAAGGCAACAAAACAAAAATAAGTTAAAAAAAAATCACCTTGGTGTGAAATGTTTTTCTCTCTGAAAGTTCCTGAAGCGTTGAAAGAGTGTCTTTGCTTGAAGAGGGGATATTACTAATGTAAACGCGGTGCTGTTGGCAGAGGAATAATATGCTGTGTATCATAAGGCAAGTGACCGAGGAGGAGCTGGAGGGATCGAAACGCCTCATGGGCATGTGAGATTGCGGGGATAGGTATTCACACAGAGGACACTTTCTTACACGTGCCCAGGGCTTTCTCTTATCTCTGAACATGAACCCACAGCGAAATAGAAATGTCCCTGTATTAATAGTGCATGGGAGATAACCCTCGTCTGAAAAATACGGTAATACTGCACAACTGGGAGCCCTTTCAGAGCAGGGAATTGGACTAACAATTTCATAGTGTGTTAGTAATGAAACATTTTGGTTCTGTATGAGCAAATGGGCAAGGTTAGTGGACATATTACTCCGGCTGTCATTGTCCCAGCAGTAACCAATTTAGAGCTTTACCTTTTTCTGCTATCCCAGTAAGAGAAAGAAAACTAGAAAGTTAAAAATAGAAATCTCAGAATGAATTAAAGCGCAGAGAGTGAACATGCTTGTAGTACTTCTGTATAATTTTAAAATCCCTTTTTTCCTTATTATCTGGACCATTATATGTGTATTACATTGCAAATTCTGGCAGTGTCTGTCCTGCTCCGAAAGGTCACCTCCATACGGGAAGATTTATTTCTGGCTGTAACACGTGAATGTGAGCATCCAGCCCTGGATCTATCCAGCCACAATTTGCATTGATGACTCCTGTTTGGAGTTCCCTTCACCTGATGCTGCTGATATGCAGGAGAAGCAGGAGAAGGCGTCTGTGGCTTTGGCCTGCCAGGGAGGAGGTTAAGAGGAGCTCACTGGTTAAAAAGGTATCTTCTGGTGCCTGTGTGTAGAGCATAGTTATTTTTTTCATAGCTCTCTCAACAGCTGTGGACACATATCAGACCTTCACGAACCGGTTGTTGGAAGTAGTTTCCCTGCAGCACCACCCTCCATAACACTGTGGCACTGGCTTTTCTTTCCTAAGGTTAACTGTCATGCGCTCTTGGTTTCGTTTAGGTTAATTTTTGTGCTAAGTTTCAAAATAATCAGGGTTAATACAGTTTCTAAAGCAGAAGTCCAACCTAATGTGGAATTATTTTCTTGATTTGCAGATATCCTCGTTGACGGCAAGCTTTGCGACTGCGATGTCGTGGTGGACTGCAAAGTGGGCGACCCCATCCCGCTGGAGGTGAAGCTGACCAACTGGAGCAAACACAGCGTGGGGCCCTTCGCTCTCACCGTGACGCCCTACCAGGATTACCAGAATGGGGTGCACAACTACGAGCTGCAAGATGCCATCACTTTTGTGGGATCCAACACCTTCTACATCGATTCAGTAAGTCTTTCTATCTAATGTGTCACGGTTCTGGATGAAGTGCATTTCCAGAAAAGGGCTTCGTTTTTCACTTGTGCATTTAGAGGCAGATTAATTTTTGGAAAATGCTATGATTATGGTAGCTATTGCTAAAGGTGCTGCTAGGTTTGGGGATATAGAATCATCCCTCTCAGATGATTTAAGACTGTAATTTCCTGTAATGTAAGCTACTAGCAAACTATTGCAGACAGTAACTTTTGGTTACTCCAGCTCTGATGACATGTGAATGGGTAACCTAGATAAAATGTTTAACACCTTGTTGCCAGTCCCTTGAGCTATCCAGTGCAGCCTGCAGGCATAGATTTTAAGTAACTTTTACTCTTTAGTGCATGTGAAATATTCCCTAGGCTGAGCCAAGGAACTCAGCAAATCAATTTTAGTTAGATCCCTACAAAAGACAAAAGGAAATGCTAAACATTAATGACCAATATGATGAGCTGGTTCATTTCCTAGTCTCTTAGCATACTCTTATAAAAATAAAGAAAAAAAGAAAGATAAAAACCCTGCTTAAAATGGGACAAATAAGTCCCCCTTTTAGAATAATTGAGTTTTTGAATTTTCTCTCAAATTTCAAGTCCAGGAGCTTTTTACTTCTAAGGCAGACACTGAAAAGAATTCCCGAATATAACTACTCTCTCCCACATCCTTCCCCAGCAACAACAGCAACAACAAAAAATCAGAGGAATGAAAAACATATGGACAATATTGCAGAGTGGAATAGGCAGTATTTCTGGTAACTTATAAAATAAACATGAAGAAGAGGATGAATGTTTGGGATAGCGCTTAGGACCTTTGCTTAGGTCAGCTCTTCAGATAGCTAATAAAATGTACCTGTCAAAACTGAATATTTAAGTGAACCTTAGTAAGAAAGAAATTAAAGGTTAACCACAGGGACAGTCACCATGCATATTTTTCAATTGCGCATCATGGGAAGAAAATAATTCCAAAACATAATGAGCATGGAATAAACCATCAACTTGAATTTTAATGGGTGCTAACTATATTCTTAGCTGAATAATTTAGATATGTCAACAGAAATAATCGAGAGACGGCTTTCTTTGACTCTCTTTCTGACAATGTGGATTTTTTTAATGTGAGTGGCAGTGTTCAGATGCCCAGCTGCCAAAGGCCTGACCCTTAAGGCTAATGAGGGAAAAGGGAGATGTCAGCGTGATGTATTCTTACCTTCTGATTGAGTCTCCTATGGGGCAAGAAGTCAGGAGGTCATATCTCTTGTGCCTACCCAGGCAGCCTTCTCATACGTTACAGTCCCTGCTTCTGCCCCATTATGCAGTATTTAGACATTTTTCTTGTAAACACAGTCCCCCAAAAATAGAGTTGTTTTCTGATATTTGTCCTTCTTTTCATCCAAAAGAGTGAAATGAAGAAAATATTTACCCTTAGACAAGAAGTGCTGTATTTCACGGTCTGTACTATTGATACATGTCCTACACAGACTCCAAGAGAAAATACTTAGTTTTATTTCTTTGAGCCCTGATCATGGAAGAAAATTCTTCGAACAGTGTATCTAATGCTGTCAGAGGCCCTTTCATTCCCTGTAATAACTAATTCAGTAATGGCAAGAAGATTTCAGAAAGCAGCACCTGTTCCGGGGACAAGAATAAAGTCCTGTTTTGTGCATTTGGTGCTTCGGGGAGGAACGAACATACTCAGAATTGTGTTCATGCTCTGAGTTTGGCAGAAACTCAGTCAGACTCTGGTTAAGAAACTGAAGAAGCTCGTGGTTGGGTGAGATGAAAGAGATTCATAGTGTTTCTTTTTTATAAATTAAAGCTGAGACACTGGAAGAGATTCCCAGCTGCTGTAGCTCCGTGCTACTCTCTCAAAGCTATTAAACATGTTCATTATTTTTCTAAACTGAGGTCACGGGCACATGATTATTTTGCTTGTATAATGGAGGTGGCTTGAGATGCTACCATTTCCCAGCTGCCCCTCTGCGGAAAGATGCTCCCCTCTTCTGCAGCAGACCATGCAGGAGAGATGGCGTGAGTATTGTTTCTGTGCAAAGTTGGCCAGTTTAGCTCAAACTACGCTCGTCAGCAGTTTGAGCTAATTGGGCTGACATTACACTGACACTAGCAAGGAGATGGTGACATGATTTATTGCACTGCTGAGCTGGGTGGGAGGGAGGATGGAGAACTAGTGTATGGTTTGGCGTATCAGTAGTGTATGGTCAAGAACAAATGGGAGCATCAGGTGTTACAGCAAGAAAAGATACTTCTCATGCCCTGAAAATTTGCTCTGTTGTCATGATGATGCAGAAACAGCTACGTGGTTGGTGCTCAGTTGAATGTGATCTCTCTGGAAAAACAAGCCAAAACAACCCTCAGCTTTCTTAAATGTTAACTTCTTATAAAACCTGATGAGTAAATGCTCAGCAAATCACAATTATTTTTTTTTATTTCAGACTAAAAAGTTTCAAATCAATTTCTGCATCTATCTGGAAGACAGGGAATATATACAGGAATTTTCAGCATGCACACAGCTTCACAGAATGAACAAAAAAATGTTTAAAGGGTAAAAGTCACAGGATTTTGTTTTTCTCTTTCCTGTGGCTTGAAGTTGAAGTTAGGTAATTTCTCTTGGAGGTAACGTAGTGGGTGCTTATTCACCTTTCTGTGCTCCTACTTCAATTCAATGCATCAATCTGGATTTGTGTCCAAAAGTCTGTGCTGGGATATACTACCTCAAAAAGCAAAGTCTTTTGCGGAAAATTTTAGAGAACATTGAGATATTTCCATGCATTTTAAATTATGTAAAGTCTTTATTTTTAAGATTAACTTTCAATTTGGTTAACCTTACCTTTCTATGCCTGTACTTAACAGAAAAAGCGACTTCTTCAGTTATCATTTAGATAGAAGACGTTTCTTTAGTGTGGGGTTTTGAAACATGAGATAACATGGTGGTCCCCCACCCATTAAAATACCTTTGCATTCATTTCTTATCTCACTTCACAACCTGAAGTTTAGCTTTAACCATATTATTAAAAATTCTTAGTTCTTACCAGTGTTTTGACTAATTAGTTGATCAGACAGAGCTGCTTCTTGCCAAATTAAAAAGAACAAGTTATCTGCTATGGAGATTCCTGTAACTATCAGCAATTCATCTGTTCTTGTTGTTCCTGCTTTTGCCATTACTATTCTCAAACAGTTTTTTTCCTGGGTGCGTTGTCACTCACTAGCTCAAGTGATTGGTAGTGGAAGATGAGGAGAAATTCATTAGGAGATGGTCATTTTGAATCAGTCCAGAAGCTATGATGAACATTTGCTTACTTCTGGCAGGTCCTCTGTGGCCCATCTGGAACAAATTAGTTTTCTTGGCACTTCTACTCACACTGTAAACTCTTTGGGGCAGCGTACAGTAGCTGGCACTAGCCCTAATCTCCAACTGAGCTCCCTAAGTACTACAGCAGTATAAATAAGGAGTAATTAGTTCTCAGGAATCGCAGTCCCACATGGTAGCCTGAATTAGGGAAGGATTAGGATGGAGCTAGGAACTTAATTTTTCTTCTGTCTCGGAGGAATGGTGGAGTAATGTGGGCATTTTTTTGCTTGAATCTTCAGTCATGTTTTCCTGGGGTAGAAGCTTCCTGTCTTTGGTCTCCCTGCAAAGGACTTGGTGGAATTTTAGTAAAATTTCTTCTGACTGTAGTTAGACTGAGCAAGCATGTGTGCAACATCATTCCAGATTGGGTCAACATACAAGCATGTATCTAGGCTGTGAGATTACCAGATCTGTTTGCTGCTAGATCAAATGACAATGCAAATTTGGCCTAGATCAGGCATGAGTATGTGATCATAGAATCATAGAATCATAGAATATCCCGAGTTGGAAGGGACCCACAAGGATCATCGAGTCCAGCTCCTAATGAGTTGGATCTCATGTTTATCTTCGTGTTTATTTCACATTAGCTGGATCATGTATTGCAGTCACTGGGATGTCAGCTACGGGGGGATACATCTGACTCGTGTAGACATCTGAACAAGTCATACTGTGTTCCCTTCACAGCCAGTGAAGACTGAGTCATCAGGGCTGATGGACTTTAGGGAATATTTTACTTCATTCTCTGTTTGACACCTATATTTGATCAGATGAATCCTTCTGTTGAACAACTGGCTCAGATGTGGACATCCACTTTACAGACATTTGGGTGGATGCAGTTCCAGACTGAGATGTCTGAATGAGTAGCTGTCTCCATTGATGCTGGCCAGCTAAGCTCTCGTTAGAGACAATGGAGATGCAGTCTGCTGCCTGTGGAGCCTGGCTCACCCTAACATAGACACCAGGGATGAGATTCAGTTGCCTAAAAGTAGGTGTCTGCCATCATTAGGTGCTGTAGGTATCCCACCTAGCTTCCATCTACTGCTTCAGAAATCCACCCGTAAAGCCTGTGCCACATCTGCCAGCCCTGTGTAGATATCTCAGTGCCTTAGGTCATCCCAAATGTCACAAGGTGCCTAAGGTTAGACAATTGTATTCTGCCTCTGTAGGCTGGCCACGTAGATCATTCTGTTAGCTCCACTGTGTTGACTAGATTTCTGCTTACTGTAGTAGGAGCTTGGATACCTAGTGTGCATAGAAACACCTAAAAGTAGGTTGTTTAATCTCAAAATGAGTCCTGTGCCTGGTATATCAATTGGTTTGGATCTGGCCCTCTACTGATCTGACTGCTGCTGATGCAGTTGTGGTCTTCTGGGAATGTTTGTGGGCAGCCCCACTAGATAGGCAGCCTTACTTTCCAAAGTTAGTCACACCTTTGGAAGAAATTTCTTGCAACTTCTGCAGGGCCACTTGCATCTCAACAGTGGAAAGGTTTCAAGCTAGTTTTGCTTCCCCGTTTCTTCCCCAAATGACAAGTGTTGATTAGAGTGATGGTTGTACAAGTGATAATGAAGATGTGGGTAGTTCCCAGACCAGGAACGTTGTTGTCTGGTCAGTGTGTACTGTGCTGAGGGAGATGGGCTGCAGGCAGATCTGGATGCATACCACTACCTGCCTTGCTGGTTCTTCTCACTTATGATGAAGAAAAGGATGAAGGGTACAGAAATTTGTGGCATAAAGGCAGGGAGAGCTACTACATAGTCAGAACTTCAAATGATTGAAAAGACTGTGTTGGTGCTGGTGTGCCTGAAGTCACCTTCCTGCTTGTCAAGGGCTATGATCAATGCTATTATAGATATTTCTCCATGGTGCAGCTAGATTAGGGAGAAATGGATTGAGGGCTTCATTTGCTGCTTACCTCCACCCATCGCTTGCATTAGTGCCTGCCTCTGTCCTTCTCTGGACACAAGTACGCATCAGTTGCAGTTAGGCAAAAATAAGGCAGGCAGGAAGGGAGGAGGGGAAGGAAGCAAGAGGGGAGACTGCTTGATGTTGTTCTGCATGTCCAGACGCAATGCCAGAGGGCAAGAACTTGCAGCCGGTGAGGAGGGGAGATGCCAAGGACACGGGTCAGGAGAACAGCTGTGACTGCTCTGATCACTCACGTGGATGATACGATGCTGACACAAGTTTGCTGTAGGTCAGCAGTGATCAGCACCAAAGCCAAAGGGAGCCTGGGCTCTGCCGGCTCTGCCGATGCTACTGCTTGTGAAAACCAGGCTCTTGTGCAGGAGCAGCAATTCAGGCAGGTTCAGCAAAGAGGCCTGATACCCCAGGGGGCTCTAAGGGGCGTGTGCCTACTGGCTAAAGGACCCAGCAATGAAGGTCCAAAAGAAACTGGAATAGAAGAAAACGGAAACAAACAGCTCATTCCCTCCACGTCTGACAGCTACAGAGAACCTTCCTCACTGGAGATGGTGGCAGCTCAGGCAATTTTCAGCTCTTTGGCATGTTCTTGAGGTGCCCTATACCACTACAAACCTTTTCCAGTGGTTTGTCTCCCCATTCCCCCCTGCCATGGGCTAGTCATCATGCTTGTTCCTGTCTTCCTAAGTAAAAGCGTGGTGCCCTTTCAGCGAGGGGTGTCCAGAGGCAATTCCCCAGTTAATCCACAGTTGTTGATGTCCCAGTTTGCCTTATGACCAACTTCTTCATAGCAGGCAAGAATCCTCCTGGTCCTTGACCATGTTTGTAACCCATATCAGAGCCTTAACCTCATCCCTTCACTTTTCCAGGTAGTAATGTCCCATCATTTACCAGTGATGTCACTTGCAAACATTTTCTTTCCCTGAATCCAGTCAAGTCCTGTATACCTGGGCAGCTCAGTGCTTCTGGATATAACACCAGAGTTTCCTTTGTGGTTGTGTCTGGGTCTCAGCTTGGCTGACCAGTGCTGTGTCATGCTGTTGTCTGGAATCAGCTCTGGACTCTGTACCATGATGGACACTGAGGTGTTTGAGGATGACCAAAGAAAGACCCATTACGAATGAATATTCAAGTAAAAAAGAAAATACGTGGGCACAATCCTACCTGTGAGAGTAGGGATGGCCCATGAGGATATCTTGAGAAGATGGTTTCGGGGTCTCCAGAGAGCAGAAGGGAACGGGTAAGATGGTCTTGATGGAAGGAAGGCCAGTACTGAGGAGCATCAGGTGCCCTTTCTTGGGTCTGTTCCGCTGGACTGAAGTTGCCTCTTCACAATTTTTCAAATAAATTCCATCCAGTGTTATGGCTTTGTGCTGATTCAGTGTTTTGCATCTGTAGTGACTTTAACCCAGTTCTAGGCACCCTAAAAATGGATTTATCATCTTGTGGAAGCAGATATTTATTCAAACATTAGCACATGCTGAATAGTGATAAGTGTTAAAGTTAAAAATTACTTGAGTGTCTTGCTGAAATGGTGGAGCAAAGATACTTGTTGTAAAGATATGGATCATAAATGGTTTTGTGATGAAGGGAGATATATAAATGTAGAAACAATGCAAATTCTGTGTTTAATTTGGACAGGTTAAATCCCACTTTTCCTGGGATGTTACTTGCTAAATTTAATTATTTCAATGAGAGTGAATATTAAAGATTCCTGATTAGAATTTGCAGTCAGATTGTGTCTGAATAATAAGCGGGGATGAATTTAGTTATTGCTAAGTTGTTAAATGGTGTTCAACCATGCGTTTAACAAGAGTTCACAGCCATGATTTAGACCTTTAATATAGATGTTGATAAATGCAGTCTAAGGGAAGATGTTCCTGGTTATTCAGGACATTGTGGGAGACTCTTGCCTTAAACCAAATCTGTTCTGAAATGAGTGACTGCTGAAGATCTGTTTTTTGGTTTGAGCTGCGCCACAGCTTTGCTACATGACAGAATAACACAGGATTTCATTTTCAGTGCCCCCATTTTACCATTGCTAGAATAGGGACAAGAAATTTACTTCTTTTTATGGGAAAGTAATATTGAGATGTTTAATTTATTAATATTTCTAGAGTACTTTGAGATCATTTCAAGGAGCTACTGAATTGCAAAGTGCAATTATTTTGTTTTGTTGCTTGTTTAATTTTACTGATTTTCACATTCTCTTTTGCAGGTGAAGCCGACCAAAGACTCTGTGTACTTTGGAGCACTTCTTTTCCTCTACACAGGCGATTTCTATCTGAATATCAAATTCCATGAAGACAACTGCAGCAGGGAGCTGCCTCTCTCCTGGTTCTGCCTTCCTAGTGTCCACATCCGTGCTATGGAGCCTGTGGCTGAAACCAAGCTGTAAATGTACTGTGTGCTATTTGATTAACAACAGTGCACAAAAATGCTTGGCACATCCTCTGCTTGACCCCAGCTTGTTTCTGTCCAACCCCAAGCCACAGTCCCTACTTTGGAGGAACAGCTGAACACTCTCTGAATTGGCTGATAGTCATTTGGGCAGCTGCTTTAGCTAATTTCAGAGAGAGAGACAGATTATAACTATGCTAGAGTTTTCCTCTGTTTCCAAAAAACCTTTGAAACTTCTAATATATGCATTAAACTTTCATACGCCCCATTGATATCAGTGGATTTGAAGGGGTCTTGAGGGCTGAACTTAAACATGTGTTTGAAGGTCTCAACTTCAACTTGAATAATCCCTTTTTAGCATTTCAACAAGAGATGAAATTTCTGTATGAAATTCCTCCTGGCTTAGGCTGGACCTGTGGCATGTACCCTTGAGGTGTAGGTTCTCTGTTAGAATTGTTCCCAGGCTTGTTCTTGTTCACTTGTTTGCTGAGTATTTGGTGTCTTTGGTATTAAATAGCAGTAATGATGCCTTTTCCCGTGTTACTGAAAGTAAGAATAGCAAATGTGCCTCCAGTTATTCTGTTCCTCCCCTGAGCCCACTGCCACTTGCTCCTGGTAGAGTCACTGCCTTTACTTTGGTAGATCTATGAACAAATGAAAAAAAGCAATGAAAAGCTAAAGAGCTTTGTCCTTGAGAAAGGAAGTAAGTCAACTTTTGGGTTGCCTGGGGCTTGCCTGTGAATTTGGGTTTTCACAGTTCTGTTTTGTACAATCGCAACCAATTGAAATGTTTGCAGACACTTAAAGAGCCACCAGAATTAATCAGCTGGCCATTATTATCAGTTTGCATCAGTTTTTGCAAACTATTCTGATCAGTTTTTTTTCATGCTAATAGACTGGGTTTGATTATGTGGTTGTTTTTTTTTCCTTTCCCTTTCCCTTTTTCTTTTGTTTTGTTGGAGTGTGTAAGCTTAATTATTAGGCAATTAAGAGCACAAAATTCCTGACCATAAAATACCTGATGAACACAGTGAAAAATTAACCTGCTGTCTTTCAGAAAAAACATCTTTGTATAAAAAAAACTGAATTTATCCCATGTAAAGCAGGGAGATGTCTGATATCTATGATTAATATAGGTTTCAAACCTGTCTGAATCTTTTCTTAAATTTACAACCTGCAGCTCTTCAAGTTCATGGCAGAATAATTTCAGGGATGAATACACCAAGATGCAGCAGGGGTGCTCAAGTTAGCGCTATATGTGCTAAACCTACGTGCACAACCTCTTTGCAAATTTTTTTTGTGTAGGCTTCAACCAAAAGTGGACACACCTGCTGTGGTCCATCCTGCTCATGCCGTGGAGTACTAGACTGGATAGCCGCTCATTCTGGCTCTCTGCACCGTGTTCATTTGTAGTTTTAGATGTGACTGGTGTTTTCCTTAGGAACATGACAGTGCTCAAAACTCAGTTAATTGCATGTTTGCAAATGACTGTAATGTATTCCTCCTAAATATATATATATATTTTTAATTTGAGGGATCTATAGCTATAGCATGATAGCTGTCTTTCCAGTGTATCCAGGGTATTATCTCTAAAACTGTATTGCTGTAATGTTATCAGTGTTTGCTCTTGAACTGTGGCTCTGTACACAGCTTCCACGCAGAGTGGAAGTCTTCAGACTTAACATGATGGAAATCTGAGACTGACTGAAGATTTACTTGCAGTGATGTACTGCTCTGCCAGCTGCCAGCACACAATGTCCACTGACAGAACTGTTCCTTTGATTGCACAGTGGCTCTGGGCCAGAGACACCCTTGGAAAGAGGGTTAAAGGCAGCCGAGCTGGGCATGTTTTTTGTATCCGTGGAGGTTGGTTGACCAGTTCTGTGCCATAAAGCTGAATTCTCTGTCACTAGATAGACATATACACAGAAAAATAAGATCCCAGGAGAGCAGGAATTAAACCCGTTAATCTTCTCCATAAAAGCTTTCTTTTGACATGTGTCTCTGTACTGTGTTACACAACACTGTTGCAGCAAAATCCAAATTGGGTTTTTCAGTATTCCCAGCAGGTAATCTGCAGATGCTAGGAATACAGCTAAGGCTTTGTAGGGACCACGTTGCATTCGAAACAAAAATATTGTGAAGCAGATGCTGTTGCAGTCAGGATGCTTCAGCTTACCTGGCTAAGGGACCATTTCCTAGTATGTGTTTGAGAGTATCCTCTGAGAACAGAGGATGTGGCTCCTGTGAAGCCTATACTGAGGTGCAACACTCCTCTGCCCTTTACTTATAAAGGGGGCGATCCCTAGCCCGCTGAAGCAGCTGAAATGGGAACAGGTTTTATTACAGCAAAAGATAGCTGCATATTTCCTAGGTTTCCAATATGCCATTATAAATCTGCCATATGTGCTCATAAATACAAGTTTTATGTGTGAGCTGACCCTTAATGGTCTATCTGTTCATTATATAGTATACCACTCTGTCCCTTGTCAACTTTGATGCTTAGTTGCTTTTGGCATTTATGATACCTTTCCCAATTTTCTTACACTTCTACTTGTCTTGGTGAGAGAGATGAAACACAAGAAATTCTTCCTTCTGGGGATCATTTGTGACATGTCCAGAAGGAGAATGTTTAAGTGTCAGTGTAATTTGGAGAAGGGGGAGGGGAAGGCACTTGAAATGAGAATACGGCGTCACTTTTGGTTTTCTTTTTAATGGAAGCTTTCACTGGAATTGCTGTCAGGTTTGGTCCTTGCAACGACTTGAGTAAAGGATGATACTTTTCTGATCTGCTCTCCTTTTCTGGAACTGAAAACTTGTTTTTCTTTCTCCAAACAACCCAGCTATTATTTTGAACACGATGAGCCAAACTGTGCATTGTTACACAGCTGTAAATTTGATATGATCCCACTTGGTTGAATTAAATCATTCCTAATTTAAATCACCATTGCTGAGAGCAGAAGTTGGTCCAATATATGTATGCATTGGAGAAACATGAGTTGTGTAAATTTCACTACCTGAATAAATACTTATCTTGTGTTATTTACACCTCTGCCTGTCTCTTCTGTCTATAATTCTTGACAGTGTTGTGTGTTTTTACTGGTAATAATAGTGTATCCCTTGATGCTGCATTCTGTCTCTGAAAGGAGATGTATTTGACTGTGGCACTGAAACTTCACCTTTGTTCAAATTTTCTCTTCCTAGGTGAACTCAGAGATGATGAAAGATATATGCTTTGTAGTGTGGCTCCTGTGTCCTGTCTTGGGTCAGTCTCCATTAACTGTCAGCTGAGGGGAGAGAGATGCAGTCATGTGAAAGGTTACTTATGCCTCAATATCCTTTCCATCCTCCACAGAAACAGCTCAAAGGCAGGACGGAGGAACAGCTATGGAGGTAGTTTGTTTAGGAAGACTTGTTGGAAGCACTTGTTTTGTGTGCACCATCAGATATCCAGCCCTTTCTGGACCATTCTGGGACTTAGGTCAAGGTCCTTGGGTTGTCCAGCATCTTTCTATTTTAGTTCTTGGTTTCTCATCTCTCTCTCACCTCATCCTTCCCACCAAGTCCTCTGATCACTGCTTTTCTGCTTTCTTTTGTTTGGTGCCAACAGAAAAGTTTCATGTATCTTTTCTTTTTCTCTCTCCTTCCGGTCTATCTCCTTCAGACCCCACCTAACACTTCAGGCAAAAAATTTTTGCTTCAAACCATTTTTCAGTTGTTAAACTAGAGTTTGGCTCTCATATCCTCTCTTAAAGCATCTTGAGATCCTTCATTTGAATGGAACCTTATCTATTTTATAACCATCTGGTTGCTTGTTGGAGTGATACTTAAATTACTACTTTCATGATACATCAATTCCGTAAAACCAATGGAACTTGTGCTCTATGTAGGTGAGACATCATTTAACATATATTCATTTTGTCCCTATGTCCCTGAGTCAGCAAGAGATTTAAACATGTACTTAATTTTAAGTATATGATTAGACCCACTGGTTGCAGCTAATTCAGAGTCACACATCTGCCTGGAGAACTTGCTAAACCTGAGCCCAGATGCACAATTTGTATCTGAACCCCTAAGTTCTAGATTAAAGCTCTGTCTCATTATGTTGTATGGACCATAAACCTATTAAAGAGTGTCCAAAGGAGGGCTGCAAAGATGGTGAAGGGTCTGGAGGGCAAGATGTATGAGGAGTTGCTGAGGTCCCTTGGTTTGTTCAGCCCAGAGAAGAGGAGACTGAGGGGAGGCCTCATGGCGGCCTGCAGCTTCCTCACGAGGGGAGCGGAGGGGCAGGCGCTGAGCTCTGCTCTCTGGTGACAGTGACAGGACCCGAGGGAACGGCATGGAGCTGTGACAGGGGAGGTTCAGGCTGGGTGTTAGGAAAAGGTTCTTCACCGAGAGGGTGGTCGGGCACTGGAACAGGCTCCCCAGGGAAGTGGTCACGGCACCGAGCCTGCTGGAGTTCAAGAAGTGTTTGGACAATGCTCCCAGCCATATGGTCTGATTTTTGGGTGGTCCTGTGTGGAGCCAGGAGTTGGCCTTGATGATCCTTATGGGTCCCTTCCAACTCAGGATATTCTATGATTCTATGATTCTTGCATCACCATTGGCTCCCAGAAACTGCACTCCATAGAGAAGATAACACAATCAGGCACTATCATTTTAATACTAGATATGTACAACGAGTCTGGGAGTGCAGAAGATCCTTCCAGGACAGTAGGTTCTCAATGCATACCTACACCAAACACAGTAAGGAACCTTTAAAGCATAAATCATACAAACAGACTGCCTTGGGAAATCGTGTTATACCCAAAGGCTGTGCCTAGCAGCTGTGCAAGAGGCGAGGGAATGCTCCTCCAGCTCCCGCTTGCAGTTGTGCTTCCAAGTGCTCCTCTCCCAAGGGCCAGCACCAACCCAGGCTTCATCGACCTCCTCTCTGCCTCCCTGTCTCTGCATCCACAGGAAATCTTCCCCAGGAGCTGTTCAGAAGCTACTTGGCATGGGGGCAGGTATATGTTAACAACGAGGAAACATGGCTCAGAGCTCAGAGGGAGTGCTGGATCCTCTGAAGAGAAAGATTCGTTACAGCCCCGTGTTCTCTGATATCATTGACTGAAGAAGGGAGATTTCAGCCCCTTTTCGGCATGTAATCAATTTGAACAAAACAACATAGACACTGCCAGAAAGAAACCAGGCCAGCTATTGAAATGGTTTAACAATGAGCATCTTGTTAATGGATATGAGGATGTCATCAGTAATCTGTGTCAGAAATAGGGCCCTTCTGCTAGCCAAAGTCTGCCCATGTTCTTACAGAACAGTCCAGGCCTATGGCTGAAGTCATGCCATGCTAATGACGCGTCGGTGTAGGCATCGTGCCTACCAGCTCCTCTCCCAGCAGCGCACATCCAGAGCACAGCTGCCATGCTATAGCCCCTCTAAGAGCAGCATTTCCAGTGAGGACCTAGGCTGCAGCTGTATTGCTTGAGGCTGCAAGGAGTTAAGCATCCCCGGGGACCAAGCTAAGATCTGCACCACCCTCTACAGGAGCCTGTTTTGGACACACTCCTAATTCGGGATGCCCCTCATGCTGTTTTTCTATTGGGTGTGTGGTCACAGACCCTAGTTAAAGGATTTCCACTCCTCCCAACCCCTTTGCCAGATTTGCCTCTCTGCATGGCTGTGCCAGACTGAACCCAGGATATGATCTGGGTTGAAAAGGGGAAAGAAAAGGCAGAGGAGTGTTCTCCTTGTACTGTGTGTACACGTGTGAGGGTTATTGATGTGCAACTTGGTCATTGCACAGACTGTTGAAGCCTGAATCCATCAGACACATAGTGCTCTTTGGGGCAGCAGAGGGGTAAAGAAGGAGTGGGAGGCAGGGAGGGTAGAAATTTTGGAGACAAGTGGTAGACAGCTTCGGCCACAGACACCTCTGCGAGGTGCCCGAAGTTAGCCAAGATGAATCAAGGCCAAATTGATTATGTAACTGCCACAACATTAAAAATAGGTTACACTGTATATTAGGATTTCATTTATAAATTGTTTATAAAGAGTTCATAAATGTTAGATGTGGTAAGCACGTTATGCACACAAATACTTCGTGTTCCAACATTATCGATGGCTGTACATACAGCAGCAGCAGGTGTAATAGATGGTTAAGTCACTGCTCTAGAGACCAACAGTTCAATAGCAATATACAATAAATGATTCATCAATCACTTAAACATGTATTAAGCATTTATGTGTTCTATATAAATGGAACCTTAATATGAAGTGTGACCTTAAGAAGTGTGAAACAGGGAACTTTTCCCTTTTCACCTTTTTTTTTTTTCCTCCTACAAAAAATTAAAGACCTCACAAATCACCCTTCTAATGATTGTGCTTTCCCCCACCTCTGCCTTGAAACAGGTTACCAGCTCCTGAGAATTAAAAATGGTTTAGGGGAATGAGTGCAGCATTTGAATGTGCTACCCTCTGCCAGCAAATATGTTTTCTGTAGGTTGGGGGTTTGGGCTCCAGGGATGCAGAAGGATGCCACCTCAGAAGGATGTCACCTTGCCAGCCTTTGGACTTGCTCAGTTGGGTGTCTGCAGATCCCTGGAGGAAGCACAAGAGCAAAAGGTAATGTGAGTGTAAAATACGTAAAGGGCAGAGCAGAAGAGCCTTGAAATGAGACTTGGACAGGATAATTTAATTCATGACAATAAAGCTATGGGCATTTGGTTGCCCATAGATGGAAGGTGGAAGATGCCACCATTGCAGACCCCAGGGACAAGGCAGATTGGGCAAGAGGTTTCCTTCCCTACAGTGGCATCTGCGCTGTAAATAGAAACCTGGAGGAAACTGTAAAGGTGTAAAACCTTCCTGTCTCATCCTAGCTAAGCCCCACAAGCCTCTTCATATTAATGGAGGAGATATAAGCTGCTCCTGTCTTTCTACACCTGGCTGAAGTCCTGGCCAGGGCTGTGTCTTTACAAGTCTCTTCAGGAGGGCATTGCAGGAACCTGGCTCCGGGCTGTAGCATTTGCATTGTGTGTAGATATTAACCTCTTCCATCTGGTGTCAGAATGAAGCCCTTGGATAATGAGCTTTTAAATTTAGCACAAAAATATGACAAAATACGAGCAAATGCTTTGGGATATTTTTTTCTATATAAATATTGGGTAAATATACCAGATTTTCCCTTTTGTACAACTCTCCAAATGTTCCTGCTGTTTGTTTCAATATAAAATTGTGTCCTCTAGAGCTTGTGGTCCATCCATAGTGGGGGCTGGGGGTCACAGGAGCTCTGCTGGAAGAAAGAGCAGAAGGGATCAGTGATGTTACTAACACAGCCTTCTTTATTTAAAACCACTGGATATGAACAGGAGCCACATGATGGGCTGCTGTGATTTACAGGGCATTCATCTACGCTTCACAGGAAATCCACTGAGAGAAAGGGGCTCTACAGGGAAGAAATCCAGCCATCCTTACGCAAACACCTGCATCAAACAAGTCATGCTCCCATCCCAAAGTGCCAATTCTTTGCCAGTGGCTATAATGAGAGGCCAAGGTGACAAGCTGGGACGGAGACATCCACTTACCAGAGCACTGCATTGAGGTGCGATAGATCCCCCTGCTCTTCAGCACTGCTTTGCTATGAATAACAGGACCGTGGCTCATGCCCAGTATTTTTCCTTCTCGCTGTGTACACCATCAGCCAGGTGTGCAGTGACCTTCCGGGCATCACGCGGCATGTCAGCGAGGAGCCACATGACGGGGAAATACAGGTCTCCTGGGGCCCACCGATGCAAAATGTCCGGGGGAAGGGGGAAAACCTGCCACAGCTTTATGCTGGCTTTGTGCAAATCTGCTCCAACGAGCCCCTTGGCTGCGGGGTGCTGAGCTGTGACCGAATGACCACGGTCATGTTTTTCCCTCTCCCTTTTCCCCGCGCCTCTCGCTGCGCTGTAGATAAGGCGGCAGTGTTTTGGCAGCTGGGAGGTGACGCTCTATCTGTTTGCACATAGAGGACGCTAATGGAAATGTGCCACCCATCACCCTTGCTGGGGCTTAACTTGCCTCTGCTCACTGCGCTGGTGACAGCAGCTGGTCCCTCTGATGGCGATGCGGAGAGCAGCCGTTTGCGGTGACACCAGGCGCAGACCGCAGGCCAGACAGATGCCTGTGTTTGAAACCCCCAAAGCCCCCGTGTTAGCTTTGCTTAACGCTGTCGCTGCTCAAGGTTCCATGGTTAGCCTTGGCTCCTTTTCCTGCTCCCTTCAGATTGTCAATTTTAGGGATTTTTTTTTTTTTCTGACGTCAGGTTTATTTATTTTGCAACCCCTCACTCTTCTTTGTGTGGCTTTTCTACAGCTAGACCATACCATTTTGTCCACTTGACCTACCCCTCGGGTTCTGGGTTTGGAGCAGTCAGAGAGAGTCCCAGAGTCCATGCTGTGGATGAAATCCTCCTCTCCATCTTCACGTGCATCCTTCACCTGCTCAGGGCTTGTCCACCCATGCCCTGCCCTGCTGCCTGCCTGCTTCCAAGGTGCGGGCACTGGGAGGATAACAACAGCCCTGCCTAGCTGTGCTCTCCCTTCAGACCTGGCACATCTGGTTTGAATTAGCCCACGATATGGTTGTCCTCTCTTCCCTGATTTATCGGTGCTCCCACCAGCTCCCAGCCAACACACAGGCAAGGCTCTGGCTTCTGAATCTCCTCCCCTCCTCCCTTTTCTCCAATGCACCAAGGTTTGTGCGCTCCGAGGTGCATTGGGGAGGAGGGAGGAAGAAAGGAGATTTAGTATCACCTTACTATCTCCTGCAAAATCCTTGTTTTGTTGCTTAGTGACAACATCTCTATAAGCTGTCCCAGTGCCGCATGTAAAATACCGAATGCGAAGCGCTGCCGTGCAGCAAAAGCTAAGCGTCGCTAAATGCCACGTCTCCCTGCTCCTCTTGGAGATGCTGGAGGGCACGGCAGGTCCCTGCGCTGCAGAGTGGCACGGGCCCTCCTGCAGCTCCATGTAATATTGCTGAAACAGTGGTGGTGGGCTTGTTCTCTCTGCTGTATTTGGGACATCCCAAATGCCCCCGTATTGCTGGTGTGAAGTGGGTGGGATCTTGGGGCAAGTTCAGACAGCTTAGGAGGACAATGTCCCTCAAGCCACCCCGCAGAGCCTGGCCAGGAGTCCACAATGGCCTCCTCACAGGTGTAAGCACAGCCTGGGTTAGCTCAACCCAAAGTTTATTTGCATGCCACAATTTTTTCCCAGGAGGAAACACTTCAGCAGCTGTATTTCTCACCTCCACCTGAAGATGCCAAGCTGACCCCTAGCTGTTTTCAAGCCTCTGTCTTGGCGATAGAATGACACCCATTAAGAGAGGAGGTCCTGGAGCTACAGATGGGACAACCCTACAGCGACAGGTACAGTGTGCACCAACCCCAATGACCCGAGCAAGGGAGTGCTTTGCCCAGCCCTGCACCCTTCCCTCACCTTGTGCACCTTGTGCACCTCGTGCTCTGGAGTGGGACCAACAAAAACAAATCCCCCCCCCTCACCCCAAAACCAAGCAGTGTGAGTTGGCAATGATTGATGAATTGAGATCGGGCTGACCCTCCGGAGCGGATGGTGGCAGTGAGAAGCCAAGAGGGTTTTCCTTGCTTCCCCAGCATCTCATCTCTGGTAGGAGCAATTAGTGGCCGCTCGTTTGCCGGTATGACAAAGCAAAGCTGAGAGACATGGATCTGGCCTCTGCCTTGTGACCCACCTGGATGCCAGTAACCAGATGTGCGAGATAAATACACCAAAACCAAAACAGTGGCAAAACCCCTGGCTTTATCAGAGAGAAGCGCTCAAGAATGAATGCCTGATGGAATCTAAACGAAGTGGTTGCTGTATGAAAATGCGTATTTCATGGGTTATGTGTGACTGACAATGCACCAAATACATTTTGGACGGTCTGCCTTGCTAGTAGACTCTGCCTAATCGACTCTGGAGACTGAAGTGGCTGCAGCAGCCTTGGCTACACCACCACACAATATTCCATTTTGCCGTGTTTGATAGAGTTTTGTACAAGGCAGCACGCTCTCAGACAAAAGCTGCATTGCTATTCTTATAACAAAAGAAAGATCTCCTCTCATTTTAGGTGAAGTCTCCATTTGCATTAAGAATGCCCAGGGGACATGGAAACGCGACCACGCTTTATCCGAGGGAAGTGTTGAGCAGGGTTCCTTGTAAGCCCCAGCTCATGTGGAAACAAACAAACAAACAAACAAGAAGTCAGGGCTGTAGTAACACAGTCGGCTTTATTTTTTTTTTTCCTGCCATGCTGGGCAGCAAACCCACACCTGCAATGGTGCACAGGAGGGCTGTAACAGCGAGAACATGCCTTTGGAATGGATTTAGAGATAATAAGAAATCATCTTAATGCGACGGTTGAATGTACAAGGGATCCGGTAATAGTTATCACAGGTACACTTTCATTAACTCCCTTTAATTTAAAAGCTCAGTGTTTGCAGCAATCTTTTACAGGGAGGAAGAAGTCAAATCAAATAATAAAAACACAAACCCTGATGAGGTGCAGTGCTGCTGCTTCCCCCCGAGCTGTGCGGCTCAGCCTGAAGCCCTGCTGCGAGCATCCCCCGGCCAGCCCCAGCAGCGCTGCTCCCCTACATGGCCCAGGCGGGGAAGGGGGCTCGGGCATGGGGACTGGGCTCAGACTGGGGAGGGACTGGCACGGATCAGCCAAGCAGAGCCTGGGTAGCCCATTAGATGAGCCACCAGCTGTCACTTTGGCCGTCAGTGCCTACTTCTGGCACCTCTTGCTGTGCAAAAACGGATGTTGAACAGCCCTTTCTGCACTCAGAATGGCCCAGTTTAGTTAATGGTTAGTGGTTGAGGGGTCCTAAAATACCCTGCGTCATCCATTGCCCCCTTGTTTCTTCACAGCTCACTGACTTCAAAGGGGGCTTCAGTGGGACCTTTCCAGCAGTGAAGCACAAGTGACAGCACCTACCTTGTCACCAGGGTTGCGGCTTTGTCCCATGCTCCTGGTGAGATGGCAAGCACAGCCCAGGCTGACAGTAATAATGTTCCTCCACCCAGGAATAACCCATGTTCCTACCTATTGAGAAAGAAAGAAAGAAAGAAAGAAAGAAAGAAAGAAAGAAAGAAAGAAAGAAAGAAAGAAAGAAAGAAAGAAAGAAAGAAAGAAAGAAAGAAAGAAAGAGAGAAAGAGAGAAAGAGGGAAAGAAAGAAAGAAAGAAAGAAAGAAAGAAAGAAAGAAAGAAAGAGAAAGAAAGAGAGAGAAAGAGAGAGAGAAAGAAAGAAAGAAAGAAAAGAAAGAAAAGAAAGAGAGAAAGAAAAGAAAGAAAAGAAAGAAAAGAAAGAAAAGAGAGAAAGAGAGCGAAAGAAAGAGAGAAAGAGAGAAACAAAGGAAGAAAGAAAGAAAACAGAGGCCTTAATACCCAACCATAATATAGTTCTGTGACAAAAAATAAAATAAAAATAAAAATAAATTACATTCTCAGAATGCAATGTCTCTCTCCTGAAAAATTAATAAACTACTTGACCTCCCCAATACATGGGTCACACAAATCAATCAGCATATAAGAGAAATCGGGTATTTCACACAAGAGCTGGTTGCTTATGAGACTTGTGACTTGTGGCTGAGCTGGGGGAGACAGACCATTGCTTCGACACGACGGTGCCCCCCCTTTCTGCCTCTGCCCCCCAGTCTGGGCTGTGCAGAGGTTACGCTAAATGCTGGCAGCGAACAAGGAGAGAAGCCGACCCAGCTACGCTCTGATTGACTTTAAAACAGCTTGCTGAGCTCTGCTCCTAGTTTTTCTGCACGTGATTCAGTTTTATGAAAGCATTCATACCCGTGCGGGCAGTTTCAGAGGACACGCGCCAGGAAGGCTGTAGGAAATTTCGGTGCGGTGATGGAGTGTTCCCGTGGCTGTGGTAGGAAATGCCTTTATTTGCGGAAGCAGGATAAGGGGTGGGGACACAGAAAGGAAAAATAGTTCAGTTCAGGAAAGGTTTATTAAAGGAAAATAACCAAACCATTAGATGCTATCGGTGTTGTGAATCATACACATTTCCAGATCAGCTTCAACAGAGGACCCATAGTGCTGGTCTCTGTCACACGCTGCTCCGTAGGGAGTGCCGTGTAACAGCATGGTGACCTTTGGCGACAACTGGGGGGGTTTAGGGCTAAATGTACCATAGATGCATTGCTTAACATGTTCCCTCACCTTGTGGCTGAGGCTTCTCATGCCCTTTCTGCTCTGGGCATGGATGAGCATCAGATAGCAAGACTTAACGGCAATATTGATAGAAGGAGGACGAATAGGTGGAATATGTTAATGCACTTTGAAATAAGGAGCCAGAAAGAGAAGTGGGGAAGGAAGAGCTAATAAAACAGCACCTACATGGGATGTGGAGAGATGTGTGCCTTTGTGGGATGTAGCAAGCTTCCCTTGAGCTGCTTGCAAGAGACTTAAAGCATAGCAGGTAGGCTATGCCCAAAGCCCCAGGTGATGGGCTTCCACCAGGTTATCTCTGGAAGCTGAATCCTGTGCAAAGCAAAACTGAGTTGTGGGGCCAGAGGGAGGGGAAGCAAGGGGTGTAACAAGGGCTATGGCACGCACCCAGGAGTGGGTTGTACCTGCCTTCCTGAGGTGGTGTGCGAGGGCTGCTCTGATCCTGCTCCCCACGCTGCTCCTGCAAGGTGCTTCTGTGCCTCCCTGTATCGGTGCTGGGTCTCCAGCAGGGCCAGGGCTCAGATGCTGGGGTAGGAGCAGCCCCAGATATCCCAGTCCAACAGGGAAGTGGCCGGGTTAGGCTGTCTGGCTGGGGCACCACTGAGCTGGGGGACTTCTGGGCTATTGTTTTAGACACAGGCACAGAAAGCCTGTTCTGTCCTACGGTTGTTTTTTTGTGTGTTTGTTTGTTTTTCATTGACCTACAGGGTACAATTCAAGATAACTTGCAAGAAGCTTTGAGTGTACTGTAGGCTATTCAGATAAGGGTATGTCTGGGTCTTTTGCCTTTTTCATACTTCCCTCTGCCACTCACACCAGCTGTAAGGACATGCTTGGAGCAGATGCACAGAAAGCTGGTGACTTCCCTCACCTTGTCACAGAAGGTTGTAGATGTTTCCAGTTGGGCCCACCTGGAAAAAGCAAAGGGCCCAAGGCTGGGAGTTTTTATGGTGCAAAATGGGAGTGCAAAGGTACTTTTGGTTATCACAGGGGAAGGCAATATGTATATGCAAGTGTCTTCTGGATGCTTTCTCTATGGCGTATCCTGAGCATCTTCTTGCCCTTGGCTGGCCTTTACATCATTCCAGCTCAAGAAAAAGCTCACATGGCCTGTGGTATGGGAAATGTGGGATGAAGGGCTTCTCTGAGCAAGGAAGAGCTGAGATGTCTTCTTTCTGAAGCCGAAAAGTTGAGATGAAATGGAGCTGTATATTGGTTTGCAGGCAATATCTCAGTAAGGGTAAAGGCTCGACATCAGTGAAGCTGATTGATAGATGAAGCAATTATTTCATGCTAAAAACGGCGTCTGGAGAAAGGACTTGGCAAGAAAAACTGGGTCACAAGCTGAACACCTCCATGCAGCACGAAATAAAGATCCACACAGCCAGTCTGGACTTTACTTCACCCCCAAGGCAAAAGCTGATGGCCACCTGCTGGAGCCCTCCCAGGGCTACTCCAGGCACAGCTGCCTGGAGAACACTGCTATCACCTCGCCAACCCCTGCATTGTTTTTCCACCTATCCTTTCTGGCTTGTTCACAATCTTTTTTAGCTCTACCTGCCATCTGGAGTGACAATATCCCCTTTGCAGTTGGGTACCAGGGCACTCTGTGACCTCTGGAGCAATGAAACAAAGAGGAGGATGCTGTCTGGAGAAGTGGCAAAGACCAAGCTGCACAGAGGAGGCCAGGCTGGCTTAACCCCAGCACCTGAAGTTGTCATCCATCTGAGAGCCTCTGGTCTGCAGCCTGAGCAGGAGAATGTGGTTCTCGATGGACAACAGCTCTGAGAAGGCTCCTGTCTTTGAGAAACCTGTTCCACCATGGGCTGTGACACCTGTAAAGTGTCTCAGTATGGGGAACAGCTGCAGATCCAAACCCTTCTCTTGTAATATCTAGTGTTTTGCCCCAGGCTCAGCAGAAGCCTCAGCACCATCAGGTTTGGCCTCCACAAAGTGGAATTAAATCCACTTTCTCATCCAAGAGGCTCTGTAGGGCACAGCCACCCCAAGGCTCTGAGTTTCATTCACCCACACCAAACTTTTCCCCATCCCTCCCCAAGCCCCAGGTTCTCATGGCCGCTCTCCCTGCCAGGGGCTGTCCCTTGGTATATTTGGCAGCTTTGGCTGCTTTTCTGCAGGCAGTGAGGGAAGATGACCTGTGAAAGGACCTGGCAGGACTGCAGCTCCCTGAATACTGATTTTTGCAGCAAGAGCACCAGAGCTACCAGAAACACCTGCAGCCTTTGGGGCAATTGGAGGTTCACGAGCATGCGAGCACCACTGGGTTCCTGCAGGAAAGCCAGAGGAAGCTTGTCCCCATGCAAGGGGCAGCTGGCGCAGGGATTTTTGTCCGAGGAAGCCCTAAAAGATCGCTGAGCCTTGCAGCGTCTCTGCCGTGCGCTGCAGAGCGGCTGGCACGCACCTCTCCCGGCAGGGTGAGTCACACCCGCGCTCCACTTCTGAACGCAAGGCACTACATACAAATGCTCTCGGGCATTTTTGGCAAGCGGCTTCATCCCGGTACCCCCCACCCTCCTCACCCCCCGCATCTCCCCTTAGCTACAGCACCTTGTGTAACTGAGAAACGTGGCATATTTATCCCATACCTCAGGCCGTCTCTATGCTCTTTCACTGTACCTTGGAAACCAAACTTCTATTCTTGCCAACAAATCACTTTCAGACTAACGGAGGAGTGTGTGGTAGCTTGGATTTTATTTTATTTTATTTTTTAAGAATTTTTTTGCAAGCTAAGAAAAGAATTGAGGATCTATTTTTAAAGATTATATTCCCCCCTCCACCCACTGTGCTGCAACAACTGAACACTTTGGCTCGCATGAGAATATTAGTAAAGCAGTCACAATCTGTAGGGTGCACTTAAAACTACATTGCATAATGGGACAAGCAGTGAGCATAACACAACAAAATGCAACGGGGGCTGGGATTTTTTGCAGTATGTGAACTAAGAATTGGTGTCTTTGGCCACTATTGATCAGTAAATAGTCTGAAATATCCCCCTCCCCACCCTCGACCTCTCCCTTTTTTGTCTCCCCAAATTTAAATCCATCAGTCCTACAGATATGCTAGAGCATGGTTAATACAATATTTCATTGAAAATGTAATTGCTAAAACAATCTCTTTTTTTTTTCCTCCTTGATATATTTTGGTATTTAAGGAAACCAATAAGTATAGAAATGGTAATGATATGCCTGTAAGATGATTTGAAAAGTGCATTTTTATCATTAGAATCTGGGGGAATTGCATTAGCTGTAATAAAATCCTATAGGACTTCAGTGAGGATAATAACTTTAAAATGTTGTTATTAGTAACATTGTCAACGCTATTCTGAGATCTGCAGTGTAAACAAATTAGATGTAAGAAAAAAATTCAATTTGATTCAGTTGAAGGCTACTGCGTTCAAGGAAAAATATAGCACTTTCTAGATTTTATCAAAAGTCCTTGGGAATCAGCCACCCACCCAGGGTATACTGAGTGATTAATGCTGGTCGTGTGCTATTTATCCCTTAAAATGTAATCACAAGCTGATTATTTTGCTCAACACATTTTTGGTGATTTGATTAAGAAGCTGCATGGACTTAACAGATTCAAAGGAAAACACATGGAAGAGGAGTTGAAAGACAACGGTTGCCGCTAGGTAAGGATGTTCTTGGGGCCTTGGTATAACCAAATATCTCTGATTAAGATCCAGCTTTTGCAGTGCTTTAGGCTCCTTTGTGTTTGCATCTATCTTAAATGAAGTGGGCTAAGTTGATGAAGGTAGATGAGGGAATACGGCCATATTCTGCAGCCCTTTGTGCGGCTAAAAGAAATAACATTGCACTTCAAGTCTACAGAAAATGTAGGGGAGAAAAGGGAGAAAAAAGTGAAGATTTGATATGATGTTTAACATTTGAAAAAGAAAGATGTTTGTATTCAGCTCAACTCCCATCTTTGAACAGCTACTCCTTTCCTCTGGCCTTGGGATTTCATCACACCTGACAAACAGAAACACTTGGATAATAACAATAATAAAATAATATAGATTATGTGGCTCTTTGCATTAGCATATAATGCAGAACATTAAAAACTATCCCTGCTACTGAGATGGTGGGGACAAGAGCACAGAAAAAGCTTTTTCTTTTGATGTGCATGCAGCCACAGCACCACCAAGTCCTGGGATGGATGCTCTCTAGCCCACTAGATTCTGACTTCCCAAACTAACCTGTGCTGGCCTGCAAGAGGGTCAAAGCTATCTGTTTAGTTGGGACAAGGTGATAAAAGCAAGATGTTTGCTCCCTCGATGACTTTCTCTCTTCCTTCTTTCTTGGTGTTTTTTATTTTCTTTTATTTTGGAAGGACTGAGATGTGACAATGATAAATGAGATGACCTCTGTGGCAGGTGCTGAATTTCAAAGTCTAGAAAGAGAGCCTTGTATAAATCAGGAGGTGGGTCAGAGTCAGCCACAGAAAAGCCACAAGGCTTATGTCTGAAAATCTGCTGGCCTTGTACTGGCAATTGCAGGAAGCAGAAGAAAAGACCATGCCTGCATATGAATTCAAAACAGTTGATGTGAAAATGGAAGCTTATCCTAATTAACTCAGTGAAAGCAAATTTGATTTGTCTGGCAACTTGTGCATGTTGGATTCGGTTTGGCTAATAATGGTTTAACCCTGTTAAGAAAAGAACTGGAATCCAGTACATAATGCTTGGAAGTCGATGGGACACTTCATCCACGAGGAGTTTGTTCCTGTCTGAGGAAGAAGCTCAGGATGAAAGAGAGAATAAAAGACGAGGCAAAGAGTTCATAACTTTTCTCTGCTATGCAGCAACCAGTTTTAAAATTATACAGAATGATTGTGTCAGGCTTAAAGGGTGGTTAATGTTCAGAGGTCCACAGACAGTAAATGGTCTTTGGCACTTTTTGGCTTTGCGTGGGCTAGGATGACATTCAAATGCATTGTGTTCAGCCTGCTAGCTGGAGAACAGGTGAGAGGGTTTGACAGGCCTTGGAAGTACCTGGTGTTCTAGCTGGGGAGCTTAAAACAAGGTGAACTTATTCATACAAGGCTCAACCTTTTGTTGAGTCCTGTCATTCGCCGCCTTTCGGAAAGCTATTTGATTTGGAGGAGCTGTTGTTTTCTAGACTGTATGTTCTCCTGGAGGTGTTTTCTCTTTGCTTCTTAAGCACTGGCTGAAACCTTCTCATTGAACAAATGTCTTGTATGTGCTTTGCATGCTGAATCCCTTCCCCATCATTTCTCCTTTGCCCTCTTCCAGAGGCCTGTTCCTACCTTCAGCTCTTGGCACCACTTGGGTGCTTCTCCCCAGTATGGCAGTACACAGTATCATCGAAGGACCTTTGCAATGCAATGCCCCTCTCCAAGTAGCTTTTTTAGTGGGTTGCATTCTTCTTGTCCCACAGCTCTTCCCCAGGACACTGCTTTCCCATTCCTCTCCTGCCTTTCCTGGCTATCCCACCGGAACGCATTGCCCCGCTTCTCCACTGCATTTTCATTGCAGCCACACAGAAATTCATCCTTGTCTCACATGAAGCCCACTCAGTGACTCCACTGGATTCTATGGATGACATTAATATTTCTAGGTGGACATTTCACAGGCACTCCACTCTCAGACTGCTCCTCCCAGTTCATTGCTGCTTCTCGATCTTCTCTAGAACATCTCATGCTGCACCATTGGCTGAGAGCCATGATGCAGGACTTTTTGTCTTCTCTCTGCCAGGGCAACAGCAGCACCCTTCTTCACGTCACTTAACCCCAGAACACGGGTGCCACGTTCGAGTTTGGCCATTCCTCACCCTCAGATGCCTGCCTTGTCCAAACAGCCAGGCCACCACACCGACGCACTGCCTGCAGCCAGCTGTACCTGGCAGTATTCTTTACTGCCTACCCAAAACTTTTAAGGTGTGCGAGAGTCTGGCTCTTCGTTTGCAGTGGGAGGTAGCCAGAATAGTTTTGAATGCCAACAAAATAATAGAGAGCAGAGATTATTTCTCCCCGTGGCTCAAAGAAAAAGACATTCTGCAAGAAAAGTCTCCTCTCAGGAGATGGCCAGCCCAACATCCAGAGAAATACGTTAAATACCAAGAGCTGAGCTGCACTTGGTGCAATATGGCATGGGTCCACTTAAGTCAAAGGAAGAGTGCAGATTCACACCAGCTGAGTCTTTGGCACCCAAGAGACTTTGTATGAGCTTCAGTTGGGACTGGTTTTGCACTAAACAAGCCAGCAGTTCATAGCCAGGGTCTCTGTTTTTTTTTTTTTTTTTTTTTTTTTTTAAGAGCAGCATTAAATTGGAAGAAAAGCTTCTAACAGTGACATAGAAAACTCTTCAGTAACAGTGGCTTGCAGCAGGGAAGGAGCCCAGCACAGGCTCAGCTACAGCAGGGGATTTCAAGCAATTATTGCATCTTGCGTGAGATCAAGAGGCTTCTGGAGCATCACATGGCCCAGCGTGGCACCTGGGGAAGGTACTGCAGGGAGCAGGATGTGCCGACTCTGCGCTGACTTCCGCTCAGTGGAAACGTGTTAGAAGCAGGATTTCAGCTGCTCATTTCTTTGAGATTACCACGTATCACAGGGTGCTGATGAAACATGTGTAAGGTAGTTGCTGTCAGGGATCCAGAAGTGTGCTGGGATCAGTAGAATAAATCCAAACCCATAACAGAGAACCACAGACCATCTTTCCAGTGCCGACTCCTAAATATTAACGGAGGAGAGTGAGAGATAAGAAACCAGAGAGTCTCATTTATTGCTTCTTGAGAGAGAAAGGCATGTTCAACACTGACAAGTTCGCTTTTTTTCATTATTCTTTTTGCTAAAGCCAGAGAAGCTGTTTCAAAACTATTTCCCGTAGAATTGCAAGAGGCTGAGAAATGGAGTTGAACAGAGGTAGCTGTAATTTCCAGCAAACCCAAGTAAAGAATTGTTATCGACAAGGCTTCTGCCAGACTATAAAAAAGCCAGCAGCCATTTTTTCACTCCTGATGCTGTGCGAGATAACGGAGTCGGCGGCAGTTCGGACAACTCCTGCCTCATTACCCTGACACGGTGCTCAATAGGTTCAAATGAGCAGCTGTCGGAGATGGGACCAGGGGTCTGCAGGGACTGACTGATGTACCGGGGCCACCCAGGCCACCGTGAGCCTTCTGTTGAAGATCCGTGGGGCAGCCGGAGACCAAAACCATGGAGGAGGGGGGTTCAGCCAAGAGAAAAAAGTGCTGGGGTGACAGAGCTGCTTCTTTCCTCCTTTGATAAGCCAGTTTCTAAACACTGAAATAGCCCTATCCCCTGTAAATTGTGGTTTAAACTCTTCATAGCTCTTCTAGTTACTTTAGTGAACTGCATTCTGTGAAATTTCATATGATGGCTCAAATTCTTTTTAAAGCCCCATTTGTTTAAGAAAACCAAGGTCTTTTTGTTACTTTTCTAGAGGAAAACTTTGGTGGAGGACATGCCTGTGTAAGGACAAGGTTTCTGAGTGATGACCGGGGGACAAATGCATCAGCTGTGGTCTGTGACCCCACCCCATCTCTGACCATGCACATTTGATACTGCAGCAACTGAAATCATGGAAAATTCCCATTCCTTTCACTAGGGTTATCCCCTAGGAGAATGGTTTGGAGGCAGAAGTGTGGCCCATGTGGTCCTTTCTCTTTGATAGCTTGCTAAGATTCCTTCAAAAACAGTCTGACATGGGCATTTCACTTTTAAGCCACAGTCTTGGAGACAGTTCAGATCAATAGTGACTGGATCCCTCGCCCTCTCCTGTGTGATCAGAGGAGTTTAAGACATGAACTGATAGTCTCTTAGCATCTCACTACTTAGATGTCCACATCCTCCTAATCAGAGCCTTTGTTCTAGACTCGGGGGTGCAATGAAGATGTGGCTGGAACTGCATGCTAAATTATCCTCTCATCCTGTAGGTGATCCAATTAAACCAAATTTGAAGAGAACCAGAGAAGTTCATGCTCTGCCTTGCTGTGCATGAAGTCAGCAAGTTAATAACGGACATTGATCTCTAGGGCTGTCAGTCTGTCTAGGACTGGGTGGAAGAGATTTCAGATTTCTTTTCATCACATCATTAGATTTCATACTGCAAGCAATAAACTCTGTAGCCTGCAGCTGTGAAAACTCTAATTTGAAAGCTATTATTTTTTTATATTTTTGAGAACTTGCTGCCATATTTATTTATATATATACATACATGTATATATATATATTTTCAAAACTCCAGTAGTTCATTCAGTTTCCATTTCCCCTTGTCTAATTTTCTGGGAAGCCTTTCATATCACCTATTTCTATTTCACCCCACCCCCCATTCTTCCCCCCATCTCTTCTTCTCCCCCCTCCTTCCCTTTAGTTGCTAGAGCAACTAAAACCATCAGAGCAGAGGGGATTTACCCAATACAGCAGACTCTAAACATATGGTTACACCTAAGTTTTGTCTGTTTCTTATGAATATAGTACAAGCCCTTTCCATTTGTACACTCCACTCTGGGTGTCTTAATCCAATATCTTCTCTACTCTTTCCAGGACTATAATTTCCCAGATCTGATGGCCTCTTCAACCACATAAGATTAAAAGAATCATCCTTGGCTAAAACTGAGTGACACTATCTACAAAAGAAATTGTCACCCTTCAGTGGCATGTTCAAGAGTTTCTGTCTCCTGTTTCGTTTGTGCCTTCACCCTCTATTTACTCACTGGATATCTTTCTGCTTTATTTTTCCCCCAGCTCCAGAGGCCTGTGGTAGTTAGTAAAGGCAACCTTTTAAGGGTAGTTCTCCACCTAATATATCAGAGGGACATCAGTGCAAAAGCTGGCCCTGGGAATATATGTTAAAAAGGCAAAAAAAAAAAAAAAAAAAAAAAGACTATTAAACTTTGAGATAAGTAAGTCAGTGCTATGTCTTTTGCAGTAATGAAAGGAGATGTACTATCCGCCCTTCTGCTTTTGTGGGATGGTTATGGTTAAACATTCTGGCTTGTAGCGCAAGGTGACAAAAAGCCACATTTCTGTCTGACTCAAATACAGGCTTGGAAAATAATAACGGGAGTGAAAGTGTGACTAAGCACTTCCAAGGGCTGTCATGCTTGACACTGAAGGCAGCTGGTCATGCCCTTAAAGTCCTTTTTAATAAGATTACTGTGTTGCTCATTATTCAGAGGTCTAGAAAATGTATTAAATTGTTATGTTCTTATAAATGTAACTAGCTGCTTGGGTATGTTCTTCTTCCTTCTGCATCAGGACTCCTGAAGAGCCCTCTGGCTGGGGTCTGGCCTGGATGATGGCCAGGCTGGACCCATGATGTTTAGTGTACGATGCAAACTTCCATCTCAGAGTTGCTTATTTTGTAATGAGCCTTTAGCTCACCAGAGCCCTTAGGTTTGTGCCTAATTACTTCTGGAGTCAGTAGCATATGCTTCATGTGTGCAACAGAAGACACCCCAGTGCTGTAGGGTCTGCAGATCAGCAGCTAGGGTGCTTCCAACACCAACCCTGAACCACACAGCGCAGTCATTGCCATCCAAGCAGGGGTACGGCCAATGGGAAGGGATGCTTTGTCTGCCCTGGTTATTAATAAATCAAATGAAGTCTCTCCCCCAGTTGAGTCTATGCTGGGCTGGAGAATGAGCCATACAGGAAACCTGACTTTAATTTCCTTTTCAATCCCCATGTTTAAATCTCCGTAACTGTGATTCATTACTGAGAAATGACTCTGTTCTACTTTCGTATGTTGTAACTAGATTAATATAGCCTTGTTTCGCATGTATCGGTGATGATGTCCAGTGGTTAGCACACCTGAGATTGAATTAAAAGCCTCTAGAGCTAAGATCATGAGTCATTCGCACAGGCTGAGCTCAGGAGTCAACCTTTGTGTCTCAGGCTGAAGCACATCTTCTGTGGATGAAGGGCGTGCAGAGCTTGGTTGTTATGTCAGCCTCATCCCTTTTCTGTCTCCCAGAGGGGATTTACTGGCTCTGTTTCACCCACTGAGACCTGCCCATGCACAGGACTGAGAGCCCAAGTGTGTGAAGGAGTGCTGGGGTCGGGATACCAGTTCCTCCCATCCTCTATCAGGCTCTCTGGAAAGGATGAGTACATTTGAAATTAGATGCATGAAAAGTTTTGAAGGTGTATCTTCAGTTGCAAACACTTATTGACAAGGGTCAGCCTCCACCTGGGTACCTGAATTCATCTTCCAGTGCTAATGCTGCCAATACCACCAGGGAGGCTGAGGGAACCGTACCTGGATGAAAATACAGCAATTAAGAGAGCGTTACTGTGTTTGACCTGGACAAAGACACCCTATAGAGATTCTGTATTAGACAGCACTTGCTGTTGGAAAACTTTGCGAAGTCTTCTAGTGGTGTTACCTCTATAAATCACTTGGATCCAGAACACGTCCACAGTGACAGCTTTAGGAAGAAGTGTGTGTACTGGGGAAAACTGGGGTTAAGCCGGCATTCGGCAGCGTGCTCTTACTGCTCTGTTAGGAGGAACTCAGCACCTGCATCTTGGTCAGTGTGGACAGGTTTTCATGTGTGGAGACCTGGTCATGGATCCCCAGCTGGCCCAGGTCAGTGATGCTGGAAACCCTCTGCACCAGCAGCAGGGTCAGCAACAAATATGTAACTAACTGCAGTCTTTGAGGGAAAATGTGCATATTACTAAAACTAAAACTGAAATCACAGCGGATGGTACCATGACAGCTGCTGGTGCAAACTGATTGGACCACAGAGGCTAAACTCCCCACTGCCGCCACCCAGAAGCACCTCCTAAGCTGGGGCTGATGGGAGTCTAAGTGCTGTTTGTGTTCATGTTTTCTCAGTTCTGTGGCACACACCCAAGGTTATTCACAAACCACAAGCAGCAGAAATCACTGGATTTTGAAATGAACGCTCTCTTTCTTTTAATGGATTAGGCTGCTTTTGGGTACAATGAATTCAGGTTCATTTTCAGCTTGAAGAATGTGAGCTTAAGCTATCTCCGACTTTGAATCTGTTGAAATAAGAATAAAATGTGACCCTTCACTTCCTCAATAGCTCAGACTGAATTGAAATAGATGATTATTTAAGGTTTGGAACAGGTTAGATATCTCTTCCATTGTACTGACAACTCACAGCTCTCTGTCTCTCCATCTCCTTCTTAGTTTTCCTTCACCTGTGCTCTGGCCAAGCCTGGGAAAAAAAGAAATGCCAAAACAAAAACAAAATCTTGGATTATATCCATTCTTACCCAAAACAAAGTGGGAGTACTAGAAATCCAGTAAGAAAATATGTTCTCAGAGACCAAGCGATCTGAATAAGTTAACAAAACTTATGAATTACTTGGCGTCTGTTTGGTGTTTGCTCTCCCTATTTGTTTTGCTTTGTTTTGTTTTGTTTTGTTTGTTTTAATGGTGCAAAGTTTGGGACAGCCTGGAATGGACTTATTTTTGTCAATAATTTTTGTCTCTCTCCCAGCAGCGAGACATACTTAAAAAAACACTTCTGTGGTATGCCTTTATCCATCTATGATGATGTAGTCTACAGATCTGAACCAACTGTTGAATTTTAGGGTTCCAACACAATTTATTGGCTTTCTAACCATTTTTGTAGTCACTGGGAGCCCCTGGTAGTTGAGATGAATCTGTATCAACTTCTAAAATCTGTTCTTTGCATACCAGTTTTTTCTATTGGTTCTTTCTAATTCTTGTGTGGAAAACAGGTGTTGGAAGGGTTTTAGTGCAGGTCTCAGCCATCACAGAGCAAGACACAACCCTTTTTGCAGTAAAAGGCCAGGGCACTTTCTACTCTTGCATTTAACTAGAAGTCACTCTCCCTGTTTTTTTTTGGTGGCAGAAAATCAATGCCATAATAGCTATTCCTTTTTGGCAAGAGACTGATAGCATTGGCCTGCACCCAGAATAATGCAAGCTGGAGATATAGAGTTGTGCCAATGTACCTTACACCTCCTGACCTTCAGCGTCTCAGGTTTTCCAGCCCTGAGAAGAAAGCTTTCGGGAGAAGAGATTGATAGTTCTGCCTGGCTGCAAGACGGTGTCCAGGAAAGAGCCCCAGTGGGAAGCAGAAAACCTCCTCTGTGTTGCTTCTGCTTTCACGGTAAGGTAAATAATGGCTGATGCCACTGAAGCCAAGGGAACTGAATACCAAAAGTAGGGTTAAAGACAGCAAATTCAGTACTCCTAGGCACGTTCTGGCTCCCAGACTGCACTGTGCTGACTTTGCTCACAAATATCTATTGGATTAAAAAAAGGCATGTGCTTGGCATGATCGCTTTGCCCTGCAGATCAGCTTGTATTTTGGATTGTCATAAGACTGCAGTTACAATTAAACATCTCTTGGCTTGTGGGAGTGCAACTTGCACTGATTTTACCCTGATTAACCTCCTGTGTGTCTGACGTACCGAGGCAAACTCACCTCATTCTTGAGATGTGAACACTTCACTTCTTGCTGAATGGAAGGGCCTGGTTCACCAGTCAAAGCACAGCTCTGGGAGCCGAAAGCGCTGACATCTCATTCCGCCTTGGGCAATGACTTACCGCATGACCTTGTCCCAGATGCTCTGCCTATATTTTCCCATCTGTAAAAATGGGTTTATGAATCCTCAGCAATCCACCTTTCTAAAATTGTTTACTAACATGCAGAGTGGTAATTTTTACAGTTTACTGCTTACTTGTCTTGCTTCATGAACTGCAGTGGGCTGCTGGATGCTAAAGAAACACTGCCCCGAGCTGATCCCCATAATACAATTCCACCATGAAATATGACTTCTGAAGAGATATCAAACACAGGGATACTTGTGCATTGCTGCATCTTCTCACTCCTTTCGGCTTGAAGCTTGCTGTCCTGTTGTCTATAGCACGGCTGCTGGTCTAATCCTTCGTGTATTACATTCACTTAATCTGAGAAAATTCCTTCAAGGGGAATTGTGTTATGCATCTGTATCATTTTTTCTTTACAGTGAATGAAAACATCCTGCCTACATACAAATAGACTTCTGAGCAGGGAGAGGGTACGGTTATTTCATAGGTCTTAGATCAAGTGCATCCATTATAATTGTTGAGCCTGATCTTCTGCATAGCCAGACTATTGAATTTTACCAAGAGAGTTCTCCATCAGTGTATTTTTTATCTTATTTTTACTTTTTTTTTTTTTCTGAAAAGAGGCAGCAACAGAAAGCATCTCTTAAGATACAAGCGTTAGGATAAAAAGGAGAAGCAAGAGTTAAGCTAAACTGGGAAGTGACAGTGTGCCAGATGCATTGACACTAATGTGCCTCTTTAGAGTTCACGCCTAAAGGCTTTGTGTGCGATGATAAATATATTTGTTTTGGTTGCTGGAGGTGCCCTTAAATTATTAAAATACGAAACAGAAAAATGGCTTTTCATTTTCTAGCCCCATTAACTAGTTTCACTGGCCATGAGAGACTCAAAAAAGGGTTCAGAATTGAAAAATCAAGGCTCAGACAGCCCTAAATGTTGTTATAATTTCCAACCTTTTGTTGTGCTTCACGTTCTTATCTGTTTAGGTCCAGTTAGCAATGTCACTTATTCGTAAAACCCACAACCTCTGGCTGCCTCAGAAGTCTTTTTGTAATAGAAAAGGGAAAAATAGGGCATTTTCAATATTTCCTTCTATTGATTTTGTGTATGTGTCTGTGAGAGAGAGAGAGCGGGAGAGAGAGGGAAAGAGAAAAATGCAATTGTTATAAAATAATAACACAGTAGCAGTATAATTTTAGCTAAAAGAAAAATGTTAAAGGTAAAAAATATTTCTGGCTCTGTGAAGCTCTGAAAATGTCTTTGACACAGTCAAAGACAGACTTCAGGCTAAACTTTTTAAAGTGGAGATTCACCTCCATCATCTCTTACCTTTTATCTATTCAGGCTGTATTTCGCTTGCTGTTGCCCATTCATTTAACCCTCTGCTATTGAATAAATAATTTCATGTCACCTGCAATTTTTTGCTCCCTCTATAACTTTCCAGATCACAGAGCCATTTGAAAAGGCAGGACCTCACCCAGATCTCGTGGTGCTCCATAATTACTTCTTTTTTTTCTGCATTGAAAATTAACTGTTTGGTTGCATACCACAGATTCTCTTGGCAGTCCTTCATGGTAAGCCAAACTCACGGTTCAATTCAGCCTTGTGGTGGTCAACTTAATGGTATGTATCCATCAGCTCTGTATGTCCTTCTGCACCTCTATCCACTTTCCTTCAGGTACAGACTGAATGTGGGTATATAGCTACCAAGCTTTGTGTGTCTCAGTGAAAATATGACTTTTCCAAAAATATAAAAACTAAAAGAGTTCTATTTACTGATTATTGTGGAATACTTTACTAGGTATAAAATTGAGACAGACAACATCTTCTCAGGCTCAGTCAGCAATGCAGACTGTCTCAGGGGTCCTTGACCATTTCTGACAGCAACCTCTCGACTGATCCCAGTAAAAGAGCAATATCCCAGTAAAATAATGACATAAAAAAATGCAATTTCAGAGGAAAGCCAACTGAATCAGGCATATCTGTCTTCACATGCAATGAAGAGGGATGAATCTGTGCAATGAAATGCCACATGGAGCATCAGGGATGGATCAGGATCCCTGCAGTCCCATGTATTTTGATCCCAGCAATGCCTTTAGCAAATGGATGTGTACAGGACAGTAGTTAGGACCGCTTGTCTTGTGGCTCAGGAATGCTTACCAGCATTTTCAGAATGAAGGTCAGTGAGCGGGCAAATGGGGCTAAACTGGAGACATGGAGGTGATGAAATTCACGGTCAATGAAGCATTGATTCAAAGAAAAGGAGCTGACCCCTTCCTTTCCTCTGGCAGGGAAAGTTTACTAAGATCTTCACCCACCTCTTTGGATACCTTTTCTATACATCCCCCCTCTGCTCTGTACACACACATCAAAGGTCTCCTATTCAAGATCTCTTGACAGCAGATGACGTGTACATAACGTGTGTGGACACATCCGCTGATCAGAGTAGGAGGAGAACTCAGAAAGTCCTGAATGAAGACATTTCAGGGAACAACTAAATCTAAAAAAGAAGTTTAGGCACGGGCTGAAAAAGCAAATTCCATGGAAGTGGTCAGATGCCTGGATCTGGAAAACAGTAACTGCCTACCCATCCTGAAATGAAAAGCTATTTCAGGGCTAAATAAAACTAAAGACAGATGTTCACTAAGTGGGTTCAATTGTAAGTAAAGTCTCCCACAAACTTTCTAAAAGCTGGCTTTACCAGTAAAACCTATTTTTTTAAACTATGTTCTTCAGGCTAAGAAAATACCTTAATTATCATAACCTATGATCTTCTTCCCACTAAACACATAATAAAACAGTATTACATCTCCCTTGTTAGCAGCTTGCTCAGTAAACGGCATTTTAAAATATGAAGTCCCATTCTTTTCATAGGTACCTTCACCACAGGTAGCGGAACACCATTTTGAAGGTGCTTCAAAGGAAGACCTGGGCGATCACATATAGATATACTTCAATGCAATTACAGGAGCAAATGATTGTGTACCAGTGAATCTCGGTTTAATCTAAGCTATGCAATCACCTTCTGTACACTTTTCAGTATCTTATTATTAACCTCTTGTCTATGGAAAAGCCACTCTCAAATGAAGGAGCAAATGAAAGTAGTTTTAATGTTAGGCTTTAAATCTTAGCTAGGTCTTTATTTGGGAACGAGCACAGCCAGAGCTGACCATGCAGCCTCTAAAGTTGCATAACACTTTCACTTCTATCTGACCTCTCTTTTCAAAAGTTCTACCAGACTTTCATGCAGTCGTGGAGTAAGTTTAACTATTTAGGCTAAAATATTCTGGCTGCCTGTTTCTAAGCTACTTTTTTATTTATTTATTTTTTTAGTTTTGTTTTGAATTGTTTTGAACTGGTTTTGTTTTGTTTGTATTTTTTAATATATTATGTTTTCCCCCAAAACCTGTGCCTTAATTTCAGCAAAAAATGATTTGGCTGAAAGATGTAACAAGGAAATGGAAAAACTGCTTCTTTTGCTCAGGTCCCAAGATTTGTTGGAAGTCAAGCATCCACATGTTCCACAGCAGACATGACATCTCCCTTGTGCCAGGGACTGCCTTCTGCTGCTGCTATTAAAATTCATGTCCATTAATCCTAGTTATGAGCTGCTGAAATATCTGTTTGCACATACTCAGTAGGGATATATTAGAGTCTGTATGCTGCAGTTTGCTAAGATGCCACCCACCCTGTGTGCTCTACTCCCTCACTATACCTCCTTGTTGGCAGGACTGGGTGTACAGCTATCTAAAATACATATGCTTAAATTTGTTTATCTACAATGCACCCATTTTCAAGTCCATCTAAGAAAGCCACACTTCCTTTATAGATAGTGCAGAGCCAATCAGTGTGGTCAGTGGAGCTCAGGACATGCTTCATTTCACCCTACCTTTGGTCAGATCTATCCCAGACCCCAGGCTTTCCATGGGAACACCACTAGCTCTGCACGGGAGGTTAAAAGCTCAGGTCCAGACTTCTACAGTACACACAGGTAAAGTCAGTTGAGATGAATTTTGCCTGAAGTAATTGATTGGTCCTGTACTGTAGGGATCGAGCGTGTCCTGGGAGTCTGCAATAATGAAATATTTAGAGGGAGAAATTACAGTTGCCTTCAACATTTGTTTAGCATCATTTCTGGGTGGAAATTTTGACACTATTTCTTCCCAAATTAACTCAAGCTACTAGGGATTTCAGACCCATTCCAACTTCTCTAATAGAATGAGAAGAAGAAAAAAATGCAGACCTATGAAAGTATCAAGTAAACAGCAGCAGTGAGATGCCAGTGGAAATTTTTATTGTGCAAGGATTAGGAGCAAAATTATCAACGCTATATCTAAACCAATATTTTTCACAAGGACTAATATTTTTATAATAGAAGAATCTCTCTCACACAAACACATGTAATTTAAAAAGGAGGGGGGGGATTTAAATATTTGGAGGATAATTCTAGAAATTTGTTCTAGAAGGTAATGGGAGACCTGGACGCACACAACCTCAAATGGGATTGTCTACTGTTAAAATATCTGTCTAACAGGTGGCAGAATACTAGTATGACAACCTAATTCAAGTATCAGTTTATACTGTGACTCTGAACTTCCTAGGCTCAAATTCCGATGATGCTCTGGTCTATCAGGCTGGCTAAAATAGCCTGGATATGTCTGATCAACAGTGGGAAAGCCTGCATGTGTCATTCCTTGCATAAGTACTAGGCAGCCCTCCCCCATTTGCTTTCACAAAGGGCATTGCCTGAACTCATGAGGCTAGAATGGCACACCAGAAGAAACTTGTGAAGCACAGTGCCTCAAGGCCCTGCATTCTCTTTTCTCGCAAACCTGCTAAATTAATTTAGCTTCTGATCCCTGTATGAGTTCCAAAAAGAGCCAAGCATGGGGTCAATCCTCTCTTTTTCAACAGGCAGGAAAATCAGAAACTGAAGAAATGGCAGAGGAAATTGCTTTCACTGCAAAAACATGACTGAGACATGTCTGCAGCTGTCCCGTTGGAGGTGGCTATCGACTCCCTCAGCACAAGAAACAGCTGTTGTTGGACATTCCTCCCCAACAGCCAGACAAAGAGGAAAGGACAGTCCCTCCACAGAGATAATTCCTAAAGACCAGCTACAGATGACAGCAAAGAAAGGGCAGTTCTGTAACTTTGTGAGACTGAGGATGAAGATATACAACCAGCAAATTCCATTGTCTCGTGATATGTGCCTTGTGCTGCATTTTTAGTGCTGTAGGAGCTGGACTCTCAACAAGCAGCTTTGGCGATGTAGCGAGAGCCTTGGAGGAGCAATCTCTGGTGACAGACAGTGGGAAGCCTGACCAAATTGGTAGCCTGTGTTACAACCTCCGTGAACTGCTCATCCAGAAATTTCTCAGCTGTTTGTTAGCTATGCACTTGAGATCATGACAGTTCCTGGTGTTGCTGAAGAGCCTGTTTACCGCTACAACCCTTAATGGGATACAGCATGTCTCCGCTGTGTGTTCTTCCAGCCCTAACTGCAAAGGGGAGGAGGGAAAGAAAGGGGTAGGGCTTTGCTTCTGCTTCCTTTTTCCATTAGGAGCACTGGGAGAGAAACAGTGAATATGATGCTGCAATGGGATGCTGGGGTCTGCCAGTCTCTTCAGTATCCCCATACCTCGCCCTAAAAATACTCATGGAAGAAGAAGTTATAAAATGCCTGTAACCAGCTTGATGACTCAGTCCTGTCCATTTCTAGGCATTGCATTTCCAGCAGCCTAAACAGATTAACCAGCAACTTAAAATAACGTTTGTCATTCTGATATTGCTACTAATAATGATGTGATTACCATGGCTTTGATGAGTTTGTGCAGTGTGCCAAGGAAGGAATGGAAAGTATCTGCTGATGCATATTGCTTGAAGGTACCCTTCACCGGTGGCACCATATACCTGGAAGCTTGAGGGGGAAAACAAGGCTGAAATGGATTGCTGCGCATGGTGAAAGATCTCACTTATTGGTCACCTCGAGTGAAGGATGTGCCTCCAACATCTACACTTCCCTACTGCAGTTGTTGTCTGCTCTCAGGCTTCACACGTACAGAAGAGGATTTTTTTTTTACTTTATTTTATTTTATTTTATTTTATTTTATTTTATTTTATTTTATAAACTTGCAAAAAAATGTGCTGAAGTGTTTCAGGGAAAGAAAATTATAGTCGCGATACAGCTTCTACCCCGGAAGGCCTTACGATGTGACTTAAATATGATACTCAGTTTGAACAGAGCAAAGAACAGGAGGACTAAGGCTGAGAGCCACAGTGGTCAGAATTTGTGGTGAGTTACTCTGATTTGTGCATGTGTATGCGTGTGTTGCTGGTTGTTTTCCATCCATACAACAGGCATTCAAAAATAATTAGTTTGGCTAAGTAAGACATGCTATATGCTTCTTGTCTTTTGAAACAGGAGGGGTGTGCTGTCCACTCCCAGAACAAGGCAGTGCATTTGAAAGTCAAAATAACTTGTTTTGTCCATTCACAAGGAACATAAGTTGCCTTAAAACGTATCCTCTTCTCCAGCTGCTAAAAAAAAACCCTTAACTTTTGCTCCCCTACCTGCCATCTGATCTTTTCCGTAGCTCTTGCTACTGTTTTCCTCACTTTCAGGCTCCTTCATGTGTCCAAAATTTTCTTCATTCTTTCAGTGTCTCTCTGATTTCTCTACAATTTCTTTATCCTTTTTATCCTTTTTTTTTTTTTTTTCTCCCCACTAGGAACATGTTTCCCTAATTCTTCTTGTATGTCTTTCACAAAGTTCACAAGACTTTTCACGGACCTTGCATCGATGTGTCCTCTCTGGTCTTTTCTGACAGGGATTTTATATGTCAATATGAAAACCTGCTGAAGGTGACAACCACCTTAGAGTTGTAAGAATTTGTGCTTTCATGGGAAATGTAATAAGAAATTGGCTCTAAATTGCTAGCATAGCAATAAAATAATGAGCACCTGACCTGAGGACCTGACATTGACACAGTGTAAGTGTGGTGCGTAGCCTGATCTCATGGCTTGAGTGCTCATTAGTGGCTCAAGTGCCTTAGGTGCATTCCCAGAGAACAGCTGTTGGTTCAGTTTAATCCAAAATGAAATCAATTTCATGTGCCATTCCATGTTATGAAGGAAAGTACAGCAAGTATAACTGAGAAATTCAGTTCCAAAACTAAAACTGTAATGTAGACAAATCCAGTATGTCCATCCCAACTACTCTAGTAGGAAGGTGATAGTTTCCACTTAGCTCTTGGAGACACTAAAAATTGTACTATAAAAGGCACTGGAAAATATATTGTAGGTCAGTCCTGATGTTGTAGGGAGCTGGAACTAGCTGCAGTATGTGTTTCAAGACTGTAAATCAGGTTCTCTTGAAAGGACATCAGGAAGGTATGTCTTCTGTGTTCAAATTCAGGTGCCTTATGGCCTGATGGTTTTTGTTTCCGTCCAGAAAACGTTTTCCACTTAGATGAGTTTCCTGTGATTCATCAAGCTTCTATGAGACTAGACACCAGTCTTCAGGTCAAGGAGAAGTTCCAGCCTTCTCATGAACTATAACCTGGAGCAGGATAAGCTTCCAGCAATGGGTTGCTCATCCTACTTTCTTGCTTCCTAGGGCAGAAGCAGCCAAACAGAGCTACCAAGGAAATGAGCTGAGCTCTCAGCTTTACCACAGCTATCTTGTATTACTCTGAAGGGAGGGAAGAAAGTAAAGCAAGAGAAGATATGATCTAGTGGTCCTCCTCTGTCACCCACCTTGGTAAGCCCTGGCTTGGAGTGAGCTTCTATTTATGCCATGTGAACAAGCTAGGGACCTGGATCCAGAAGTGAACTGGGGGCTCAGTTCTTCTGATGTAGCTGTACAGACTGACTCATTTACCCACTGACCCACATGTGAAAAGAATTGTTTGGAGCATGAAATTAAGAATGAACATGTTAAGGATTTTTCTTCATGAATGTCTAGAGGGCAGGGGAAGAGGGAGAAACTAAGAAGCGAAGATGCTGTAACAGCAAATGTTTCTATTTGATCAGGTTTTCTCATGGCTTACTGCTGTCTGTCCAAGTTCGTGCTAGTTTCTTTATACCCTTAAAGATCATGGCACAGATCTGGTGCACCACTGATCTGGTGATGGTGGGTGACTAAATATAGTCCACTTAACGTAGTCCAGACCACTGATGTTGATTAAGTTTTTGGAAAAGCTTACATTTCTTTCTGGCTCTTGATGCAATCAAAAGCATCCCTCAGAAGCTTTACACAGAAACGTTACCCTGAGAATGAGGAAGAGCTTGACCTGACCAGCATGGCTTTATCCCAAAATATACCACACGAGTGAGGAGAAGGAGGTCCTCTCCAGCTACGTGGGAAATTGTAGTTCTGAAGAAAGTCACCACATCTCCTCTGTTCCCTGCCAATGGTGTAGGCAGAAACTATCTGCATAATTGCTAAGTCTCACAGCCATCAATGTACTCATCAGATTATTTTCCAGCCTAGGGAGTCCTGTTAGTTGGAAAATATTCCTTTCATTTATGGCTCTGAGATAGTCAGCTCATAAATTAATGTTTGTGTCGGCAGCGTCCATATGGGCCTTTTGCATCTGAGGGCTGCAGGTAGCAGAGAGTGACAGGAAGGCATCAGAGTGAGATGTGTAAAACATACAGAAACAGTGTTCATTTTCCATGTCTCAACTGAGAAGGCATTTCACTATGAGTGTTATACCATGGTTCTTTAAATGCTTTATTATTTATAGACATGACTTGGGTAGTATTGAAAGCAAGATTTCTGGGTGACAGCAAATGGTGAGGAAAGGTAAATAATGAAGAACAATGCAGTTAGACACAAAAGGTCTTAGATCATTTAAGTAATTGGGCAAAAAGATGACAAATTCAGTTCGGTGCAGATAACTGTAGAATAATGAGTCTTGGAGCAAAGAATATAAAGAGGGAATATGCAAACTAGGAAGATGCTGCAGCATACTGACTAGCAAAGAGATCTGGGGACCTAATGGAGAGAAATCTCCTTAATTCTTAGGATATAACAGCTCCGGAATGGGTGGAGTTGCAGAGGAATAAGAAAAGGGTCAAGAACTGAATTTTTCATAGACATAAAACCCTCTTAGGTTATCTTGTCCATCCCCTCGCAGCACTTGAGAGACGATTCTTTCTGCAAAGAACCCTATTATGTTGAATTATGAGAACTGTCAAGGTGATTTATAAGACAGATTTAGTTAGTGTGAACATTTTTGCTAGCCAACACAAAAAACTGAACATTTTGTAGGAGATTCTGACCTCACTGACACAGATGTAAATAAAGTCACCTGTGCAATTTTGATCAGAATCTCTCATGCTATACAGAAGTATATCTGTACTTTATTTGTTCTCTGAACTAGAATTAAACCCCAGGCTTTGCAATACTGGGATTTCAGCTACAGCTGCAGCTGAGACACTGCAGCTGGTGAAGATGGGTTTTCTACCAGGGAAGCTCATGGGACTTGTGAAGCCCAGGCTGATTTAAGACTGGTGGTTGGAACCTTTCCTTCTTTTACATGGGTGCTGCATGGTGACCCAGTTCAGTTGTTGATCTGGATGAAAGGTTATCTGCTTTCTCAGCAGACCTACTGACTTCAGAAGATATCATTGGAGAGTGAAAAGAGCAGGAGTTAACACTTTCAGTAAGAATATAAACATGAAAAGCAAGAATCAAAGTGTACGAGCCCAAAACTGTGAGTTTAAAACCGTGTGCTTGACCCACACTAGAAACACACATCTTCTGTCAGCATCTGCTTATTACATAGAATCACAGAATGGCTTGGGTTGGAAGGGACCTTAGAGATCATCTGGTTCCAACTCCCTTGCCATAGGCAGAGATGCCACCCACTAGACCAGGTTGCTCAAAGCCCCATCCAACCTGGCCTTGAACACTTCCAGGGATGGGGCATCCACAGCTTCTCTGGGCAACCTGTTCCAGTGCCTCACCACCCTCACAGTGAAGAATTTCTTCCTAACATCTAATCTAAATCTATCCTCTCTTAATTTAAAACCATTCCCCCTTGTTCTATCATTATCCACCCAAGTAAAGAGTCTCTCTCCATCCTTTTTATAAGACCCCTTTAAGTATTGAAAGGCTGCAATGGGGTCTCCCTGGAACCTTCTCTTCTCCAGGCTGAACATCCCCCAGCTCTCTCAGCCTTTCTTCACAGGGGAGGTGCACCAGCCCTCCGATCATCTTCACGATTTGACATCAATGTTTTCCATGCTCTTGATGTTCTACTCTAATCATGGTCTCTGCTGCTGGAATATGCACCAAAGCTCTTCTGGGATCCAGAAAAAGGCCCAATTTCCTTGCCACATCTGGGAAACAGAAGATCTTGTTTCTGATCTTCCTCCAAAGGCTGGTCACACACTTTACATTTAACAGCCACAGAAGCAGTGAGAGGAACCCAGGCCTCCCCTTTTCCTAAGAAGTGCTGTCAAGAGCAGACTGCAGCCTTCTTGTGCTTCTGTTCTATGGGTCAATGAAGGTTTTCCTCCTTTCTTCTTTGACACAAGGAGACCACCTCCCCAAACCTCTCCTGAGGCTTACAGTTACAACACCATTTTTAGAAAGCAAGAGACATGGGCAAGATACCTCTTGCTTTGTGGGGGGCACTGATCCCATCACCTCTGTTAAATAAGACAGAAATGACAAGTGCGAGTGCTACAGCATTGCTCTAAAATATAAAGAAACCTCTGCTCATGTCTTTTGGAGGATGGACCTAAGCTGTTTCTTCGGGGAAGGTGGAGGGGTTTCCATACTTTCAACTCTTAGAAGATGGAGGAACCTTATGTTGGGTTAGGGAAAGATGAGAAAAGGATGCAGTGGGACCCAATCTCCACAAGCATTGCTATAGGGAATAAGCACTGAGTGCTGGGTCCTGGAGCCCAGGTGCCTGGCATCCTGCATATCAGACAGGTATTACGGTACCTACATCTTCCCATGGAAAAATCTCAGGATCTACAAGTGAGCTCTGTGCAAAACAAACAGGGTAATCTAATCAGAGCACTGTCGTTTTGTTAATTCAGCCTTGGAGAAACTTACCTCTAGGTAAACAATAGCTGCAATATCCTTTTCCATGTCAGTGAGGTGTATAATCTACTACCTCATTCACCTCTGTCAGCTCTTATTTCCAAACCTTGCTGGGGGACCAGAAAGTGCTTACTCTGTTAAACACAGGCAATTTAAGAAACTAACATACAATTGGAATTTGAGATGCTAATTAAAAGGTTGTTTTCATGATTTCCAGCCCTCTCTTCCTTTTCTTCTTCCTTTTTTTTTGGGGGGGGTGGGGTGAGGCATTAATCTCAGGGGGTTAAAGCAGAGGTTGGGTGAAGTAGAAGTAAGTAACGCAGAGTAGGATGGAAGCAGCACTGCTGTGCTGTTGGAAGTAAGCTAGGCACATTGCACAATGGTGTGCATCCAACAGCTCCCTTTGTATAAACAGTCCATTTTAACAGGAATTTTCCAAGGCCTGTACCTGAGATGTGAAAAGTAGATGCAAACCCTTGATCCACTCCAAGCTTTCCATGCAGCCATTGCCAAGATACTTCTGGTTTCATATCACTATCTGTAAAAAACATACACGCACAAATATACAGCATGTATACAGAGCACTTCCGTGTCTCCAAGGGGCAGGATACCAATAAATGCATTAAAACTCTCCATTTATGATAGCGTGACCTTGGAAGCCTTTAAAATGCTTGAGAGATCTTTTGACATTTAATTCCTCTTTTTAAGAGGTGTGCTCTTTCCATAAGTTATTTTGTTTGTGGGGAGACATTGGACTCAGCTGAAAATGACTTGCAGCTTCAATGTTTTGTGAAAAAAAAGATTTTTTCTTTGTGATGAGTTACTGTGTTTCTGGAGCAGTACCGAAATAATGCTGTTTCATTTATTATTCTTATTTTCTTTCAAAGCTGGTGTTACTTTCTGTGTCCAGTAAAGCCGCTAACAAGCATCTGCGGCAATTTGTTTCCTTCTGATGCCTTGTTCACAAAGCCCTTGAAGAGTGTGACATCACGTTGGCTTTTCGACATACTAAGGAAATATTTTTGCTGCTCTTTGATCTACTATAGGTTCCAAATACCTTTACTTGGATATCAAATGGATGCTAGTGTTCAGTTACATAATTATCAGGTATTCATTTAACCTTTTTGACACACAAAAAATGTCAAATATTTCCAAGATGCCTTCGTATTTTCAATGAAAAACTACAAAACTTTCTTGTAAATTCTAATGTGTCTTTACAACTCCATGATGCTGTTGTTTTAAATGTCATATATGGCTATGAAATAGAATGACACCCTACTTAGTACTAATGATATTAAGCAGGTCCTAAAGCCTACCAGCTCTATAAACTAAGATCACCTCAATGCCCTGTGATTGATACAGTCAGAAATCTCTTACTTCAGCCAACCTTGGAGAGAACAGACTGTTGTAGAAGCTTTCTGGTAGACAGCTAGTATCCCACCTTGAATATTTACCCTCATGTGAAGCTTAAAGGGCAGCTCCTAGCATGGGATGTGAACAGATTATGGACCCTGGGTTTCCATGGGCATGGGAGATAACCTGACCTGACGAACAAATGGAGCAATTATGCACGAAGTGGCTGTTAACTATCTATTATTTTCTCTGTGAATGAACCTATTCTGCAGTGCTGCACATGACATTCCCCTTTTTTAGAGGAAAGGTCCCAGCACACATGTAATCTTCAGTGCATAATGAGATTCATTTAGTCATGTTCAGGACCATATCCCCCCAGCCCAGACCTTGGATTAATATAACTTTGAGTAAAAAATTCCACATCTGAAAGACACAGTAAGATTCATCCTAAAAAAAGTTCTAAGTCTCAGTGGGATGTTTTATAGTGAGGAGAGAGCAGAAGAGACTAGACACACAGGATCAATGTGTGTCGTGTGGCACATTTTACTGGAAATAAAAAGTATATCTTTAGTAACTAACTACTAGGGCCAGTTCTGTAGAGGAAAAAAAGGTATTCTTTTACTTTCATTTCTTAAATCAAGAGCTGATCTCTTTCCAAAAGACATAGTTTACTTCAAAGAGGAAGGAGTAACTGAATGCAACAGGTGCTGGGTGGAAGTCATGATAGCCATGGTCACTCTCAACTTGAAACCCCTTGGTGAAGTCCTAGCTTCACTAGAAAAGGAGAAGATTGGATTTTAGCACATCAAGTGGTGGCTTATACATCAAGAAAACATATGCACATATATGTATTTTATATTTGAAATATAGTTAATTTGTTTTGTATCAGTCAGTATAGGAAGAACTCCAGAATCAGCTGTAAGAGGCAAGTAGAGCTAGTGTTTTCATGGAAAGGTGTCCAGTAGCATCACAGATGAACGAAGACAGAAGGTGCTGAAGTGCTGGAGCTGAGTCAGAAAAGCCAGAGGGTACTACCCACAGGTCTTGCTTCTGAACCTTGATAACAGGATTGGAGAAGGAAGAGAAGTAGTACTGCCACAGAGGGGCAGAGGGGCAACGTGTGCTGATGTTTCGAGGACTGGGCTGAGATCAACTACATGGCTATATTTAGTGCCAAAGGAAGCCTTCTGAGTCTGGGACTATAGTAGGACAGATTATCAAGGACTGACACGTGTATAGTTATGGAAATGACTAGCTAGGCTTGAAGGAAAGTGTATAAAGTACTTTGTCAATGTAGTGTGTGTGCGTATGTATATATATAATTTGTTTTCACACTATTTGGTGTTTTAAACACCTGAATATGTGATGCAGTACATGGGGCATTTGGGCCACTGATACCTGTTTTGTATGAAAGTATATAGTACTGTGATCCGGTGAAAAAGAAACTGGACAGGAGCTAAATTCAGCAAACAAGATCTGAATTTCCCTGTGAGCTTTGTTGACATGACTTGACCTGTGGAACCATCTTTGGCAACATCAGTGTAAATCTGTGTGTTATTTTTGCGATCAATAAAATGGAGACACTGTGGTGTGCTCTGTGAATATAATGAAAGCCACAGAGACCAAAACCTTGATGTCAGCATTAGGAAGCTCAGTATGGATTTGTGGTATGTGGCCCGATGATTCAAGGACACACTATGCTCTCAAAGAGTATTAGATCCTTCTCATGTCTTTTACTGATCTAGCAGGACATTGCTATTGGTGAAGCCTCCGATTAAGAAGCAGTACTTGAGAGATAACAAATTTTTAGTGATTACCATGGGAACCACAAATGATCTCATAAGGGTGGAGAAATTATAAAAAGTTCTAATTGAGAGAGGATGAGGCTTGAAACAGTTTCTATGGAAACCAGAGGTAGTATCCAAAAAAGTGGGTGTACTAATCTGATAGTCTGACTGGCAGGTAATAGGTTGGGTGTTAGAGTGGTGAAAGTCTTGGGATGTGGGATGAAGTGTCCATCACACAAATATATAAAACACATAGTCTTCTGAACAGGAGCTAGAGCCTCGAACTCTTTCTTTCCCAGCAGAGTACACTCATCACTCATTTGGTGATTCATTTTCATTCTTGTCTCTTTGCTGAGTGAATTTTCTTTCTTTCTTTTTTTTTTTTCTTCCTTTTGTTTTCACTGCAAAGTGGAACAACTTCAACAGAGGCGATGGATTGAGCTGCTCCCTCACCTTGCCTAAAGCTTAGAAGCCATAAAGGTGTTTTTATGGATAGCAGATGTGGGCTCTAGGGCCCACATCTCAGGGCCTCTAGGGCTCTAGGGGCCTTCTTCTCAGACATAAAAGAGAAAATGAATACAGACTTCCAGCCTTCAGCAAGCACTCTGAACAGCTGGATGAGATACTTGCTTGGATTTTCTAGGACTTCAGCTTCTCCTGACTGATTGGATAATATCCATCTAAACTTAGTTCACAGAATCCAGAATTTCTGAAGTACTTTTATTTCTAAGATCACAGTGGAAATCCCAAGGACACATTTCCCTGTATGATCCGTGAAGGAGACTAAAGGTGTAAAATAAACCAGCTAAGTTAGTATTTATATCTAGCTGAACTATTTGCTTGAAGAAATGGAAGTGGAAGAAGTGGGACAGGGGAAGACTGTTGTCAATAGTCTTGGGGAAGACATGAGACGAACAAATCAAATCTTTGCTCTCTCTCATGGGGCCACAGTCCAAGCATATTACGATATCTTTCAGCCTGATGCCTGAAGAAGGAAAATAACATAACACTGTTGTCACTAAATTAGATAAATAACAGGCCTTTGGCCAGCTGAAGCCCTCAGCAAAATCTTTGCCAGCTCAGTGGTTTGTCAGACACCTACTTTCCCCCAGTATCCTCTGAGCTCACAAAATTCATTTCTCCATTCAGCAGATGTAGACAGAAATGCCTAGCATTTTGAAAAAAAAAAGTATGGATCTGGGATGTTTTGAAAGAAAATAAACCTTCCTGTTGAAAGGACTAGAAGGCTGGTCTGCAACCTCTGTGACACTGGTTCACAGTCCTCTCATTGATATTGATAAGCATGATCTAAAGAAAGTATTGCAAAACTATCAGGAGTAAAAACATCCCTTAACAAAGCAAATGTACATTTGGAGAATTTACTTTGCCTGTTTTCTGATGGCAAAATTACCAGTGCCAGCATAAATCATCACAGTCTAGTCTGTAGCCATCTGCAGAATAGCCATACTTGTCATGGTCAGTGGCCAACCTTTTAGGCAAATTTGTATCCAGAATGGCTGCTACACCATGACCTCTATATGCTTCACCATAAACTGGATTTGAAGAACGGGACACAAAGGTATTCACGGAGATCAGAAAGATTTCTTGCTTCACTTTTGGTCTGGCCATTTTAGATTAATCTTAGGTCCAGCTTCACTCTATTTTATGTATAGGACTAAGGTTAGATGAGTTTTATACATAACACACCTTTGCAAAACATTGAAAAGTCTGCCTGGATAATAAGCCTAAGGTGAGACCTTTCAAGGATTCTGTCTTTATAATATGATAAAAATATTGTTTTCCATAGACTTCAGGGCTTAGAGAAGCTGTCCGGAAGGTGGTGGCATCCCTTTAAAGAAGACTATTAGAATAATGCCATATTAACAGGTGTCATGCAACTGAAGGGGCTCTCAGGTGGACACCCTGCCTTATGGTTCAATGAATCCATCACTGCTTATACCACATGTTCTTATCAACAGCATTTCACAAAAACAGGGCAGTGAACTGAACAGAGCAGCTGAAGAAAATGACAGAAATGCGTAGCTCAGTGCAAGAATATCCAGGGCTCCATTCTGCTCACTCACTCTGGATGGTCTTATGGCTGGGTCAAGGACACATTCTTCTCTCAAAAACTGTATATTTTTGAATTTTCATATATGTTCTTATTTCCACTGCCACCAGTGGGTGAGGACACCATCAGAGAAGCAAACTTGACCCAGCCATGCTTTTGGTTGGGTGCTGAACTTGCACATCCGCTGCTTTTCTGATAAATTCACTGGTGGTGCTGGCCTGTGTTCTGTCTATTATAAAGCATGCAAAATTTTCCCAGAGACTGAATCACTAATCCACATTTCATTTCATTTCATTTCATTTCATTTCAGATCTTGTAATTGCACTTCTCAGAAGTGCATGCCTGTGTGTGGGAAGGTGTGTAATAACCTTATTTATATACATGTTCAATAGAAAGCAATTGTGAAAGTTTCTGGTTTACACAGGTGAACACTTCTGTGTGGGTTTTGCAGGTGGTGCTTCATCCTTTCCAGTACAGCATGCCAGTAGGATTAAGCCCCTCCGGAGACTCTCAGATCTTTTCTATGCAAACAAAATGTTCCATTAGCTACAGAAGTATCAAATAAAGTACCAGCTTTTGTAGGATCAGGATGCAAGAATAAGCACTGGGTCAAGATTAGTTGAGCTAAATTAAAGAACTTTTCATTCCTGAACCTTTCTGGGGCTTAGACAGGAGATGCTTAGCCTGTGGAGATTGAGATGTTTGAGCATTTGCAGAAGAGTTGTTTATTAACACTTAGAAGCAAGGTTTTGAGCCTAGAATAAATGCTTGGCATTAAAACATAACTACAGTGCTCGGTAGGGGTCAAAATATGAATCAGATATTGGAAAAGATGTTGACAGCATAAGAGAGAACTTTATCATACTTGTGTAATTCCACACTGTGCCCACATCCTGGTGACCATAAGGAGTTGTGTCCTGTCTGTGTCAAAAAGATATAGTAGAACCGAAAAAGGCACAAAAAGGGTGACACAACAGGGGATAACTGTGTGAAGAATGATTAAAAGACTGAAATTCTTCTCCTGTGAAAGTGAACAGCAGAGAAGGAATTTTAAAGAGCCTTTAAAAACCTAAGCAGTATGGAGAAAAGGAAGGAGGAGAGTTTTCTTCATGTCCTCTTTCACTACAAGGTCAAGGGGATAACAGCGAAACTATCAGGTGGCAGGTTGCAGGTCCAGAGCAAATAAGAAGCTACAGTCCCTTGTGTAATGTATAATTAAGCTGTGAAATTTCTTCCCATGGGATGCTGTAGATGCTAAAAGTTTACATGGGTTCCGGAAGTGACTAGGCAGAAGGAAATATCTGCTAAGGACTATTAAATACAAAGGCACAACACCTAGGTCAGAAATTCCTAGATGATAGTTTGCAGACACTGGGGAAATACCAGCACATGCTGACATCATGCTTTCTCTTTTCTAGGAATCCACTTCTGGCCGATGTCAGGGATGGCATAATGAGCTACAGGAAATTTGGGTCCCACCTGGAAAAGCTGTTGCTATGTGAAAAGAAGTAGACTTGTGCAGGGATCTAGCTGTGAGAAAGAGAGGCTGAACATGGAACAGAAGAAACTAACAGAGGATGGTGATTATCTACTGCTAAGAAATGCAGTTCAGGAGGACGAGGTAGGGTCTCAGAGTACTATTTATTTCTGTCTGAGTTCAAAATCATAACCCCTATTGCACTGAAAGCCCTTCTGGCTTCTTGCTGACACTGTGAATACACAGTTCAACAGATTAATACCTTACCACGATTTTTGGAGCTCAGCTCAAGATCAAGTAGACCAATGTTTAGATGGTGGGTAGTCCCATCACTGTTCAATAATGTAATCAAGTCCATAAACAACTGGGATCCTATGAGTAAATCCAAATTAAAGGATTTCACAAGTAGATGTTTGTTTGAACTGTTTATTCAATGAAGAAATTTTCTTGAGTTTCATTTTTTTGTTTTCAGCTCGTAGATCAAAGTGCATCCTGTGCGTCCCAAAGTACAGCTTCATGTTCTTTGGCACTATAAAGCAAGTTTTGGGGATGACTGCGTACGAGCATTTTTAGGACTTAAAGTCCTCGTGTAATCATGGCTTACATACAACAGACACATCTGAAATACAAAAGCAAACTCGTTTATAGTTTTCTTCTGCACATTTATTCTATGGGCATTAATGGTCTAGCAATACCATTATAGTTACATGTGCAGATTAAGTTAAATTAAAAGAATTTAGCTTATTTTAAAAAATTAAGAACATGTGCCCACTGTAACCAAAGTGGTGTAAAATCAAACTTTAAGTTAAATAGTGCAGACATGCCAAGAGTTACATGAGAGTGAAGTCAATGTGCTTGCTCCTGAAGATTGCTTACAATGATTAGCTTGCAGAGTTTGCAGATATAGTGATTTGCTCATCTGTTGAGTGACAGTTAATATAGTTGCCTGGCTAATATATTAGCCTTCCTTCCTCCAAGCTGCGAGGTAAGGTAACATTAATGGAGTATAGGGAACAGGCAGTCAGAGCTGGGAGAGTAATTCACCATCAATAATTTCTCTGATAAATATTACTTTTTGTTTTTTCCTTTGGCTGACAAACTGTTCATGAATAGGCTATGATTGGAATTATGTGCCGAACAATTTCTGCCAGTGTCTCCATCTATCATGAACTTTTTTCTCTGAATGTATGATTGACAAAGGTCAAGGCTTTGACTATACACATATGTTACATGGACTGTTTCTTTTCCATTATTGGATGGCAGCAAATCTCAGAGTAAAGCCTTCTGGAAAAACAGCTGTAAAAACAAATCCTGGGTCTGCTTGCTGATTGATTCAGTTATATTTTGCTGTTCTTTTAAGCTTTTTGAAGTGCATTACATGTTCCCTTCCAAAGGCTGTCATTCACAAAGAATCTGATCGCTCTTCAACTCAAAAGCTGAAGAAACTTGTGAGCTCAAGTCTAGAAGCCTCGAGGTCCACCTTTCATGCCATGTAAAATGAAGAGTATTGCTCTTTGCCTCACTGGACAATACAATTGTCTTAAACATGTATTTCAGAATCAAAGATTACTATAGATTGGAAAGGCCCTCTGGAGGTCTCTAGTTCCACCTTCTGCTCAAAGGACTAAGCTCAAAGTTGTGTCAGGTTGCTTGAGGTCTTATTCAGATGAGTTTAATATCTCTAAGGATGGAGATTCCACAGCCTCTCTGGGTAACCTGTTCCAATGCTTAGTCATCCTCATTGTGAAAAATGTTTCCCTGCAAACAGCTGAAATTTGCTTCGCTGCAACCTGAGTCCATCACTTGCTGTCTTTTCACTGTGCACCTCCAAAAAGAATCTGGCACCATCATCTCTATAAGCACCTTTTAGGCACTTAAGGCAGTCTTCAGCTTTAGTAAGGGCAAACACGAAACACTGGAAGCAATACTTATCTGCACAAAGTTCTGGCAAAGGTGAGCTGCTTATAAAATAAATAATTGTGATATTACCCTTGCTTCTAATGGCAAAATTAATCAGCACAGATGTCATTGAGATGGAACACATGAAAACATAAAAGTAAAGAAATTAAATAGAAACATATTTAAGGAATAGGATAGTTTTTGTGTCTGTAATGTTTCTTATTACAGCAAGGTCCTGCTTCTCCCCTCCAAAATACCCAGACCTCACCCTGACTGCCTCTTTTGTGTGTGTATGTAGTGCTCACATAACCTGTCACAAATATGTGTGACTTTCTGCAATTTTCCAGTAATTTCATGGCATTAAAAGACTCCCATATAGAACATGGCAGGAGAGGAAAAAAGCCTACCACGACCCATTGAAACTGCAGGTGCATTTGTTCTGTGGGAAGTAAATCTGTAAATCTGGCACAGGCCATACCATATGCAATATAATAGCAGGGTAAATTCAGAGTGGTTTACACTAGTCATTGTAATGGTTGTAATTGCCAAGGAGGATTTTTCAGATCAGATTAGCATAGACATTGGGGATATACAGTTACAGCATCATGGCCTTTAATTGTACCAGTGGCACAGAGCACCTGACTATTGCACACTGCCTACTTGAGCCCTGAGGTACGAGGTTTGCTAAAGTGGCTTAAAGATGGGTTTAGGGCATGTGGTGGTGGTTTTCCATCCCCCTGAAGGGAGTATCAGCACTGTGTTTGGCTCTCAAGGGGTTTTCTCAGCTCTCTGTCCCAGCAACCCTTTCCAACAGTGGGAAAAACAAGACCCCAATATGGTCATCAATATTCAGATTTGTCTGTGTAAAACTAGCTTTACTTTTTGTGGGGCACACTTAGATATAAAAAGGATATAAAATCCCTCAGAAAGCATGCTTAGTTCAGTTATTAATATCAGTACTGTGTGGTTCATTTCTGGAAAGGCAAAGAATATATCAGTATCGAGTGGTTCATTTTTTGAAAAGGCAAAGAAAAACACAACAGTTAAATACCCAAACCCTTATTCTCCTGTGTGTGCTAACCTAGCCATTCAAGGAAATTTTCAGCATGTGTGTCACTAGCCAGACCCATTCTCATTACAGCACAGCTGTTTTTAGTGCCTGTCCATAACCCTCATGGATCTTTCCTAGACACTGAGTCAATACAGTAATTTTATATGAACTGGTCTATCCAGATGTCATATTAGAGGCCAGTGATAGGTCTCATGGAGAAGAAGAAGGTCGTGGGCAGAACAGTGCTGCTTGCTGGCTATTCATGGCCAGTGGGATGTCTACTGACAATCTTGAGTCTGTTTTAACTAACACTATGAGCAGATGGACTAAGGGCCGTCACTAGGACCAGGAGGGTATGAGGTAGGTTAAAGCAATCTTGATCATACCAGGTGGCTGTTGTGCTGAATGAAGGTATCTGGAACAGAAACAATGACGAGTTGTGTGATATTGTTGAGTGGAGGCACTGGAATACTTGGTCTCAGATACTTAAATTACAGCAATTGGTGTAAAACTTTCTTTTGCAGCTCAGTTGTATCAAATGATTTCAGTTAGGTTCAGAGCTAACCAGTATCTTTTCCAAATGATGTTGGCATATGTTAAATGCTGGACACCTTCATTGCATTGTATGCTGATGTTAAATTATACTAAAAGGAGGGTTCTGTTAGCAGTATGTCCATTGACTCTAATGAAACAGCTAATTTGATCATTTTAATTATGAGCTGAGGCAAAACAAGAGCATAAATGTTAAAATATCATTTCATGCCATTAGAGAGAAAATTTGACATTTACCTAAACCAAGGACTAGATTGCTGAGAATGAAGGAGAGAGATAATGAGCAAGTGAAAAGGAAAATAGGAATGAAAAGGTGAGACAATTTGAAAGCTGACAAGACACTAGAAGGACATGACCTGGAGCCAGAGATGGCTGGAAAAGCCTTCAGGCAGGGACAAGATGAGAAGTTTTGTGAAAAGGTTTCATGTGTTTCTTTAGTTAAGGAGGAAGAGTCTCAGTGCGGGAAAATGGAGCCCCTGTTTCCTGCAGCTCTGAATCAAAGCTTTGGATATCACACACACAGTAACGTCTCTGGATTCTCTTCCGAGTGGAATTATTTCTGCATTTGTAAAGCTAAATTTGATCAAATTCCCACAGGAAGAAAAACAGGCACACAGACTCTCTCTCCCTCCCTCCCCCCCCTTTTAAAATAAAACCATACTTTTATTGCAAGAGACTAACAACTACAACAGGCTAACAACAATGTTAACAGAAAACAGGTTTCTAAGAAAGAAAGAAAAATGGGATTAGACAATTACTTCAGTATCAGTAGCAGAGCAGAATTACCAAAGCACTGCAATTTGCAAACCATTCCAGCACCAAAGCACCTCCTGCTACACAGGTCAACTCTGACTTTTACTTTAGCCATTGACAAGGTGTGTGGACTTCAATATGAATCATCTAAAGTCCCTAAGTGAACTCGTGGTGTTGCTGGAATCGATGAGAATTTTATCATTGGTGTCACGGGGGGCCAAAATGCTGGTGTATAGTTTTGAAAAAGGAGTGTAAGAATATTTACTGGCTTGGCAGGGACTCTAGTCACTCACCAATCGGTGTTCGTTTTACACTTGGATGGACAATGGTGCTGTGGGAAGGCTGGCTACGTTTGAAGGTTGACCAACTCCTGCTTTACGGACATTATGTTAGAGCCAGGTTTTCCAAGCTTTTTTTGGAAATCCTTTTTGTCTTTATCAAGGAGAAAATTGATGACCTGAATAATTGCAGTGTGCTGTGTCAACACCTTTGCCCAAAAGCTGGGAGGTCAAAATCACCTTCGGAGCTGGGGCCCTGTACTGTCTTTCCCCAGCCAGATGTTACATGGGTCTGGGGAACTTTCTGTTAAATAAGTACCTTCAACAGGAGAACCTGAATGATATTTGATGGGAATACAGAGCCAGGGAGGAAATTTCTTCATAAGTAATTTCTCCTGAGAACAAGTTTCTTCACAAAGGGAATTCCCCATTTCTAATAACTTTAGTAGCAATACTGTAAAAAGAGAATCCCCATCTCACATAATTTTTTATTACCCATTCAGTAGAGAGAAATTCCCTAAGATCTTATAGTCTAGAAGACTTCTTTGATCTTATATTAAAGACATATAATATCTGACAATTTCAGTGGTTTATCGTCTGTGTAATTGGATGCAGTGAATGGATTAGGCCAAATTCTCAGCAGGTGTAAATTGACATCGTTGGCAGCTTTGCAGCTGTGCATTTCTTCCAGTTTCTGTCAGCTAAAGATTTCAGCCAGTGTGGCTTTCAGATTATCCTGCAGTGGTTTGAAATCTCGTTTGTGTGGGCCTGGCGACGGAGCAGTCTCAGGGAAATCTGGTCCCCATAGGTAGATGGGGAGGTAGATTTGGGTCCTGTTTGTAGCCTTTGTGTCTGCGATGCTTTTGATTGAAGTTTCTGATCTGCACAGATTTCCTCTGTGCTCCCAGTCAATGCTGTAATTTCTCTAAGATGCAGTTCTCTGTCTGTAAGATGAGGATAGTAATACAGCATTGAATTTCTCCTCACTCAAGTCATGCAAGGAGAAATCCATTAATGCAAGTCATTTAGGTAATAGAGTAATGGTGGCTATAAGCATCACAAATACCTGTGTCTAGTCCTGCAGAGGGATGCACTCATATTTATATGGAGATAAGAGCCATGTTTTTCTATCTGCTACCAAACCATTTGATGTTATGTGTTGAAAAAGCACAAGGCAGTGAAATAAATACTCTAATTGCAGTTCCAGAGAAGAATCGTGTGAAAATAAAGAATAGAAAATTGGAAAGTGCTGTTTTAACTTCTCTTGTCATTTGCTCTGCCAGGCTATAGGAAGATTTTGAAAAATAAAAGTGCTGTTTTGTGGCTGCTGCTCTCCCTCTGTAATCATCCCTTCTCCTTTGCTCTAAAGCATCATGACAGTGTGGCAGTTAATAGTGATGTCGCATAGGATTAAATTGTCTCTCTCTCCTCAGGCCCCTCAGACATCAGCTCCAGGTCAGGCCTGGAGTTCCTGTCCCATTCCTTAAGGACAAAAGTTGTCTTAGGACTGATTTAATGACATCATCATAATAAATGCTTTACACTAAATTTGAAATGTGTTTTCATTCATTCTCAGTTTCTGCTCATGTAAACTCCTAGTGAAACCAGCCATTTCCACCAAAGCCAGACTTTTGATTTACTAAATCTCAAAACACACAGAGAATCAAGCATCTGCCCCATCTGAGGTTTGGCTATGGCATCAGATTATAGGTTCTTCTTCTTTGCTACCCTGTGCACAGCCAGGAACACTGGCCTATGGTGGCATCCCATGAAGGGTGTGAGGAGCTTTTGGGCTTGTGTCATGGCAAAAGTGATTTTTAGGGAGGACTTGCATGAGCTGGTGGCATGTGGGGTCAGCAGGCAAACTGAACTGAGGAAAGTGAGAGGCATGGAAACAGGTACGGAGTCAGAAGAGGAAGAACAAGATAAACAGAGCACGAGGGCCAGAGTAACTGCGAGGTGGGAGTAGAAGTTGGACGATGGCGGAGGATGTGATAACAGATGAGGCTGCTATAAGAAGCCTCAACTATTAGTAGTATATCAGTCTTCTGTTTTACTTAGCAGTGTGTTGGAAAGTGCGATGAATTCAATCTTGTGTAGCTTGTGGAAATGCAGCTCTGCATACATTTGAAATGCAGGAGATGCCATGATCTGGAGTGGATCTCAGCCCCTGTTTTATCTTTTACACCTGACATTTACAGTTGAAGGAAGCCTGCAGCAGGAAATGGAGTGCAGTTTATTTCACTATATTTATATGAAAAGCATTCAATCTCATGCCCTGCTGTTTGTACAGTTACTAAGAGGATGAGATTGATGGTAAGTGGTCTTATGAAGCTATCAGGCAGTTTCATATTCAGGCCTCAGCTTTCTGACTTTTCAATCTGCCCAAAACAGGCCTTTTCAGGACTTTCTAATCTCCCCAACAGGACTTTTTGATCTGCCAGAAATTATTATCCTTGCCCAGACATGAGCTTCAGGGAAAATCAAAAAGACCCAGTCTCCTCCTTCCCCATCTCTGTTGCTGATTCAGCAGGCCAGAAACACAGTTTGCCATTTTCTCGTAGGCTTTTGTCCTGTAACTCGTGGCTGTTATTTAATGTGGCTTTAGTCCAGGTTCAGCGAGCAAGAGCTCAGCAGCCCGCTGAGCACACGCGCTGAAGAGCCAGGGCCAGCTCCAGCCTCGCTGCCCAGCCAGCGCTAACCACAAACTTTTGCTGGCCTAATGACATTGCCTGGGGGTGTGAGGAGGTGTGAACTGTGACTGCCTAGCCATGCTGGCACAGAGTCCTAAAAGCAGCGCGGTTATATGGCTAAAGCTGAGTGCTGTAATCAGACAGCTTGCTTTGCTAATGGGGAAAAGCTACCAAGCTTGTGCAAAGCTCTGCTTTGCAGGCAGGAGTCTGCGTATACATGCAAAGATGCTTTGCCACTGTAGTTTAGCAGTAGGGAAATGCATCTACTGTAGACATAAATTTAATCACTGACAAAGTCTATTTAAGCTGCAAATTCCCCTCCTGAACAATGTGTCCTGAGCTGTCTGTTCAGGAGAAGGGAGGGAAGGGTTATTTGGGAGATGCATTAGGGCTAATGGCCCCCAGCTATCTCAGCACACACAAGGATTCTCCAGCTGTGCTCAGGGAGGCTGGGATCAGAAAATTGAGGAGTTGCTGGAGCCCTGGCTCTTTTTTCCTCTAACAATCAGCTTCACACACAAGCACAAGCAGAAGTCTCTGCAGTGTGACATCCATGCAAGAAAAAAGCCCTAGCAAGATATGTGCTCAGAACTCTTCAAGGCATGATGCCTCTTGGAAACACAATTTGTGTCTGAGAGCCCACTCTACCCTGCCAGTACAGTGCTGACTTCACTGAACATAATGTGCCTTTCCCAAAAATCCCCTAGATTTTGAACACTGCTTGACTCTCTGGCCCTCTGGGAAAACTAAAATTTGGGTGTTAGCTGTTTCCTCCTTTACTTTGTTGCCTTCAAGAAAAAAATGCCAAGAGTATTCAGCCAGAGTCTCCAGACAGCTGGAAAAGCTGCAGACACAGCTGAAGTGGACATTGACAAACATTTTCTGCAGTTCTGACAGCGATTTTTTTGTCTGCCCAGTGCCAAATGGCTGATTGCACCAACCATCTCCCTCCCAGCCCCTTTCCCTCAGCTTCAGCATGCAGCTGCACCATTTCTCTGTCTTCTTCTTTCCTCACTCTCCCACACCTTCTTTCCCTTCCCTTTTTTTTTTTTTTTTTTTTTTCCCCCCATCTAGGTTAGATCCCCTGCTAGATAAGCCCTACATGGCCACCAACACTATCATACTCTTCACTCACTCCGTGCAGTCTGTCCCTACCACTAGTTTCATGTCTTGCACGTGGAGATTGTGAGCCATCAGTCTTGACTGGTCCTTCAAAATGGACTTACTGAACCTGCTGTCAGTCAAGCATCTCCAAGCCCACTATATGCATGCTTTTTTAACTCCCAGCTCAGCAAGCTGGCTGGGGCATGGAATGTTAAGCAGATCCATGGGTCTCAGAGTGATGAGATGTCACATCATCCAGGTATAATGACAGCAGCACTGTGAGGATGCTAAGTTGTTATTTTTGCAGCCAAAAGAGGTGAAACTGCAGAAATCTTTAGTAATTATTGCAGCCTTATTCATGCAGTCAGACTGGCCTGTATTGAGCAACCACAAGGAAGAAATGCTGTCCCAAAGCACCTCTGTATGATAGTTAGAAAATGGCAACCTGAATTTGGTTCATGCTCTGCCACTAAATCATTTGTTAGGCTTGTAACCATATAACCATGCTGTGCTTCAGAGCAACCATCTGCACACTGACTGTAATACTGAATTACAGAGATGTTGTGAGGCTTCATCAATCAATTGTGGTTTTGAAAGGACTCTCAACTTCTGGCCCAAAAGTGTAAATCCTCATAATTTATGTCCTTGTTAGAATTTTTTTATACAAGCTTTTATCCCATTTTTTTTTCTTATAACAAATGTACACCAGGTCAATTCTCAGTGGGTTACTCCTGATTTAAATGTGTGTAATGAAGCTGAGAATTCAATCCCTTGTCTTCAGCCAGAGGAAGGCTCTTAATACTGTAGCCACTTACGTACCCATGAAAAAGGAAGCTATTTAAAAGCCTTATTTGACTTCAACAGCAGTAAAGTGTGCCCCTCACTTTCCTCAGCATCAATCCTTTTTTTAAAGCACATTGTGTATTTACAAGCTGTCTTAAGCACTGAAATTGATTGTAGAGCCGGGCAGTTATTAAAGGTTCATTTTCCCTCCCTCCTCCAGTTTCTAAATAAGTGATAATATGAGGTGGTGGGAAATTCTCTCCATGAGATGGTACTGCCTTTGCCCTGACTCCCTTGAGTTTCTCAGGAAAGGTTTTCACTATACTATATATCCTGCTTGATCTCTACAAGTAAAACTATAATCTTCCTTTCAAAGAAACAGTTTAGCCTTGTGTGTATATACAGGTTGGAATTTATTTTGGAAAATAGCTGTAAGAGACTCTGGCACAGCTAAATGTAATTGAATTAGCGGAGGTTTAGGCTACTGCTATGCTCTTACTTCCATTTCAACACAGTCAGTTATAGTAACAACAATGTTTAGCACCAAATTCTTAATTACTAGCTAGCCCAGCTAGCGCCTGAGTTTGGTGAAATAAAGCTGACGCTTCCAACATGTGAATGGAGAAGAGGGAAGATGCCATTTTTCCACATGTTCAGTGGCAAACTGGCTTGCTTGGCCATGGTCTGTCCTAGGTGGACTCTAACGTTGCACCCACAGTCGGAGTATTCAGGGACTACATTGGAGTATTCAAACCTTGGACCTCTGAGACAGGTTTGCAAGAGATTAAATAGTGGAGGCAGTGGGGACACCCCACAGGATGTCCATCTTCTTTTGTGAAAGATCTAGGCTAATACTGAGGCTAAGGCTGCAGCTGGATATCTCACCTGCCACAGACTTGCTCTTTTAGTAAATCCATCTGTTCCCTACCTAAAAAAATGGGATATGCAGGAGGAAAATGATGGCTGGAAAAAGATTTTCATTTACAGGGAGGTGGTCAAGTCATAAATGATGGGAATAGAGGCCAGAAAAAATACTAGAAAAAAATGCACTCTGAAAAGTATGGAGGTATCTGTAGTGTAAGTGTATTCATGTGTCCTCAAAATAGGAAAAAAAATAGAACGACGTGTGGAAGAGCCCACTCAATCTCTTCTAAATAAAAAGGATGTGTATATATTTACCATTTATTCAAAGGAGATAAAAGTGAGATCCTGCAGCTCAAGCAGTGAACACAGAGAAGCCAGTAAGGTAAATCAGAATTTTATTCAGCCTTATTTTAAACATTCTAAGCAATATTGGGTATTTTCTTCTGGACAAGACTATTCCACACCAAGTATTTCTGATAATGAGTCCCAATTTTCCCTTTACAGTGGTGTAGTAAGAGTTGTAGCTTATTTCACTAGCCAGGAAGCCCCCTAAGCAATTTATTTGTTCCTTCAGCTGTGACTTTAATACAGTGCACACTTCCATAAGTTCATTCAGAAGTTGCTGCATCAAATTATAGTATGCATTGCTACAGGAAGACTGTTGTCTCTCCTAGCACTCTGGCTCTTTGCAGTTTTGTCATTTTTTTGTCTTTTTTTTTTTTNGATGAACAAGCCCATACCAGTACAGGGATCTTTTTTTTTTCTGTTTTTCCAAGGCTCTCCTCAAAGACTTGCAGTTTCAGTATGCAAGGCAGTCATCTAAAGTATGCATCAAATACTGTATTGAGGCATCAGATGCAGTAAATGCAAAAGTGCCAGTCACACTGTGAGCATTCAGGAAGCTACAAATAGATCTGGAATTCACATTGGCTCAGGAAACTGAGTCAATTCTGTAACAAATGATCAATAATCAACACCTTTGCCGTATTAATTTCTCCAAGGCAGTCTGTTTCTCTTATAGTGTGCCTCTAAGACTGGCATATGTTACTGTCAGTGACTGATGCTGTCCCCTTAGCTGCTCATGTTTAATGAAAGCTTTGTGCCTATATATAAATTCTGTGTTTGAGTGAAACATCTTCCAAATCCTTCACAGCAGTTCTGGAAGAGACCTTTGGCTTGTATACTGAGAAGCGAACCCACCCTTTCCACCATGCACAAGCTCTGCAGAATAGAAATGATACATGAATATAAAAATAGAACAGAAGAGACTATTTAGGTTGGACCAGATGCTCACATTCCTGCCACCTAGGTTGATTTAATATTAGTGAATTCACTGTAAAAAGAAGTAAGTGTGGGAAAAATACAAAGCGTAGGTCTGATCCTCTTCTTTCTTCTCCCACGTGTGAACTTGCTTCACACAAGCACCCTCTCCCTAAGTCAATGAAACTCTTTGTGCATGTTTTCTGTCACTGCTGATTACTTTCAAGAGGATTGTCATGTTGCAGGCACAGGGAGATGGAGACAAGAATTAAAGCACCAGTCCCCTGTTCTACCTCCTTCTGCATAAACACTGCTTGAGCAAGGGAACACTACTGAATGATCCGAGACCTGCCTGAGTGTATCCAATAGAGGTTGCACTCCTTTGAACATCAATGGGAAAAGGTACAAAGAATAAAACGAGAGCTGCGCAGGGAAGGTTCCCTCCTCCATCATTTTCCTGAGCTACCGCTCTAAGGACACAGGTGTATTCACCTAGTAACCCGAGCTCAGCTTCCTCTCGCAGTCAGCCAAATAAGTCCATGGTCCACGAACACTTCAGTGACTGTGCAAACGCACACAGCTGGTGGAGGCAAAGAACAAGAGGAGAGCTTGTGAAGGTAAAAGGAAGAGTTGCTCTTACAATCCATTCTCTAATATTTGCCATGATAATCTTTGCATTCCTGATAATAACCCGATCCAAAGGCCACCAGATAGAAAGATTCTGACTATGATAGGCTTTGAGTCAAGCATTGCATTTTTAAACCGAGCCACTTCCCAGTTCTTAAAATTGCAATGTTTACCTCAGTGCTGCAGCTGCACTGTGAAGGACAGTCCGCACTCACGGTTGGATCATTTCCTGAGCTAGTTTTTTAAACTTGCAGGGAAGAATTTTTATGGGGGACCTCTGGCGAGCTATTCTTAATCACTGAAATTGCAATGTTTTTCTTGTGCATTCCCGACGTCTCTGGGTGTTGGAATTGCTACAAATCTGAAGCCCTCCTCTCATGTAAACCATTAACAACAACCCTTCCTTGTGTGTGACCACCCTCCACGAATAATTGCCTACTGCCACTCAAAAGAACATTCACAGCAAATTTCAACACCCGTCAGGTGTTGATATGTATCTCCTGCCTGATTATCTAAGCTTCCTTAGGGCATGCAGAGCTGTAAAGGACAATGCCTCCTATAATACTTGTACTGCAATAATTCAAAGAAATCCCCCGGAGGGCCAGAGACACTTTATGGGCTGAAACAGGGCTACACCTCTGCCTTGCTTGCCCGTATGCAAAGAATAAGGCACAGAGCCTCTTCTTGCCATGGCAGACAGGTGGAGAAGCCACACAGAGCTGTCACGTTACACCCCTATGTGGAGATGGTGGCTAAAATTGGGCCTACCTCACTTGAACTTCAAAATATCCATCAAGCCATAAGTGGCATGGAGAAGTTGTCTAGTTGACTCTCTCAGAGGCTGGCGACCATTGAAGGAAGCCTGGTTTGAACAAACAACAGCAAGTGCTCTTCCCACCCTGAGTAACAGATCTGTCAGGCTCCTTCTCAGGGGATGCTGAGGATGCAAAAATTTTAGCTGGATTCAGGAAAAGAAAGGATGAGTGCTTGGAAGAAAGATCCATTATGGGTCACTAAATAGAGCAACTAACTGAGGCTCAGAAAATCTCCTGAATCAAAATAGTCTTGAGGTGGAAGAGTATTTAAGGAAGTGAAAAAGAATTACATATACTTGTTCTGTTTGCATTTCTCCCTACATGCTACTGTGGGAGAGAGACTTCTGGGTTAAATGAGCCCTGGCCCTGAAGCAGAACTGCTGTTCTGACCTTCTTCATGCCAGTCTTTCAAGAGAAAGAAAATAAATTCCTGATAACCTGTGGAACAAAATAAATAGATTAGCTCTTTTTCTTTCTTTCTTTCTTTCTTTCTTTCTTTCTTTCTTTCTTTCTTTCTTTCTTTCTTTCTTTCTTTCTTTCTTTCTTTCTTTCTTTCTTTCCTTCCTTCCTTCCTTCCTTCCTTCCTTCCTTCCTTCCTTCCTTCCTTCCTTCCTTCCTTCCTTCCTTCTTTCTTTCCTTCTTTCCTTCCTTTCTTTCTTTCCTTCTTTCTTTCTTTCTTTCTTTCTTTCTTTCTTTCTTTCTTTCTTTCTTTCTTTCTTTTCAGTTTTAACCATTTTTTTTAAGTTATTTTTCTGATTTGGGGCTTTTTTCTCTTTTCTGGTTTGTTGTGACTCCGGTGGTTCAGCTGGAAGATGGCTTGTGGATTGGCAGCTCTCAGCCCGTTCTTACAGAGACACTAGATCTCTGCTGGAGCATCTCTGACAGGTCACTGGTAGCAACTGGAGAGGTCCACAAAAGCAACTCAGATGCCAGTTCCCTTTGCAGCTAGCCCGTGCCTTCACTGCAGAGTAAACTCAAGGTGAAACAGGACAGTGGCTATAACACCACAGCACCCACACACTCTTACCCTGAATGTGGGAGACTTCTGACTCCCACTAGCTTCTTCTAGAGGGAACAGGTGAAACGTTGGGTTAGCCCAGCTCACAGCAGCCAGTGCAACCACTGAGCACCTCAGGGCTATCTTCCAGCTTGTTCACTTTCCCTCAAGTTAGACTAATGTGAAAGGAGCTAAGATACATGTTGACACTTTGAGTTAGCCTTCCTTTTGGCAAATAATCAGGGTTTGCTCCTTCAGTAGTTCTGTATACAACTGTCCATGTTCCCAGTCAGGCAGTCCTCCACAAAGATTTTTTTTTTCCTTATGAAGAAAAATTTTAGCCTGGATTTTTTATCCACTTCCAACTGTATTAAAGTGAGAAAAGCTCTTCACCCATCCCTTGTCCCTCTAATCCTTTCCATGCCAGCTTTGCCAGGAGATATTTTCTAGATTATTCATCTTTATGGTTTTCTTTCAGCCATGCCGTACACCCCTGGGTCCCAATCCTGCACTCACGCTGGCAATGAACTTTCTGTTCCAGGGTGTATGTGTCTGCCTCTCACTCGGGTGATGCCAGCTCAGCTTGGCACTCCAGCAGAGCCCGCGAGCTGAGCCATCGATCATCCTGTCCAACGTCACTCCTTCTCCCTGAAGTTTGCCTCACTGCTCCGCTGCAGATGGAATCCTTGAGGGACAGTTCTCTTTGGATGTTATTTGCACCACGGTGCAAATGCGGAGTTTTGCTGGTGAGTCTGGATGAGCAAAGACTGGGGGCTGGTCCTCAGAGAGATGGATATTTTCTCAGCAACAAGGTCAGAAAGCAAGAAGAAAATCCTAAATTGTAGATGTAAATAGATGTCACTGTGACTTCTCTCTAAGCAATGTTGAAGCATTTGCAAGTACACAGGACTACAAATATTTCCTGCTCCACAACCCCAGCAAAATGCAAATACTCAGATATTTCTCCACTAAGCACTACACCAATCTGCAGCGTGACCCTGCAGCCTGATAGAAGGAAGGCTGCAAACCCGTGGCTGTGCCTGTACCCTCCATGACTGTCAAGCTACTCTGTGACCCAAAGCCCCATGCAGACCTCACCCCTTCCCAGCTGCCCACAGGCTCCACTTTGACCCCACACTAGTCACCATTTTCCAGCTAAAGGTTAATTACTCTGGGGGACATTTCCATCCAAGCTGTTGCCCGCAGGTTGCAATCCCTGCCTGAGTGCTATTTTTAGACCAGCTCCTTTGTTGCTATTGATCCCAGTCACCCTCCGTTAATTAGATACACACAACACACACAGCATTTGCAACTCATTTATCAATTCCATTCAGCACCTCCATCCCCTGAGATGTAATTTGGAGCCCTCCTTGAATCATGTTATTGATCTTTCCCAGCGACTTTGCTATAGGATTCTCTGTGTTGCAAACTATTTATAGATCCTTCCTCTTCTCCTGCTCTCCCTTGGGGAATCAGAAATGGGCAACGGTAATCAGACTTCTATTTTTAAGAAGTAGTTGATCGAAACCAGATATTTCCTCTTTTCTCCTTCCCCCTGTTGCTGTTACGCACAAGCTTCTCTCAGCAGACGAGACCTTCCTGCTGTGCATGGTGCTTGTAATGATTTTGGTAATGCTCAGGTGACGTGATCCAGACTGTGCCCTGGATGAAATTTTGTTTGCTGAATTAACAAAATGAATCCCTACTCCTCACTGTGTCCAAGAGTTTCACGAAGGGCTCTGTGACCTGTTTTGGCTGCTTAGCCTGAGGTGATCCTTTCAGAGGGCCTCCGTCTCAGAGACTGACTTCTCAGCATGCAGATTTGATCCATTTAGAAGGCACCGGGTTCCCATTGCATGCTAAAGGAAGGGTACCCAAAGACCTTAAACAACGTGTAGTCAGGAGTGAGACAGATGGAGAGGCTTTTAGGGGCTAGAGGACCTTTTAGGGGCAAGGCCCTAGGCTTCCCGTGGCCGCACCTACTGCTGAAAACCTGATGGTGAAGCAGGGGAGAGGAGCTGGGCAGAAGGAGCTGGGCAGAAGGAGCTGGGGGAAGAGGAGCTTGGCAGCCCCAAAGAGCTGGGCAGCTGCCAGGAGGGGCCCTGGCTGGAGGCAAGGTGTGGTGTTTGGGGCTGTGTGTGTATAGCTGTGGTGTTTGTGTGGGGCTGTGGTGTTTGGGTCTGTGGTGTTTGGGGCTGTGCATGTGTAGCTGTGGTATTTGGGGCTGTGGTGTTTGGGGCTATGGTGTTTGGGACTGTGTGTATAGCTGTGGTGTTTGGGCCTGTGGTGTTTGGGACTGTGTGCATAGCTGTGGTGTTTGGGGCTGTGTGGTGTATGTATAGCCATGGTGTTCAGGGCTGCGGTGTTTGGGACTGTGCATGTGTAGCTGTGGTGTTCGGGGCTGCAGTGTTTGAGGCTGTGTGTGTAAGGCTGTGTGTGTATATCTGTGGTGTTTGGGGCCGTGGTGTTTGGGGCTGTGTGTATAGATG
>VXAA01001308.1:0-10136 GCA_013399115.1 Anseranas semipalmata
TCAGCCGCCAGGATACTGCACAGCTCCTACCTCAAAGAGAAGAACTGTAAGATTTTCCTCTTCCTGTAAAAAAGACTTGTAGGAATTAAATTGCTGCTCACAACCTTGTGCTGTTGTGATAACAAATGACATGCGGCTGCATATTCCTTTTTTGCCAAAAAGGTGAAGAAGGACATTGGCGATGTCTCCATCCTGGTGAATAATGCTGGTGTGATTACGGCTGCCGACCTGCTCTCGACCCAGGACCACCAAATTGAGAAAATGTTTGAAGTCAACATTCTCGCGCATATCTGGGTAAGGGCTGCTCGTGCCTTCATACCTCCGTGGCTTTGTGAGCATTATTAAAGCTGTTGAGGCACCCTCAGCCCCGCACTAAGACCCTGCAAGCAGGAGATGAACGGCTCAAAAACACAAAGCGGTTTTTATCAGCTAGCCCCCGAGAGCAGGCTGGTACGTGGCTCCATGGGCCAGGCAGGGCAGGGCCAGCCTCTCCCCGACTGCCCCCATCAGCCCAGCCGGGCTCCGGGGCTCCTTCCTGGAGCATTTTGTACCCGCCTGCGTCGCTGGCTCCCCTCTGGGCTCCTGGCACTGCTTCGATCCCATCCTGCGGCTGTCCTGCCTCTGCCTCAGTGCCACCTCCCTTATCCCCCTGCAGACCTTCTCACAAATTCTGCATGGAGGTGACGCAGCTGAGCCAGGCCTTGAGCCCTCCCCGGGGACAGGGGCGGCTTTCAGCAGGGGCTACAGAGTGGGGGTCCTAGTTGGTAAAGAATTTCTGCTTGCAGGGGAAGGGAAGGGGTGCTATGGGTTGTGTGTGCTGGGGAGGGACGCTGGCAGCGTGGCTGCTGACAAGTGAAACCTCAAAAGCAGGCCAGGAGCAACACCAGCATCAGCTTCTTTCATATTGGGCTTTGCTCAAAGGCTCCTGTTTGGAAATCAGGTTGCAAATTGTCCCAGCTGAAAGGGGGATGGCTGTGCCTGTGGTCCTCAGGACCCCGGGTGCCATGCACCACCTGGCATCAGGGATAGCATTAGTCACTTAATTGCCCATAATTGGGATCAGTGTTGAAGACTCCTGAGAAGACTTTGTTCTTTTCCCCCTCCCCACACCCCACTGCTGCCCTTGTTGTAAATCACTTTCCAGACAACAAGAGCTTTTCTGCCAGCAATGATGAACAACAACCGCGGTCACATTGTCACGGTGGCTTCTGCAGCAGGTCACTTTGTAACCTCTTTCATGGTGGCTTACTGGTGAGTGCCTTCAAACTCAGCTCTCCTCCTTTCTTACTTTTAATTGTGTCTTCTCCACCAGCAAACACAGAGTAAGAATAACTTCCCCCTGAATAAGCTGCTTCCAAAGGAGGGTGGCTAAGGAGGAAAAAAAACCACAACACCCAAGGACTCATGGGGGTACCCACTGATATGCTTACTAGCTCTGATGAAATCAGGAAGAATGCTTCAGTGAAGGACTGATGATGTGACAAATCAACTAATGAAATCTTTTTTTTTTTTTTCTCTCCATAACCGATCCAGACTTTTGCTTAGTCAAAAAAGGTACCTTCTTCCCTTCTCCTTCTTAGAATGTAGTGCTCCTGTGGGTTGCTGTAGTGTTACTGATGAAATACTTAACAAGTAGCTTTTCATATTTCTAGCATTTGTGGCAGTGACTGCAGTGTATAGAAATACTTCTGCCATCATGAGATAAATCAGGGTTTTGACTGTAAAAATTACTGTAATCTTTCAGAAGATAAAAGACGTGGTAATTTCCATTTCAGCTCTACACTGTGACACACACAAGTTAGCATTAGTCCCTGCCCCATCTCTTAGGTGGATTACACTTCTTCCCCCACTAGTCAGTATTGGGTGTTCCTTCAGACCATTCCCATTTGTATCATTCCTGCCTTCTGATTTGTGCAGTTTTTTTTCTCCAGTTCAAGCAAGTTTGCTGCAGTTGGATTTCATAAGGCTCTGACAGAGGAGCTGTCTACCCTGGGAAAGGATGGAATAAAAACAACATGTGTCTGCCCTGTTTTTATGAATACTGGATTTGTCAAAAACCCCCGTACAAGGTAATGTTTTAATAAAAGCCAAATCTCAAATCTCTGCTTTCCCTTCCTTAAACCTAGGCATTACATATTTGCCCCTGCTTTAGGGCTTGTATTCAATGTATCTATCAAAGGGTAAATAAAATTGGCTAAATAAAACCTGTCTGCAATGTCACTTAACCCACAAGAGTTATGTTTGAATTACCTGAGTTTGTGTGCAGTTGAAGCATCCTACTTCCTGTTCAGCTATCCCCCATGTTTTACCGGCATTGCTCTTACATGTATGGTTTCCTTTCATTTTAGGCTTGGAAGGATTTTGGAGGTTGACGAAGTCGTAAAGAAACTGATGGAAGGAATACTAACAAACCAGAAAATGGTTTTTGTTCCACCACAGCTGAGCATTGCTTTATTTTCTGACATGTAAGTGGCATACAAAAAAAAAAAGAATGGAAAAAAAACCAACACAACTACGAGTGTAAAAGCATCAAACTTGTAACAGCTGATTCAAGTTTAAGTTTTACTGTAGGAGGAAGTGTCTTTTGCTCTTGTAGTAAAATATAACGTTTGGCAGCATACAAATACCCTTGAATGATGACGGGACAACAGAAGTTTTCATTCAATCCACTTTCATTTATTTTCTAAAATCTTAAATATTTTTCACCACTATACTGAGTTATTACATTCATTCCATATTTGACTTCAGTATGCCTATAGACACTTGAAAATGTATCTGTCTGCACAGAGAATATATTTTTTTCAGTTTGATTATCTGAAGTATCTTAGACCACATGTTAAGGCTAAGAAGTGACACTGTGGTACTTCCTAATGACAACAGCAGACATCAGACACAAGCATTTTGTTGAGTCCTCTCGTAGGTCATTACAATCCCCTTCTTGCAGATAGCAAGATAACCAGCAGCCACGAGCTCCAGAAACAGCTGAGGAACTGCTGCTGTTCAGGGTTCACTTCCTCAGGTCAGCACCAGCAGGCCTAGGTCACAGGGGCTGGGAAGGCTGCTTGAGAAGGGCTCTGCTGCTCCTCCTTGCCCCGTGAAGCCAGATTTGTCCTCGCAGGCTTCTTCACTATCCCGTGTAGCTGCTCCGCTGGGACCAGGTTTTCACCAGAGCTCAGGTTCAAAACCTAGAACGCCCATCAGAACAACTCAATTACCACATCAGTTAGCTTCTACAGTCTCTCAAGAAATCTTGATAAGAACTTGTTTTGAAAACCAGCAAACTTGGTTCTAACCAAAACCTCCTTATTATCAGAGGCTGTAAAGATTCTTTTGTTTTCCCCAAATTCCTCAATCAACCAGATGAGGTTTTGAAAGCAAAGAGAAGGCCAAGGTAATTCTCAGCTCACTTTCAATGCACACGTCTATGTTCAGCATTAAACCTTCCTGGCTGCAGCAGCAGTGTTGCAACCAGCATCCCGCCCAGGGGATACCTGTCCTTGGAGTCATCGTAAAAGGAGGAAGGGGGTGAAGGGACTGGAGCGAAAGCTAGCCAAAGAATTACGAGGGCTATGTATCCTTAGGAGCTACTCCCCAGCTTCTGATTTGGCCTCAGTCTGAGGTGAGCACACATTCTGCGCCCAGACCAGCTCCTGTCCCACCCGTGGTGCCCCTTTTTCCATAACCTAAGTTCTTATCCTAGATTTAATTTCATGTTTTNACGCCTGCAGCAGGAACAGACCTGCATAACAGGGAGTGTGCCCAGAGCAGAGGTGCAGCTCCAGAAGGGCTGTTTTGGCCCTGCTTTGGGTCATCTCTAGCTCCTTCCCACGCTGTGGCGTGCAGGAAATCCAGCAAAGCCCATTTTGGGGCTGCACAGCTGCCTATGTGAGTGCAAAGGCATTGCCCGAGTATAAATTAATCTGGACTCATCACCAAGCAAATGATCTTGTGGGGAGAAATTCTTACAGGTGGTCTGCTTCACCTCAGTGAATCACTTTAAGTTTAAAAAGCCCTGTAACGCACACTCAATTTTATGTTTTTGTCGTGAGTACCTGTAAGAACAGAGCCTCTTAATCAAGTGTTACCTGAATGTGTTGATTATCCATTATGCATGAGCACCATCAGCACAACTTGTACAGAATAAACACAGTTCTCTACCCAGAAGGTGCCTCGCAGCAGTTAAGACATAACCAGGTCCTAGGGGTGCATTTAAGGCACAGGGCCCAGTAACGCGCCCTCTGCCGGTGTCCTTTCCCGCGCTGCTTGTCTGTAATTCCCGGACACCTTTCAAACACCTTCCTCTGAAATGAACGTAATATTTCTTTACAAGTTACCGGGTGCCCTCCTGTGTTGGATGCGCATGAGAGAATGTGACTTACTTCAAACAAGTGCAGAAAAAGTGGCACTGTTGTTGGCCTCACGCTAGCAGGCAAATAACTCCTTCACTCATGCGCCGGGGGGAGCTGAAGTGGAAGTCCACGGGGCTTCCACGCCTGTATGGAACACAAGAGGAGGCCTTAACTGGGAAGCCAGAGGCTCCTGGCTAAGTCTTCATTTCAACTAAGTGACGCTCTCCAAACACAGGTGTGGCACAAGACCGAGGATCTGCGTGTTCCACTCCTCTGGAACACCGGTCCCATTCATGCTGCAGCACCAGCAGCCCAGGATGGTTCCGGGCTTCCCTTCCCCGCACAGCTCTGCCCCTCGCAGGCGCAGGGCAGCAGTGCAGTGCGGATGCTCCAAAGGAGGAGGTGAGCCCAGCGCTGCAGCTCTTTGGGGCATGGCCCCAGAGGAGCCCCGCTCCCCCTCAGAGGTCGAAGACCCCTTCAGAGCACGGATTCTTTCTGCCTACTTGTGCAGCTCCTGACTGCGGCAGGCATTTGCTGGCCGGCGGCCATTTGCGGGAGGCCTGAATACACCACCAGGTCAGGCGCAGCCTGATTTTTGTCTTGCATCTACTCTGAATTGTGTGTTTTGTGCTGCTCCTGCTTTTATTTGAGCTGCATATTCCCACTTTTGCTTGGCAGAAATGAACATAAAAGCAAGGACTTAAACTTTCATCTTGTGAACAGCAGTGGCAGAGAATCAAATTGTCAAGCCTTCTAGGCTCCTTGCTTCTCTTCCTGGCCACGAGGGTCAGCACAGCTCAAGCTTATCCCCAAATCTGCTTGTTAGGGGTACCTAGCAGAAGCCTTTGCCATCCAACTTCACATAGCCACTTCCAGCAAAGCCCCAGGTTCAAACAGGGGGACCTCATGTGCCAGCTCGGGGCGCTTATGAGGCCAGTGGGAGACTCTGCTCTCGTGCTCTGCCTCCCTCTTGGCCGCCTTGTGGAGCTGGCACTTCCCTGCCCTCCCTGCCTCGGCCACAGCACGACTGCAGCCCCGTGCCAGGATGATGGCAGCACCGCTGAGCTGTGAAATTGGGGTCTGGCTGCACCGCCAAATGTGTTAATTAAGAAGAGAAGCAAGTTCCAGGAGAAAACAAGTGCACAGCTCTGAGCATCCGCACTGGTGTCAGACATCTTCCCCACAGACAGGATGAGCAGCTGTGGAGCCAAAGCACTGGGACAAAACCTCTATTAACAACTCATTTTAACTATAAGCTGATACTGGTTAGAAGGAGGTATTTATGGAGCCTTCACTCTTCCCAGAGTAGGTGAAGAAAATCCCTATGTACAATGATGAACATGATCTGAATATATCTGAATTTCTAACAGAGAACTAAAAGAAAAAAAGCAAGTAATGCCTTTCAAATAGAGCATGCAGCTACGTTGTTAGAGCTGGCTGAAGGAACACAAGCAATTCATGTGTTTCAAATTCTCCCATTTCCCACTGGCATTCCTGCTCTAGTTAGGTTTCTAAATACTGCATTACACGCAAGAAAGTCAGAGTGCCAGTTGGCAATTTAGACTCAATTAGATTTGCAAAATACACCTAAATGTCCTGTTACCTATTAAGATACCACAGCCTAGTCCAAGAGCAGTTACAGTACAGATGCACTCTGGCAGAATACATGCCAATTTAAAAAAAAACAAAAATGGTTGGAATTCCAACTATGAACTCCTTAATTTTAAATGGTGGCCTCTTTGAGTCAAATGGATTACACATGCAAGAGCACGCGCTCTGTGCTCCTTCCGTTTGATAAAGAGCCCTTCTCTGGGACTTGACATCTCTCAGGGAGGAGGAAGTTTTGGCAGCATTTTCTTTCACCTGATCACACCCACTGCTTACTTGCTCTTTCAACAGCCATTACTCAGCCTGCTTAAGGCAACCCAACCTAGTATTGGCTGTTTTAGGAAAGGCCGACACAGTGCTATGCTCAAGCCAAGCGGTAGAAAAAGAGGCAGTGAAACAGAATTCATCAGGCCAAGCAGGGAAGGCTGTCCTTCAGACCGTCCCAGCTCCCCGGGGCAAACAGCTACCCCCAAGACCAGTACAGCCGTGGAGAGCTGAAGCACCCAGGGCACGAAGGAGCGCGCCGGCGTCCCACCTGCTGGGGAAGTCTCCGCGATGCTGCCGCTTCCACGCTCCCGCCGCGAGGCGCAGAGGAGGAGAGCCCGCTGGCATGTGCGTGGAGAGATGCTGCACTCGCAGCGCGCTGCACCAGGGAAACATTCGGCTCAGCTCGCGTCATCTGCGAGGGGGGAAGCTCCACCAGCCGGTAGTTAACCTGCAAATCATAAACACCACCAGTAAGAATGAGGACTGTAAATGACCACTAGTTTCACCTGCCAATATGTTAACCCATAATAGTAACACCACAGTTAGCTTAGAAATATCTTAACGCTTCCCAGTTCTTTGTCTTCATAATATGGTGAAGTAGGTAAAAGAAAGGTTGTGACCTTCTGTGAACTTGATTGCTTCCATTTAGTTGTAATGAGTGTAAATTAAAATTAGTGCTAAGTATTTTCCCTCTCTACAAGCGAGTGTCAGCAGTGAAGTCTCCTACTCAGCCTCAGGCACCCTACTTGGAGATGCACACACAGACAGTACCCTTATAAACAAGCTCATTGCTCACACTTAAACCCTTGCACAATCTTAACACTGCAGTTGCTTAAAAGATGAGCCAGACTCAAAATATCAGATTTATTGACTTTCCTTCTATGTCAGTGAAAACATCAGGTCAACGTTAAGTGAGAGAATAAAAGCAGATAGGGCTATATGTTCTTACGCAGGTCCATTTAGGTATAGCAAAGTCCAGGATGTAGACATAGTCTCCAGTCCACGCTGAATGCTAGCTGTATTTTGTTAGGCTGAAGATCAGAAGAAGCACCACAAACAGCAAAGTCAGCCAAACGGCCTCCAGCCCGTTTCCACTGAGTGGCACCCAACAGCCGTTTACTCATAAAGCTGTTCTGCTGCAGCTTAGGGAAATTGCTCAGTTGGGCGGGTTCCCTCCATATGTCGAGGTGACAGGATCTGCTCCAACATTAACAAGCCACCAGGATGCAGCTGACAAAGACAGGGGGCTTCTCTCTTTTCACCGACTTGGCAATCTGAATCTCCTTCTCCAGCTCCCTGCGCCGTACTGACACCAGAGGTGTTTGCGCTCAGTCTAACTTTCAGTCCACCTGCATGGCCACATGAAAGACTCCAGAAAGAAGGAAACACTGGCCTCACAAGTCAGCAGTGACTTTCATCCACCAAGTCCCACTTGCTCAGGAATACCAACGTCCTTTCCTCACAAAATCACAGAATGGTTCAGGTTGGAAGGGACCTCTGGAGGTCCTCTGCTCAAGCAGGGCCGCCAAGAACAGGATGCCCAGGACCACGTCCAGGTGGCTTTTGAGTACTTCCAAGGAGGGAGACACCACAAACTCCTGTGCTTCAGTTTGAGCCCGCAGCCTCTTGTGCTGTCACTGGGCACTGCTGAAAGAGCCTGGCTCCATCTCCTGTACAGCCTCCCTTCTGGGATTTATAGCCATTGATCAGACGCCCCCCGAGCCTTCTCCTCTAAGCGGAACAGTCCCCCCTCCCTCAGCCTTTCCTCACAGATGCTCCAGTCCCTCAGTCATCTTTGTGGCCCTTCGCTGGACTCCCTCCGGTAGCCCCATGTCTCCCTCGTGCTGGGGAGCACCAGGCAAGACCCAGCACTGCAGGTGCGGCCTCACCAGCGCGGAATGGAGGGGAAGGATCACCTCCCGCGACCTGCTGGCAGCACTTTGACTCGTGCAGGCCAGGACACCGGCAGCCTTCTTTGCAGCCAGGGCACATTGCTGGCCCATGTTCAACTTGGTGTCCACCAGGACCCGCAGAGACTTCTCTGCAAAGCTTCTTTCCAGCTGGGTGGCTCCCAGCACGTCCTGGTGCCTGGGGTTGTAGCTCCCTGCGTAGAGGGGAGCTCTACCACATCTTCTTGAACTTCATGAAGTTCCTGTCAGCCCATTTCTCCAACCCACTGAGGTCCCTCCAGATGACAGTGCGACCTGCTGGTGTGTCCGCCAGTCCTCCTAGTTTGGGGTCATCTGCAAACCCGCTGAGGGTACACTCTGCCCCATCATCTAGAGCACTGACCAAGACGTTACACAGGACTGGACCCAGCACTGACCCCTGCAGTGCTCCACTAGTTACTGGCCTACAACCAGACCATGTGATCACGAGTCTCAGGACTCAGCCATTCAGCCGCTTTTCGATCCGCCTCGCTGTCTGCCCTTCCACCAACAGCTTGTCTATGAGGATCTTACAGGAGGCAGTATCGAAGGCCTTGCTGGACTCCAGGAACACAGTATCTGCTGCTGTCCCCTCATCCATCAGACTGGACGTTTCATTGTAGAAGCATCACTTCCCCTTGGTGAACCCATGCTGACTACTGATCATTTTCTTGTCCTTCACACGCCTGGAAAGGGTCTCCTGGATTAGCTGCACCACCCATTTTGGAAGTTATAACTCTCCCTCTCAGTTAGCAACTTCATTCTGAAAAGCAGAACCCTGCACTCGGGAGAACACCTCAGTGAAACAGACAACAGACATTCCTTTCATAACGCACACTTCCATTGCCAAACTGTCAGACCTCCCGGGATTATATAAAAACCACAAAAGTCATTTAAAAAACCTGGCTGCTTTATCAGGTGAGAAGTAATTAAACTAAACACCCGGCCGGGCCCAAGAGGGTCCGACACAGGACACCTTGCGGTTTCCTGACGCAAGCCACGCTACCCAAAGCCGTATATATAGACGCCGGCCATCCACACAGCGCCATCGCCACAGCCAGCTGCCTTCGCCCGACCCACCGAGCAGCCCTTCAGCATGCAGCCCAAAGGTAATACCCGTGCTCGGCCCCTGCCTGCACCGAACTGCACAACAGAAGCCTGTTGGGGTACGGCGGCAGGGCAGGGCAGGGCCGGGCCAGGCCACGGTGAGGGTGGGCAGGTGCTGGAGCGGGGCGCCCAGGCAGGCTGCGGAGCCTCGGCCAGAGGAGCCGCTCAGAACCCAGCCGGATGCGGCCCCGGACGCGGGCGTGTGGCAGGGCGGCCTCGCTGCCCCGTGCCTTCCTCCCGCCAGGACCAGGGCGCTGCAGCTCTTTGCCGTCTGCTCCGCAGGGGTCTCCCTCAGAATGAAATTCCTCCTGCTGTCCTGCGTCGTGACCTTGCTGTCACCAACGCGGTAAGTACCGAGCACGTAACGGGCAGGCGGCCGGTGTGGGAAATCTTAGCTTTGTCAACCGGCAATCACACGATTTTTAGCCAACGGGACGGCCTCAAGAATACCAGTGGTGGGTGCAAGGCTAAACGGGCTCATACCCAGACCACCAACAGGGCCCCCATTTCCTTCATTACACAGCTGGCCATTTCCAGACCCTGGAGAACAACAAGCTCCCTTTGCAGATCTTTGCTTTCTAACAGGATGCATTTAAAAAAAAAGTACCTGACCTTTGTGTTAAAAACACAACGGTAAATGATGAATTATGCTTTGCTCTAACAGAAAATTCATTCTTCTTCTGCAGCATCACCACGACAGCGAAAGCTCCGGCGATGACAGTTCAGAGGAGGTAAGCCTTCTCTTTCTAACTTACTGGGTCTCGCCAGTTCTAACGCTCAGGTTTAACTGGGGGGGCTCGCACCATACTGGGGAACACTGACACAAGATGCCTTTCTTTCCACAGCGCCCAAGACAACCCATTTTGTTGCCTATTCG
>VXAA01001309.1:3442-33206 GCA_013399115.1 Anseranas semipalmata
GCCTACTTGTGCAACCTGCTCTAGGGACCCTGCTGTGGCAGGGGGGTTGGACCCGATGATCTCTGGAGGTCTCTTCCAACCCCTACGATTCTGTGATTCTGTGATCTTCTCTTTCTCCTGCTCTAAAGCAAGGCTGAAGTGTCTCTACAGCTGGTCCAAGGGGTCAATTTTCAAGATGTCCTGTTGTAGCTAGAACTGCACAGGGACAGGCTTGGGGTTGCAGATGGAGTGTAAAAGGGTGACTGTTTTCTGTAAGTCTCTCCTTTCTATACATTCTCAGGATGTTCCCTATTTTCAGAGTACTTAGTTTCTTCCATAACTTGGGATGCAAAGACTGTTGTGTTGCAATACATCTTGTATTATCTGTCATCATGTTGGTCCTCAACTCTGCAAGCAAGGAGGAAAGGCAGTCATGACAAAAACACTTGAAATATCCTGATCTCACTTTACTCAACCCTATGTGAAAGCAGAAATCCTACCTTCAGTTCCGACATCAACTGGGATGTTCTGCAGTATATGAGCACCCTCAACAGGTAGGTATGAGAATCAGGAGGCAAAGGAATGGGGTCCACCTAGACATCTGCTATCTCCCAGAAGAGTGAGAAACAATGCAAAAAAGTCTTACAGATCCATATTCTCTGCCATAGAAGCAGTTGGGAGATTGCCCACAAGTTATTGCCCACATTTATTCCATATGATATCTATAATATGCAGTGCATAAGAAGACTAACTGCTATCGATGCCTAGATCTTTATTAGGGCATTAGGGTTTTGTATGAGAACTCAGAGAGTTACACGTACAGTAGGAAATAATATATTGCAAAGACTAATAGCATTTCTGCTTGAATAACAATTTTCACTATCTGGAAACAGAAAGAAACTTCACTTTAGTGCAAGCTGTTTCATAATTATTCCTGATGAGGTTCTTTGCATTTGCCTTTGTGTTGTCTGTTGCTGGACGGTCTCCCAGACAATTGGATCAGCACCAGTATGTCAATTCATGTATTGTCCTGCCAAAGAGCATATTAGGCAAGCTATTTCCCACCTATTCTGGTTTGGTAGATTAATGGAATTCTCAGCCAGGAGCTACATATCTGTTCATTCCCGTCTCACTAAGCCATGGCTTGTTTATGTCAAAAGCAGGCTCTGCTCACCCTTTGATGTTGAGGAAAGGCTCAATGACAGTGTGACTTACACAAAGATTTCTATGGTGTTTGGCACCCAGGTATCCTCAGTGTATGTGCATATGATGTCATGCACCCTCCATTTTTTGTTTTGTTTGTTTGTTTTTGAAATTCAAGGATTTAATGTTTACTTTGACAGCACTGTACTTGGGCTTGTTGAGGGAGCACAAGCTGATTAATACTACTGAAAGAGAGCTGAAGGAGACTGTCCCTTAATACAAATATGTTTAGCAGCTGAGACTATCTAGAAAGAAAGAAGCTGTTGTAGCTTCCTTAGTCTCAGAAAAATTCACATGTTATTAAGCTGAATGAAACCTCTGGCTATGGTGGGAAATGAAGAGCAACACTAAGGAACTTAACCTTTAATAAGCAAACAAAGGTAGGGCTGTCCCTCCTGCTGGATCTTTGGTCAGGTATTTCAGCCAATTAATCTAAGTTGGGGGTAGTATAAATGAATGCATCCATCCTGCCTTTGGCACACTTTCTCAGCAGTCACTACACAGCTCTTATCCATATAGGTGCAACTAAGATTTAAGTTCAGGACAAATCTGGTTCTTTCTCTTCCCTGAAACCAGCTGATGCTAGAGACAATGAGCTGTTTGCATATATTTCATGCTACCAACTATTCATGATTATCAAGCACCCTAAGGATTTTAGATCACATGTAAATTTGAATCTCTGGATGTTGTTAAAATGAAACACAGATGAACAAACCTCATGTCCTGCTAAAGAACTACAGGTTAATCCTTCACTTTTCAACTCTGTATGGAAGAAATGGCACTTCTGTCAGAATTTACCTTTTTTTTTCTTTTTTTTCTTTTTCTTTTTTTCTTTTTCTTTTTTTTTTTTCTTTCTGTAGCATTCAGGATCATCATGCTCATTGTATGAAGCTGTTTCACTTTCACTTCCGGGCTACCAAAACTGCTGCACTGAGCTAATGTGAAATCAGTGTGTCCACTTCTACAGCCTGTCGTTTTGTAGCCTGTTCAGAGAGGAATTACTCCCCCTGCTGTTCAGCTACCTGAAGCGCAGAAGAAGGCTTAACAGCCCTCAAAAAGCTTTGTAGCTTATGTATTTTATCTCCCTTTTCTGGGTGATGAAAAAAGCAAATTCCCTTCCTGAAATATTCTCAGCTGAAACATGCAGATTCATGAAGACATATCAAGGTTTCTTTCTAGTTTCTGCCATGACCTTTGTTCCTTGAACAATGTGGTCTTTTGGTCAATTGCTGTAAAAGCAGGTCCCAAACACAAGTACAATGGATTGGCATCTTGGCATCTATGTGTCAAGTAGTTAATTGAGTTTGGACTATTATTTATGTCTCGTAGACAAGCAAGTGTTCTTACCTAACAAGGATAAAACTGTTTGCTTCAAGCCACATTAAGTAAACTTGGATTTTTTTTTTTTTCTAGTCTACTGTGGCACTAGAAATTATACATGTTGCTGACTAAAACTAGATTTTTAGTTACATCCAAGCAACTCTGTCTCATTGTGTTTTGGAAACTTACTACTGTCCATACATTTGGACAGCTGTAACAGATTGATCATATATAAACAATTCTGTTGCTGAGAACAGACTTCAGTCATCTTTGAACGATATTGACTCTGCAAGTGAACAGAAGATTAAAAATAAGAAAAGCAGTTTTATTCAGAGAATTCAGATTGTTTGACAGATATGAATGAAAAGCCACTACCTAAAATAAGCTATTTAAAAATAGATCTATTAGTGTCTGTTAAAAAGGACAATGTTTATAATGTATCTTAATGTCTCTACTGTAACTTAAGTTGCAAAACTGTTACTATTATAACCTGCCATCTCTGCAGATTCATAACAAGAACAAACAACAACAATAATAATAATGATCATGATAAACAAATGTGTTTTTTTCCCAATGAAGAAAGCTACAGTAAAAATAGCAGTACTCCAACAATGTTTTTTGACTTATGAAATATTATTGCAAACTGAAATATCTGTGAATCAAACCTACCAATTAGCAAAATAAATGTCAGCTTAGGGTCATAGGATCATGTGAACAGCTGCTTAACTGCATGCACACAGAACTTAATGAGAATGTAATATTTATTGTTAGGATTGATAGATTGATTTTTTCAAATTTAGGATGCTTTTTAGATCTCTCTGGGATTCCAAATAGTACTAGGTTATTAAGATAAGGCTGAGGATCTTAGGTTGAGTAGCTTCATACAAATAGATATTGTAAAATCAATGAAAAGTTCATGAGACCCCTCTTATCCAGACACAGTCAGAGTGCAACACAATTGGCAAGCTGAACTGCAAGTTCTTAGGAATGGGCTTAGGCGTGGTCCCTTTTCTTATGGCTGTGAGATAATGCCTTCAGAAAGTATGCAGATATGCTTTTGCAGTGCATTTTGTGTGAGAGTAATAATATCCATCCTTAATCTTTGTTTGACAAGGTCTAAAAATGTGAGATTTCCATGCCACCTGGTTATCATCTCAAGACACTTACGTGGGACATAAGGATTGTTTAAAGGAGTATAATTCAGGAGTGGGAGTGAGTGGAAAAGAAGTGGATGGTATTCAAGATTAAGCATGAAGGGGCACTTTCTAACAAGGAAGGTTTATGGCGCTGTGACTATCCTGAGACATTTACTTAAGATCCCTATAACTCCTCCTCACTTCATGACGATCTATAGGTAAAAATTAGCTACTCAGATCATGGCAGTGGGACCATATAAAATGTAACAAGATTTTTAAAGCTCTGATTCTATCTTTTTCCTGGTTCTTGTCCAGCCTCAGATTTCAGAACTCCATATCAGATCCTAAAAATCCTATCCTGCATTATGTGGTTTCTTTCACTGGGTCATACCTCTTAGAACAGGGCGGTCCTTCCTGACAGGTGTACATGTGAATTTACTGTGATTAGTTATCTAATCCAACAGAATTTACCTGAGGTACCATCTGTCCTCTAGACCATAGCTCTGGCCACAGATTCCAGAGTGAGAACAGAGGCATCCTGGAAGCTTCCTCCCCAGCATTACAGTAGTGGCAACAAACTGCAGTAAATAAATAAATAAGTAAATAAATGAGTAAATATTTACAGGTATTGAGAGATGCAGAAGCAGGAGAAATAGGGGAGTATTTCCATAGCTGCCATGAGACAAATGTAGAAAAAATAAAATCCACCTGTTCTAATCACCCTGGAATTCATGAAACATCTAAATGTACTTCTCATCTAGTCTCACCTTTGCTTATAAGTATTCAGTTCTTCTTCCCTCTATAAGAAAATCCACAACTCTTCTCAACCAAATATGCCTCACATGTCAATGGGACCCCAATTCTACCCCTTCTACGACTGGAAAGCAGTCTGTCTTTTCCAACACACTCTTCCCAATTCACAGGAGGGAATTACGTAACTGAACAGTTTTCTCACCTGTGCTCTCCAAAGTTCATCCTGCTCATGAGCCACTCTCCATTGGATATCACCCATCATGGCAATGAGCAAGTTGAGCATGAGGAGAGTGGCAATAACGACAAAGGCTGAATAACTGATGCCACACATGAAGCGCAGGTCCACTTCATAGCTGGCAGGTCCATCAATGTTGCCGAGGAAGAACTCAAAGGTACTGAAAAATGCCACGAGATAGTTGTAGCAGTGGCCCAACTCATCAGGATCCTGGGTCTGGAAGATTATGTAAAAAGCTAACAGAGAAAAGAGAGGAGGAAAAATTGGGAGGGAATGGGGGGGAGACACAGGTAAAACTGAAGACTATTATCATGGTCCTTGCCAGCATAATCTGATCATCTTTGTAAACTACAGCATCATATTTTAGCCCAAACAGTAAAACAAGTCAGCCCTGTCTCCTATGTATGTGTCCTGTTTTTGGCTGGGATAGAGTTAATTTTCTTCCTAGTAATGGTATGGTGCTATGTTTTGGATTTACAATGAGAATAATCTTGATAACACACTGATGTTTTAGTTGCTGCCGAGCAGTGCTTACGCTAAGTCAAGGACTTTTCAGCTTCTCGTGCTGCCTTGCCAGCAAGAAGGCTGGGGGTGTACAAGAAGATGGGAGGGGAGAGAACCAGGACAGCTGACCCAATCTGGCCAAAGGGATATTCCATGCCATATGACGTCATGCTGAAAAATACAAATGGAGGGAGTTGGCTAGGGGGGAAGGCCGCTGCTCAGGGTCTGGCTGGGCATCAGTCAGTGGGTGGTGAGCAATTGCATTGTGCATCACTTACTTTGTATATTCTATTATTATTATTATTATTATTATTATTATTATTATTCTCCTTTCATTTTCTTTCCTATTAAACTGTCTTTATCTCAACCAATGAGTTTTACCTTTTTTTTCTAATTCTCTCCCCCATCCCACTGTGGGGGAGTGAGTGAATGGCTGTGTGGTACTTAGCTGCCTGCCAGGTTAAACCTCAGCAGACCTTTTGGCACCCAACGTGTGGCATGAAGGGTTAAGATGATGACAGATCTGACCAGAGTGTGTTAAAACAAAATTGTTATCAGTCTTATATTAGTTTAATAGTTGCTGGTCACAATGTTGATTTTTTCGCTCTCAGAGTTGTTCTGCTTGTTCTCAAAGCTGTTATACAATCCCTTACTTGCTGTCTATGCTCCCTGTCATGCTGTTGATCATCTCTGGGGGCTGGTTTAAGGTTATCATTTTGCTGTATTGTGTAACACTGGCTTATAATATGATAAAATTACTAGTCGTGAGACTAATCTGGTTACAATAGCTCTTGAGAATTTTGAATATCCTTGGAATGTTCAAACCAGCATGTTCCTATTGCTATGTCTCCTTAATGTGTTTCAGATTTTGTTTAAGGTTAAACAACTATTTAAGAATGCCACCCAGAGATCTGCTCCGAGGCAGGATAGTTATGAGTGTCAGGGAATACGGAAGGATATGGGTAGGCACCTAGAACAATGGACACCTCCAGTGCTTTGGAACTTCACCCCTGAACAATGCAGAATCCTGAAAAACTAGTAAAATATTTGGAAAAAGTATGTTGGCACCCTGGCAGTTCCAGAGAGAGACAAATCACTGCAACATGCTGGGGCCTGGCCCATGTCTACCGAGCCCTGTTCAGCACTATTCAGCACCCTCAAGGGGAAGAGAAGGTCTCTAGATCTGATGACAAAACAACAGGCACTGTGGCTACTCCAACCTCCATGACAGGCACTGTGGCCAAATCAGAGAACCAACTTGTGCCAGTATTAGTCACCCCTATATTCAAGAAGAAACAATGGATGCGAAAGTTAACTCATATAGGAAGGAAAGAAACTTCTTCTAATGGGAAGGAGAAAGAAGTGGACGAGGCAGACCACTCCGAAGCAAAGCCATCACAAGAATGGAAGAGGCAGAACTCATAGATGAGGTAGCAACCACCCAATCCCTATCCCTGAGTGAGCTGCAAGATAAGTGAAGATTTCAGATGTCGTTCAGGCAAGTACATTTTCACCTGGATGCTCCAAAGCTGGGATAATGGGGCCAGTAGCCTGGAATTGGAGGGCAAGGAAGCCAAGTAGCTGGGAACCCTTTATAGGGAAATGGGCACAAGCCCTCAGCCCCTGGAGACAACTCTTGTCAGGCATGGAGGAAAGGTATCCCTTCAAGAAGGAAGGATGTTATATGTCACTCAGGCAAGTGGAGCACCATGGAGAGAGGTATCCAGTACCTGAAGGAATTAGCCATGCTGGAGGTGATCTATAATGACCTGGACAATGACCAGTTATCCAAAAATCCGGATGAAGTCAAGTGCATGTGACTCATGTGGCAGAAGTTTATACAGAGCACGCCATCATCGTATGCCAATTCATTGGCAGTAATGTCCTGGAAAGATGGAAAGGAACATACGGTGGATGAATTGGCTGGCCAATTCCAGCAATACAAAGAAAGTCTCTCTTCCTCCCTACAGGTCTGTGTCTCAGCTGTGAAGAAATTTTACCAAAAAGTCCAGCAACTCAAAAAGAATATATCTTCCTTCCCACCTGTACAAACCAGCGTATCAGCTATTACGAATAAGCACTCCTCTGCTCAAGAAAGAGGACATAGTGGGTACACACCACGTGCCACCCTGTGGTTTTACCTGCGTGACCACAGAGGGGATATGAGGAAGTTGGATGGAAAATCTGCCTCAACCATAGAGGTGCAGGTACATGAGTTGCAAGGAAAAACAATCACAAAAGGGAGTTCCTCCAGGAAAATTGCTGCCCCAGTTACCAGTGGGCAGTTTCCCAGGCAGAGTAGAACGGATGATCTCACTTCTGATCTTAATAAAGGGATGTCTTCGCATTTACAAGAAGAGAGTAACAAATGCCATGACCAGGACTAGAGGGGCCTTGCCTCCAGCCAGGTGGAAGAAAGGGACAATTGGGTTTATTGGACTGTGTATATTCAATGGCTTAGCATATCAGACCCACAAGAGTATAATGCTGTAGTGGACACCAATGCACAATGTACATCAAGCTATAAAGGGGCAAAACCCATCTGTATTTCTGGAGTGACAGGGGGATCCCAACAGCTAACTGTATTGGAGGCTGAAGTGAGCCTAACTGGGAATGAGTGGCAAAAGCACCCCATTGTGACTGACCCAGAGGCTCCGTGCATCCCTGGAACAGACTAACTCAGGATAGGGTACTTCAAGGACCAAAAAGGGTATCAGTAGGCTTTTAGTATAGCTGCCTTGGAGATGAAGGACATTAAACTGTTGTCTACCTTGCCTGGTCTCTTGGAGAATCCTTCTGTTGTGGGGTTGGTGAGCAATGAAGAAGAGCAGGTGCTGATCACTACCACAATGGTGCATCAGTGGCAATATCATGCCAACCAAGACTCCACGATTCCCATCTATAAGCTGTTTCTTTGACTGGAGAGTCAAGGAGTGATCAGCAAGACTTGCTCACCCTTTAATAGTCCCATATGGCCAGTGTAAAAGTCTAATAGAGAGTGGAGACTCACAGTGGGCTATTGTGGCCTGAATGAAGTCATGCCACGACTGAGCACTGCCATGCTAGACATGCTAGAACTTCCATATGAACTGGAGTCAAAGGCAGCCAAGTGGTATGCCACAGTTGATATGGCTAATAGATCTTTTTGATCCCTTTGGCAGCAAAATGCATGCCACAGATTGTTTTCACTTGGAGGGGTGTCTAGTACAGCTGGAATCAACTGCCCCAGGGGTGGAAACACAGCCTTACAATAGTACCATGGACTGATCCAGGCTGCACTGGAACAGAGTGAAGCTCCTGACCACCTGCAATACATTGATGACATCATCCTGTGGGGCAACACAGCAGAAGAAGTTTTTGAGAAAGGGAAGGAAATAGTCCAAATCCTTCTCAAAGCCAGTTTGGCCATGAAACAAAGTGAGGTCAAGGGACCTGCACAGGAGATTCAGGCATTAGGAACAAAATGGCAAGATGGACATTGTCAGTTCCCAGTGGATGTGATCAACAAAATAACAGCTATGACTCTACTAACTAGAAAAAAGGAAAAGCAAACTTTCTTAGCCATTGTGGGTTTTTGGAGAATGCGTATTCCAAATTACAGTCTTATTCTAAGCCCTCTCTATCAAGTGACCTGGAAGAAGAATGCTTTCAAATAGGGCCCTGAGTAATGACAAACCTTTGAACAAACTAAACAGGAGATAGTTCATACAGTAGCCCTTAGGCCGGTCTGGGCAGGACAAGATGTAAAAAATGTGCTCTACACCGCAGCCTGGGAGAATGGCAGAAAGCACCAGGGGAGACTTGATGTCATCCCTTAGAGTTTTGGTGTTGGGGGTACAGAGGATCCAAGGCCTGCTACAGTCCCACTGAAAAAGAGATATTGGCAGCATATGAAGCAGTTCAAGCTGCTTTGTAAGTAGTTGGTATTAAAGCACAGCTCCTCTTGGCACCCCAACTGCCGGTGCTGGGCTGGATGTTCAAAGGGAGGGTCCCTTCTACACATCATGCAGCTGATGCTATGTGGAGTAAGTGGGTTGCACTGATCATACAAAGGGCTCAAATAGGAAACCCCAGTTGCCCAGGAATCTTGGAAGTGATCATGGACTGGCCAGAAGGCAAAGATTTTGGAATATTGCCAGAGGAGGAGGTGATGCGTGCTGAAGAGACCCCACTGTATAATAAACTACCAGAAAATGAGAAGCTATATACCCTATTCACTGATAGGTCCTATCATATTGTGGGAAAGCATCAGAAGTGGAAAGCTGCTGTATGAAGTCCTGCAAGACAAGTTGCAGAAACTGCTGAAGGAGAAGATGAATTGAGCCAATTTGCAGACATGAAGGCTATCCAGCTAGCTTTAGGTATTGCTGAATGAGAAAACTGGCTGGTGCTCTATCTCTAGACTGACTCATGGATGGTGGCAAATGCCCTGTGGGGTGGTTACAGCAATGGAAGCAGAGCAACTGGCAGCACAGAGGCAAACCTATCTGGGCTGCCACTTTGTGGCAAGATATTGCTGCCTGGGTAGAGAACCTGGTTGAAAAAGTATGTCATGTAAATGCTCATGTACCGAAGAGTTTGGGCTACTGAAGAACATCAAAACAACCAGCAGGTGGATCAGGCTGCCAAGATTGAAGTGGCTCAGGTGGGTCTGGAGTGGCAAAGTGTGAGTTAGTTATAGCTTGGTGGGCCCATGATGCCTCAGGCCATCAAGTGAGAGATGTAACAGATGTACAGATGGGCTTGTGATCGGGTGGACTTGTCCTTGGACACTGTTGCACGAGATATCCATGAATGTGAAACATGCGCTGCAATTAGGCAAGCCAAACGGTTAAAGCCTCGCTGATATGGAGGACGATAGCTGAAATATAAATACAGGGAGGCCTGGCAGATTGATTATATCACACTCCCACAAACCCATGTGCTTACAATGGTGGAAGCAACCACTGGATGACTGGAAACATATCCTATGCCCCATGCCACCACCCAGAACATTATTCTGGGCCTTGAAAAGCAAGTCTTATGGTGACATGGCACCCCAGAAAGAGCTGTGTCAGACAGCGGCACTCATTTCTGAACCAATCTCACAGACACCTTGGCCAAAAAGCATGGCATTGAATGGGTATATCATATCCCCTATCATGCACCAGCCTCTGGGAAAATCAAATGATACAATGGACTATTAAAGACTACACTGAGAGCAATGGGTATTGGGACATTTAAACATTGTGATAGACATTTAGCAAAAGCCACCTGTTCAGTCAACACTAGGGGATCTGCCAACTGAGCTGGCCCTGCCCAATCAAAACTCTTATGTACTATAGAAGGGGATAAAGTCCCTGTAGTGCACACAAAAACATGCTGGGGAAGACAGTCTGGGTTATTCCTGCCATGGGCAAAGGCAAACCCATCTGTGGGACTGATTTTGCTCAAAGACCTGGATTGGCGGGTAATGCGGAAGGTTGGGGAAGTCCGATGTGTACCTCAAGGGGATTTGATGTTGCATGAGAATAGCCAATGATTTGAATTTTATGATGTTAATTGCTATATAATGCTGTATGTTGTCACTACTGTGGTGGTTATATGCCATATCAACAGTATTACAGTAAGAATCACCTAGATTAACGAAGAATGAATTTAGATGGAACCAGGCAAAGTGCAGTGGTGATAGAACTGGACAAGCACAGCAGTGATGGAACCAGAATTGACTTCAGCGTGCAACAATCCAACACCACACACCATCTCTCTTGCCCTGAAGGACTTTTATGACAGATGGAACCCAAAGTCATGGACTAAATGGACCCAAGGGACATTTTAGAGGGCTGGCCTACAGACAGGGAATGATATCTGTGTATATATCAAAAGACAGGAAAGGCGGTGGTGACTGATTAGGATGTAATGGAAAGTGTGGGACCTGAGCATGATGTGGATGGTATAGAAAAAGGGGTGGATATTGTCCTGGTTTTGGCTGGGATAGAGTTAATTTTCTTCCTAGTAGTTGGTATGGTGCTATGTTTTGGATTTACAATGAAAATAATGTTGATAACATACTGATGTTTTAGTTGTTGCTGAGCAGTGCTTACACTAAGTCAAGACTTTTCATCTTCTCGTGCTGCCCTGCCAGCAAGAAGGTTGGGGGTTGTTTGGAGGAATGGGTTAAAAGTGGAAGACTGGTGAGGATGATGGGATGAGAACGGGAGACTGGTGAGGAAGATTGTAAATACACTCAAGTGACCTTGTAGCTGGGAATGCATAAAGTCTGGGGAGTAGTAATGTAGAAAAACACTTAAATTGTACCTACTGCTGTTTATGCTCTGTTTGGCAAGTAGCACATCTGTGTATAGACAACACAGGTGTCTGGTAGACTTGGAGGCACCCTATCAGATGCGCTTGAGCTCCTGGCCTTGGTACAGAGAAGATCAAAGAAGCACAGTGAGGACTACAACATGGTGGTAAAAAACGCACCCGTGCGAACTCTTGGTAAACAGGCATAAACAGCAGACCAGTGATCTTCTAGCATGGACAGATCGTAGCGGTGCCTGCATCCATGCTTGTGTGCCTCTGCCCGGGTGTTGCTTTGGGGATCCCCCAGTTGGTGAGGTAACAAAAATAAATCTGCTGTTTGGGTTTTAGCTGTGGGTCTGTGGTTGTTTCTGCTGCCTGCCTGTGCTGACTCACACAGGGGTGCACAAGAAGGGGACAGAACTAGGACGGCTGACCCAAATTGGCCAAAGGGATATTCCATACCACATGATCACATGTTGAACAATAAAAATGGGGGAGTTGGCCAGGGGGGCTACCATTGCTCATGGACGAGCCAGGCATCAGTTCGTGGGTGGTGAGCAATTGTATTGTGCATCCCTTGTTTCGGATATTATTATTATTATTATTTTAACTTCATTTTCTGTCCTATCTCAACCCGTAAGTTCTACCTTTTTTTCTGATTCTGTCCCCCATCCCACTATGAGGGAGTGAGCAAATGGCTTTGTGGTGCTTAGCTGCCTGACAGGTTAAACCACAACAGCATGCCTATTTGGCAGTAGCCAAAACATTGGTGTGATACCAAGTGCTGTTCTAGCTACAAGGGCTGCTGCAGGGAAAGTTAACTCTATCCCAGCCAGACCCAGTACAATGAGAAAGAAATAGAAAAGGCAGATGACTAAATTACAGGTCTCTGTGCACTCCAATTTTGTGAATTTCATACATATACTTTTGGATAGATGTTTTTTGAATGAACAATATAATTGACACAAAGCCCTCTACATTATTTTAAGGAACAAACAGTGAAGCTATGGATGATATCAAATAATTCCATGCAACCTGTATGGGCCCACAGAACAATAAGTATATATGAGAACAAACTATTATTCAACAAAAGGGATACATTTGTACAACTTCCTTTTTACTTCTTCAGAGTGTTTTTATGCCAGCTTTGGTTTGATATTATTTTCCACACACACCAGAATTCCGTATTGCACAGTTGATTCACAGTTGAAGTTGCTGAAGTTTTTTGTAGTTGGATTTGGAAGAGCTGCTGCTCTTGGGCACAAGAGAAAACATCATACAAAGTTTCAGCTTATTTGTATTAGTGCTGTAATGGGTGACAGTGAAGTCATTAACAGTTCTTGTCAGTATCATTATGTTACAGAAGATTAAAGTTATTACCCAGGATTATAGTTATTGTAACTACTGTTTCAGGCTACCTGCAGGCTCTGACAGGCATTTCCCATGGCTAACAATTAATTCCAGATAGGAACTTTTAATAAATGGACTAAATACTACTTCCATTTTTTTTTTTTTTTTTTTTAATAATGAAAAAATTTCTGGAGCAAAGTTCTCTGACAAGATTTGTTTTCCCCAGCAATTCTGAAGTTAGTGTTTATAGAAGGCACACAGACGTGCTAGTGTGTAGAGATATGGATAGAAAGTGGAAGAAAAGGACAGATAGAAAGACACTCAGCTAACATGTCAGATAAAAAGACATCGCATCAGTTTAGCCCTCAAGTAAATACCAAAGTAGATGAGATCATAACTGTCTGAAAATGTGTCCAGTAGCTTGAGGATTCTTGACATCAGCTCCTTTTTCCACTATTGCCTCTACCAGACCGAAGTTTTTTTCTCCACAGCAATGTGAAGAGCAGTCTCCCCTGCAACACGCAATCTCCTTGGTGTCCATCACACCACACCAAAGGTGCCAGAAGTACTTCAACAATTAAACATCCACAGCACAACCACAGATATTTTATGAGTGAAAAACGGAGAGAGATGCTCGGAAAACCACAGGATTTTCAGATTTTCATGGGAATCAACAATGAATAGACATGGGACTAAGGAGATGAAATGTCTAATTTCTTTAGATTCTCTTGAAATTCTCAACACAGACTCTCATCTAATTCGCAGGTTGGCAGTGATTTTGTAGAAGACATTATGGATTTTCTCCTGTGAGATGATCTGGCCTAGTTTCTCATCTTTGCAGACTTTAATTTATTTTGACCCAAAGGCAGATACTACAACTGTGAAATTAATTGTCACTCAAAATGAGCAGTATTCACTCTCAGCACTTCCTGTTAAAGTGTTTCAGAGCCTTGTTTGTTCCAGTTATATACCTGCTCATATTTTTACACTTCTGTAACAGTTTTTATGTGAGTATCTTAAACACTTTGCAACTGTTAATTCACCAAATTTTACATCATAATATTTACATTATTATCATGAAATAATTCATGATATTTTACAGATGGAGAAACTGAGGCACAGAGAAATGAAGTAATTTATTCAAAGACAGGGAAATTACTATATCTAGGTTTTCCACATGAATCATGTTTATATGATTATATTCCTTACATTTATATTATTATTATATTTATATATTATATATATTTACAAATTATATATAATTTCTATATTTATATTATTGTATATTTATATAATTTATATATTTATATTATTATAATCCTTATTTTTTTCAGTATTTCCCTGAAATACAAGAATGCAATTCTCAAACAATGCACAGAATTGCTACAAAAGCATTCTAAAAAGGTGACCCCTCCAAAGGAAAATCCAGAGTTAAATGTAATTTTTGCCCTGAATTTAAGCAAAACAGCAGAATCAATACTGCTGCTCCTGAGGGCTACATGAATGTACAGGAGTTTCAGATGCTTTTTCCTCTCATTGACTGTGGTCAGGGAGGAGACTCCTCCCCTGGACTGCTTATACTGTGTCCTCTACCACGTCTCTGTTTAGCAACACCTGTGAGAAAAATTTTCAGGTGGGAAAAGCATCATCTCTTATATCCATATCGTTTCCTGCAGCAATGCAAATCAAACGGTGTTCTGAGATAGAGAAAAAAAGGTTGGTAATGGGATATATTACAAGGACAAAATTAACTTTTAAATACATTTCTTTTAGATCAGTGTTGGTACAGTTTACTTCTTGGAGGGAAAGAGTATCCGGAGGTGTCATACAACTGAGTCAAGGGACTATATAATATAACATCCTTGAGTGGATCATTTTTAGTGGCTGCTTTGGATCCTGAGTGCATCTCTAACATGGATCCAGATATTGGACCACTTTGGACCATGGGTGTTCTGAGACTGTCCTTTCAGCTTAGCATTCTTACCTGAGCATACAGCATACCTTATCTGAGCATACAGCTCAGATGTCATTAATTCATTGGCAGCTTCTGAGGATGCCTCCATCAGTGCCTGAGCAGCCTCCATGTTGTCATACAAGGCAGCCATATGAGGGGTTGTCTCTCCCACTGCACCTATAGAGACAATAGTAAATTAACAATCTTAGTGTTGAATCATCACTATTCAGCTGTTTCCACTCTACCCTGCCAAGTTTATTCTCTGCTACAGCTACAGCCCTGTGCCCATAATCCAAATATGCAGACTCCAGGTGTTTTCTTCTCAAAAGTATTTCAACCAAGGGTAGCACAAGAAGGGGCTACCTCTTCATATCAGACATATCTCTCTGATGTGTATCACAGGCTTTACAAGCCAGAAGTTTCTGAGTAGCTTGCACAACATTATCCTTCAAGGCCTGGAGCAGGGGAGATTCACAGATACTGGAACAATAAAAAATGCCTATTCATAGACTTAGAACAAATATAGTGGTCACAGGAAAAAAGGTTTACTGCAGCAGCAAAACAAACTTGGTTTGAGTTCTTTGTTCTCAAGATAACAGACACTTTTGAGAACTGTCAAGACACATATATGAATGTGCCACCTTTTAAAGATCAGATATTTTGCATAACCAGAAGGTCTACAATTCAGCTTTTAAATGACTAGAGAGCTGATGAAAATGCCACAAAGAAAAAACGGTTCTGAATCAGGTGGTAATTTATAATTCCATGGCAATCATACATCTATTGTACTTGACTAGAACTTGTAAAAGGTGTCGAATTACCTTCAAATGTTATACTACCAGGCTTCACCATTTTCCAGCAAATGATATCTGAGATCCATGCAGGAATTGCATATATTCCCTACATTATTTCTGGACTTTTCATTCCCATTTCAGGTTCACCAGCCAATTTTCAGTAGGCTGGATCATTGATTTTGTCAAAATATAAAATTCAGTAACTTAACCCTGTCTTTCTGACAGATGGAAATGGCAGAAGACAACACTGTATCTTTGACTGCCAGCCTGCTGTTCTACCCAGGAAACTTGGGTAGAAAAATAATCCTAATTATGTATTCAAAACTTTCATCTTGTTCCATCCCAGCATGGGAGCTTCAGCTGAATGCAATACGTAATGTTCCCTCCAAAAAGTTTGAAAATAAAGACATCATTGTTAACAGAAATAAATAATTTTAAGGACAAAATAAAGGTTGGCTGCATGCCCATTGTAATCATCTCTGATGCTGAGAGCTGCAGGGGTTCTGTCTGTATGTGCCCAGCCAGAGTAATCTGCCAAAATGAAAAAAAGAATAAAGCTTCCTCTTCATCAGCTTCTTAATTTAAAGCAAAATAATGTGATACCCTAAGGAAATGTACTAACAACATGCATCATCATACTTTTTGTAAGGAGAGAATGAAAACCACTCCACCTGCTTTTAATAGCACAGGCTGTGCTTAAGAAAATGAGAAGTCAAGCCTGGAGTTACTGACAAACCTGCTGAAAGGGCAAGATTGGAGTAATAGAGAGTAACTTGCCAGTTGGTATTACATCAGAGCTATACAGGGTTGAAGACCTAGATAAGAAAGAGGGCTACATCTCTCTGCTGACCAGCATCTGCAAAATGGAATGCAGAAACCAAAGATGAAAGAACAGGAAGCACACAGAAGAGGACTGGAGTATGCTTGAGTCAATACTTGTTCAGCGTTCACTGACACTGCATAACATTTTAGGTAGTGCAGTTAGCTACTCAAGCTTTACCAGCAATGTAATACCTGATTCATTAGAAAAACAGGTAAGATAAAATGGTTGTAACTATTCCTAAATGGTTTGGTGTGTAATATAAATGTGTACAGTTACAATCCAGGACCTTTGGTGCTCAGTGCACAAGGAAACAAAGGTATTATGTATGTGTATTTGAATTCTAGTCTCAAGATTTGTTAACATTTATGAAACATTGAAAGAAGACATGGGGCTCAACATTTCCCCTAAATCAGCTGTAGAAAGTGGGCCCTGATCCTCCATAAGTATCCCAGAAATAGGTGAGGAAACCATTCTGTTCATGTCTTGCACATTCACTTCATATGTTTCTCCTTGTTTTCCACGCAATCCATTGAAAAGGACACTGTTCTGAAGTCTTCACAGTTTCTCTCTATCCATGGAGACTATGGCATCTTAAGTGATTAGAAATAGACAGCAACACATACATGAAAGACAGAAGAAACTAGCTGTGTCCTTCAAAAGCAGCATGGAATTCTATTTCAACAAATGAGTATCCTTAATTTTTCAGTGAGTCAAGATGAAATTCTGGGCCGAGACTGCAGCTGCAGAAGGCAGACAAGATATGCAAAGAATGGAAGAAAAAAACAAAACCAACCAAACAAACAAACAAAAACAAACAAACAAACAACAAAAAAACACAGTTCTCTCACCAAATACCATTTTAGGATTCACCCTCAACTTTTAGTTAGTTGCCTGAGCTAACTGTAGAAGGAACAGTGAGTTCACACATAGCAGGTGACAGAGGATATTTCTTATTACGAAATGTTTGAATGTACCTTAGTTTAGCAGGTTTCTCAGGAAAGTTCTTTGGGAATGGTGATCAAACCTTCACAATCACCTTCCCTTCCTGTCGATTGGTACTCCTGGAGAAAGCCAAGAAAGAAGTAAAGGTGATCAACCTGAAAGTCTGCAAAAGATTTGGTAGGCTGGAAATCTGTATTGTTCCTCTCTGGGCAATGTTTATCTAGGTGAGAGATTCTAGTCTCATGGGTTCTCAAGTGGAGTTCAGCTGTTCAAAATAAAATATATCTAAAAGAACCACGGTAAGTCTACAAGAGGAGAATGGAAGTCCTAAGAGTGAGTCAGTATATAGCAGCTGTTCACTATAAACTGTCTGCTCTGAAGAGTTTCTTGTCAGGGAAATACTAAAATCATTCTCCTTTCCCAGATGCAAATACATAGCATGTGCACCAGGCAGAACAAGACTTGTGCACATGAAACACCTTAAGGATGTTGGCTGAAATCCATGGGAGGAAGATGGCTCAAGGAACACTGTAGGTTGCTATACATCTAAAAGGAGAGAGTGAGAAATAACAGAGAGCTGACAGAGAGCCAACTGGCTTTGCTGGTTAGGTTGCTTTTAGTGTCTCTCCAGAAATGACTCTAAGAAGTCTCTGAACACATTATAAAATCTCTGCAAAACTAATACAGTCCCATACCAATTAATCTCCTGAACAGGAATTCTCAGTCTTCAAAAATGGGTCACATCATCAAACACGATTTTCTGTGAAAATGCAAAGAAGATAATGAAGAGGAAAAAAAAAACCACACACACACACAAAAAAAGCTTTCTTCTCTAGCTAATATTCTCTAGACCTAGGCAGCAGATCTTCTACTTTGCCATATTTAAACAAAAAGTCATTACCCCCACAGGACTGTTATGTTTTTTTTTTCTGTTCTCCAGTAGCCAGAAAGGGAAACCTTATTGGAACCAATCTGCAATTTCATAAATTAAACTAGTAAATCTCAGAGGTTAAAGTAGATTTGATGCCTTTATAAAAGATTGTCTGAACTGTTTATAAGATAAGGAAAGAAAACTAGAAGATGATTACAGAATAATTCAGTGTTTGAACAGGGAGTTGCAGGAAGAGAAAAAATAGTTATGAGTCAAGCTTGAAAAAATCATTTCCCTCAGCAGAAATTATGCATGGAAGTCTGGAATGTGATAGTCCAAAATCATGCATGGAAGTCTGGAATGTGATAGTCCAAAATCATACCTTCTGCCATTCCTGAAGTCTAAATCAGTTACATTCCAAAGTACTGGGCTTCTGTGCTCGAGGTGACTTTCATAGCTTTACAGAGTTGTAACTGTGCGCAAGGATCTCTCATGATACTACCTGAATCTTCTGGTTTTATCTGATTGTTTCCCTCAGTTCCTTGTGTTCTTTCAGGCCACTCTAAACAAATTGTATTTCTGTCTACATCCAAGAACTACCCATAAACTTATGGTGCGCTATTCTTTTCATTATATCTTTTCTAATTAAAAGCATATGTTAATGTATATATATAAATATAGAGATAATATATTTGTTAAATAAATAATATATTAAGATACACACTTGCATATATCTGCGTATCATATAACATCTAATTTTATACATGCATTTTATGTATATAATAAATATATGAAGAGAGTACATAAATAACACTGGCATGTCTTCCATTGAAAGGTATAACAAAGAAATAGTTTGTGTGCCTGAATAAATCAGCCTGATTGCATGAGCATATACTTCTCGAAGAAGTACCAAAAAATACTAGGATCTTCTTTAAAAGAAATCTTTTCTGTACCTCCTTAGGTCAGCTGTTTCTTTAGTTCACTGTCTTTTTGCCAAATAGCAAGGTCTAGGGTTTGAAGCACTTACTTTGCTGCCTTCTTACATAAATATGTTGCATTTCCTTGCCCAGGCTTTACTGACAAATAACTAGTAACTAGCACTAGTAACAAGTATGTTGGTATAAACATTTGCGCTATGAAAATTGTAACTGGGAAAGGAAGTAGAAGCAAACAGATACAAATATTGGTGACAGTGCATAAAAACATCACTATGTTCAGATTACAGCACAAATAGAACCAGAAGAACTGTGGGTGCTGCAACAAGCAGGGGGGCAAAACATCTCTGTTAAGTCTCAGGGAGGATTTATTTGGGATAGCAAGAGGCCTTGGCTGGTGAAGAAGCAGTAAAACGGCAAAGTCTGACCACACTGTTCGAAGTGTAAAGCTAAGCTTCACAGCTGTATGCTTATAGCTTCTGCTACCAAGTAAGCTCAGCCAAATAAGGCATATTCTAGCCAAAACACACCTGAGTTGAAAAGGAAATGTTCTGCAGCTGAGTTATGTCTCAGCATGGATCCTAAAGAGTTGGTTCAGCAAGCATCACTCATTGACTCGGCTTTGGACAGGAGTGGGTCCCTTTTTGAGCTGGCTGCAACTGGCTCTTACCTAACATGGGGCAGCTTCTGGTCTCTTCTCACTGAGGCTATCCCTGCAGACCCCACCCCTCCCACCCCCCCCAACAAAAAAACCTTGCCATGTAAACCCAGTACAGGGGCCTGTGCGTTGAAGACGTATAATATTCCAGAGAAGGTAATATCAAAGTATTTTAGGCCTCTGTAAGGTTCTCTACTCTGCTTAACTCAGAGCCAAAATACCCCGTTTAGAACTCTCTGAGCAGTGAATGATATTGTGCCTGGAATACAATCCAAAGAACAATCCACCATGCTTTGGAAAGCCAAATACAGACTCACCTCCTATCACTTTTTCCTAGTGCAATTTTTTCTTTTCTGCCCCAAACATATTTGGACTAGCCCTTGTATCATTCAAATGGTCTTTGTTCATGCAAACAGTTTTAGAAATCTTATTCTATGGTACACTGACTGACTACAAGACACGTAGAGACCAGCAGTGAAAAGAGCTAGGGAAAAATTGTTTTCAGAGATTCAAACATGAAAAATGAATAATCATGAAACAATGAGAAGCCTTTATTCTGGTATATGCTTCCAAGCAAAGTGACAGAACCCCATTGCTCAAGTCATCTTAATATGAATAATTGATCAGTAACATAATCAATCAAACATCTCTGGGAAGAATAAGTCTAGAGGGGCATTAGGTGAGACTAATTCCTGTCTTGAAAGGTAGGAAGGACACAAATCCAGGGAGTTTCCTCTTCTCTTCTTCCTCGTCTTCCTCCATTGACTGCAACTTCTCTACAGATTAGCAATAGTATTTTGGAGCATGAAAATTCTGATCCAAAGGCTGAGAATGTGTTACCCTTTCCCTGCACAAGCAGGAACAACCTAAAGAAAACCACCTTTCCAATAAAATCAGGACAATCAAAAGAAATAGAGGACAGCCCTGATCTCCTATCTACTATTTATGTAAAAGCTAATGGGCATCTCTCTAGTGTGTGGTTTGGTAGCAGAAGGAGAGTTTACCAGATACAAAAGGCATTGACTGAAGTAACCACGCACAGCTTGGCTGAGCTCCTTCTCCCTGTTTGTAAACCGTTTATCTCATCTTTATGATACTGGTTCATCCACAAACCAGTATTAAAATTGTTTTTTGGTTTGGTTTGGTTTGGTTTTTGTTTTTGTTAACTGGAAAAAAATAGTTGTTTTAGAGAACAATATTCAGGTTAAAAAAAAAAAAAAAGAGGAAATTTAATCTTGTTGGAATTATAGAGATATTTTGGTTGGAAGAAACCTCCAGAGGTGTCTGCTCTGGAATTTTCTACTCAAAGCCCCTGCTCACAGCAGGATTAACTCCAAAGCCAAATCAGGTTGTTCATGTGAATTCTGTACACCTCCAAGAATCTAGATTCCCCAGGTTCTGTGGGAACCTTTTCCTGTGCTGAGCCTGAACTACCCTCAGGAGGAGAAAATTTTCCTTATATCCTGTTAGAATTTCCCTTATGCAATCTGTTCCAGGTGCCTCTCTCTTTCACTGTGTTGTTCTGAGAAGAGTCTGACTCCTTTTTCCATTATCCTCCTCCGCTTAGGTATTGGAAGACAGCTATTATATATCCCCCAGATTTCTCCAAACTGAATGAACTAGACATTCTCAGTCTTTCATCATATATCATGTGCTCCAGCACCCTAAATATCACAGCAATCCTTAACTGTACTTATTCCACCATCATCTCTGCTATACTGCAGAGCTCAGCCCAAGACTTTTTCTAGATGCAACCTCACCTTTGCTGAAGTAAATAATCACTTCTCTGCCCTGCTGACTATGCTTTTTCTAATACATCACAGTAAGTAGCTTTAGTTACTGTGGCATTACCACACAGGCACACTGCTGACCCATGTTCATCTTGCTGTTTACCAAGTCCTTTTGTGCAAAGCTGTTCCCTCATCAGTCTGTCCCTGGCCTGTACAGAGTCATACAATTAGCTCCATTCCAGATGCGGGACTTAGCCTTGAATTCCTGAATGGCATATTTTTAATTTCCCTTCTATTCTTTTTTCAATCCATTATTCAGATATGTAACAATAAGGAGGAAAAAATATTCATACTTCATAATTCATACTTCTTCACTTCATTGAGCAAGTGGATTGGTTCTATCTAATTAAAGCAGAAAAGATAAAATTTGATTCAAGCTTGTTTTTCTTTCTTTGCATTTGAAAATTACCTCAACAAATACAGTGGTATTTATGGCTGTTAGACCAGTTAGCCCTTCTGGAAAGTTAGACGACCATGTCAAAGAGAAGGAAAATCATGAAAATGGACTATTTAGCATGTAAGTAATAAACAGGCCACTTGCTTTCATAACATACATATTAGTCATAGGTGGAAGCAGCAAGAAATCCTCTCTTCAGCAGAACAAATTTTCTGATCAGTTGTATGTCAGAAGATTGATCAAGTCATTTTTCTTGCTCACTAAAGAGTGAAAATTCCCTCCAGTGATTCTGCTGCTTCTAGGATGATGGTGGGAATAAAAACCCCGAGGAATCCTAGATCATAAACCATGTGTTTTTACCTTTTCCAACCATTGACTTCTATTTTCCAGTGGATAGATGAATCCCTTTGGAACAAACTTCAGCATGCTAAAAATAAGCTTACTTCCTTAATAAAATAAAGTAATTTCTTAATTCCTGGACTCCTTAGAGGTAGCGGGCCGGCACACTTCCTCTGACAGAGTCCTGTTAGACAAGTTTTGTATGGTTATCCAGCCCTAGATGCACATATCCACCCAGGAGATGAGAATTTGCTTTAAGAATTTTTCCAACTAGTATGTAATATACTTTACAGCAATTTCATTAACATTTTAATCAATGCACATTACATTCGCTGCATTTTACAAAAATTGTGATAATAGGCTTTAAAATTTCATTTTAGATATTTTTGCATCATGAAAATCTGCTGAGAATAAAGAAGAATAGCATTTTAAACACAGGTAAAAACAATTGTAAGACAAAAATAGAGTGACACAGTCACAGTGACAGAATGTCAGGCCTCCAAAGTTGCACAGCCCAACCTTGCTTTTGTCTGAACAACCAGGAAATCTACTCCCTTTGGTAGAAAAAGTTGCATCTTTCAACACAGCACTTCAGTGGTAGTCTCAGAAGTGGTGCCACTTCATTCACCCATCTCTCACTCAAACAGTTGCCTCCTGACTTCCAAGAGGGATTGGCCTGTCATTATTCTATGCTGACAGTTTAGATAAGAACAGTTCTGACAGGTGTGTTAAGTGGCCTGCAAAAGATAAACATATAATTTTGTCCAGGATACAGAGCTGAGCAGGGTGGATTTTGCTGGGAGAAGAGCATCAGGATACATATACAAACCAGCTTACTATTGCAGTATTTTAATTTGGTTTCTTTAAAGACTTAGTAATACCGTTCCTGAGAAAACAAGCCCAACATTGAAAATGGTAGCAAATCTGATGTGAGATAGAAGAGGTATCAGATGCAGGTAGATGGATGTGAACTTCTCAGGGCTGCAAAAACCTAACTTGAGAGTTTCAGAGGAGTACACTTAATTTGCACAAAACTTGTATTCCTTTCTTCCCACTGGGCTGGGATGACTGCATGGATAAAGATGTCGCCATGCTAAGGAAGCAGAAAAAATATCCAGGGCAACATCTGTGGGCAGATTCAATGGTTTCTTGGCCTGAATGAGAACTCCTTTACACAAACTTTTTTTTTTTTTTTTTTTAGGAAATAAATGTAATGAATTTGGTCTGAGACAGGAACAATAATCTGATCTGTTTTTGTTGTTGTTGTTGTTGTTGTTGTTGTTGTTTATTTTTTATTTTTTTAACACTAAAATCTACGAAGAATTTGCTGAGCTAAGAAATGTCTAGCATCACTCAGAACAAAAGGTCTACTTCAAATGCTTCTTTGGACTTGAAACAGTCAATCTGAATTGTTACTGTAAGATCCCAGAACAGTTCTGTGGTAAGGATGTAATATATATCTGATACCTATTCTACTGCAATGAAGCAAAATGATCACAAGGTAGCAGCAGAGATCTGAGTGGAAAACAGGATGGGCTTGAGGAAATTACTAACTGCTTCAAGTCTTTTTTTTTTTTTTTTTTTCTGATATGAAGACTTTCTCAGTATATGACTACAAATAAGCTTGTTAAGAACTGCCAGTTTGCATACAATTGACCTGGAAAACGGGTCTAAAAGCTAATTTTTAATGACAGAAAATCAGGAGAGATCTCAGATACACTCAGAATACAGGCCAACTATATCAGGCTGGCACTTATTATAGGTTGGTTTTTTATTTGTAACTAGACCTGCTGTGATGTGGAATCATCGAGAACAACACTGATTTCTACAGTGATATTTAGGTAATTATGTTAACAGTGTCTTGGATATCCTGAAACATTTATGCATGAGCTCTTTTATTGTCTTAATGCTGTTTCTAGATATTTACCTTGCATTTACCAGGGATAACATTGTATTATTCACACCTATTTGCACTGGCATAATAAAGCCAGCACATAATCACACTCTGAAATGTAGAAATGCATATTTATGTTTAGAGAAGACATATGTATGACAACCTCAACTAAATATAAATCATTTGAATTAGGCTTCAGTTTTAAACACATTGTTACAAAAAATCAACCTAATGCCATCTAAAGTCTTATCTTTTGTTAAGCTATTGACATCTGGGTTTAAAACAGGTCTTTTTCCTGAATAAATAGACATTCTGCTTTGGAAGTGTACACATAGTTTGGTAAGAAAAGGAGCCTTTTGAGAATAAGTGGAGAGCAGATTATTCATTAGTGTTTATTTTAGTCAAATTCCCTGCATGAACAAGCTGTTACTTCATCCTTTCAGCTCCTAAGGAATGAAGTACCAAGCCAGATATTATCTACTTGCTTTTTCACCATCCTCATCTCCACCTCTTCAGAAACTAGTCTTGCTAGTACACTATATTCAGTGTACTATTGGAAATAATAAATCTGGGGCAACTCTTTAGGGACATTTCAATAAACTTTGAAAGCATAGCTTTTGTTTCAAAATAACAGCCAGGGTGAATAGATTATTTTCCAAGGTATTAACTGTGAGTGCTCTGTTACCTTCTTCAGAACCAAATAGCATAGGGTATCAACAGAGATTCTATACTGGATTAGAAAAGCCTCTGGTCAGAACACGTTACCCTTACTTCAGTTTTCTCAAAACCCAGCTGTACCATTGTGTATTATTTGGCAGGATACAGACTGACAGCATCGCGTATGTCTCATATATTTACTATGCAGACCTACTACTTTCTTCTTCATGTGACATGAGAAAAGAATGAAAACTATAAAAACAGATAGAATATATAGACATAAAGAAGGGATCTACCCTGTTATAATTACATGGATAAAATATTCTTACAGTGTCTGGAGAAAAAATATATATATTGATAACAACAATGAAATGCTTACTGAAGGAGAAAATGTGAAATGAATAAACCTCAACTTCCAAGCAATTAGAGAAATAAAAAAGATACTGAAACTAGTCACTATTCTACACTTTGAAACAAGCTGAAGTGTCATTTACTTTCCTAATGGATTATCAGTATGGGTATACTTACACCAGTCCAGTTTCTCTATTTTTACCTCAGCTGCTTCCGTTCTTCAATGTTCCAGGTAGAGTTGTCTTCATATATGAATTAGGAAAAAAAGCTGAATCGTTTATGAAAACAATTTAAATTCATGCCATCTCAGTGTAAGTCATGCTACCTGTGAGTCTGCAGTGAAAACTATCATCTTTCTATTTCTAGCCCAACTTGAGGTATGCAATTACATATTCCATTTCCATGTTGCTGTTTACATCAGAATATCTCAAATCTTTTCAAAACGTGGCTATGTTTTTTTTTTTGTTTGCTTGTTTGTTTTTTCTATTTATTATGTAGATGAGGAAACAGATTTTGGGAGTGAAAAAAAAAAGTGCTGTAAGTTTCACAAAGTCAATCAAAGTGAAAAAGAAAATGCCCACCTCTATGGTATCTTGTTATACAGTGCCCTGATGTAACCACTAAGAGTTACTGTCAGATTACAGAGAGAAAATTTGCCTCCTTAGCTTCAAACACCACAGACACAGTCCAAGTTTAAAACCACTAAAATATTTATGATTTCAGATCTATTTCTTGAAAACAATTCTAAGGAACAATACCAAATGGTACTAATACCCCTAAAGTTCCCAATAAAACATGTTCTTTCCTTATTAGACCAGAGTTTTTTTCAAAATGTAATACAGCTAGGCTGGAAACATATCTACTGCTCTGTCCTAGGTATAGGTAACTCAGGAGATAAGGATTTTTTCTCCCCTGGAAAATCATCTCACCTCCTGTATGTTTCAGTTTTAAAAGTCTTAGGGGTTGAGAGCTTTGAGAAATGTGCTACAGAAGAAGGCTGTTCTATTAGAAATAATATGGATTTCATTACATCATAAGGTGCTGGTGTCTATAACACTTTAAACACTGTATTTTGTCCCAGAAGATGGAGCTTTGAGGAGCACTTGCATATACTGAACTTCTGATGCATCAATGCAACAAAGAAGTGTAAATGTTTGAGATTCTAAACAGGTGATTTTCAGTAAAACAAACAAACAAACAAACAAACAAACGTGAACATACAAAATGTCTGTGGAGTAAATGACTATCGAATAAAACAGTATCACCATTGAGATATTTGATTTGGGATACTGGAGAGTTCATTCCTTTTTAAGAATAAACCATAGTTTAGGTTAAGATCGGAACCTAATACTTTTAAAATCAGGACTCAAACATTATCTTAATTTTGGCCATAAGGTAATCTAGAGCAAATTTGGTGGAATGTCACTGCAAGAGCCTGGAACAGCTTTGCAAATGAAGAGAATATTGCTGCAGTTACCTGTGGTATCATTTTTTAGAACCTTTTGTTTAGGGTGGTACTGAGGCACAGCAAACTACTTTAAATCTATCAGAACTAAAATGTTCTACATGTCTTTATATTCATACTTGGATTTACTCCATTTAAGCTAATGGAATTGATTATTTGTTGGTGCTTGTTTTGTAATTTTTGGCAAATATTTTATTTGCAGGAAAATGAAGTTTGGAACTAATTTTACAACTAGCTTATAACCAAAAAGTATGAATCACTTATCCTTTCAGACTGAGGCAAAAATAAACAGAACTATCATACACAAAATTTAAAAGAAAAAGTAAACAATACCAGATTGTGTCTTTCAATTCAGTCACCTACTTTGTGGCAGCACTGAATTTTAGTGCATATAATACATAACACAAAGCAGGATTTAAATCAGAGTCTTAGGAAATGGCTCTGACCAAACTGCTACAAGGTATTCCAACTTAAACTGTTCTCAGAATCTCCGAGTGGAAAAAACTTCCTCTCTTTTTGGATTAATTTTGTGGAAATGGTAAAAAGATGAAGAATCATTACATGTGTAAAAATTCTATAGTTTGGTAATGCAAGCAGTGTTCTGCAAGGAAAGACATATCCCTGCTTTGAATCAAGGATAATGAATATTAGAACCTGAGTTTCCCACATCACTGTGGCAGCCCATCTCCATGGTGCTCATAAAGATCTCCCCCAGTTTTTGTTGCAAAAGTAGACCTTCTAAAGACACCACTTACGTAGAGTAGAGGATAAAACAGATTCCTCCCCCCTCCCCCCACCATTTATTTCAATTCACTGTACTTACTATATATTTCTATTTACCTGATACAATTTAATAAGAAAATCAAACTGGATTTCAAACAAAAAAAAATCCTCCAAATATTTGTTTAGTTTTGTAAGACAATGGAAGGGGGATGAATATTGGTTAAAAGGTCATACATTCTTGGACTCACTTGGACAGGCTAGCTGAGGTCAATGGGGTTGGACAGTGTCACTGACAGTAGGAATTAGCTCATAAAAATGTAATGGCTCTGGGCTGCTCATGTTACATAATAAACCTTTAGATAAACCTGTTAGAAAAAGTCATTCTTTTATGGTAATGACTATGCTGCTAATACTCTGTTAGTAGTGCTGCATTCCTCAGCATGTTATCTATGTAATCATCTAAAAGAATGTCCCAGACAGTTCTACATGAAATTCCAGTTCCTGCTAGGTAGTGGGGCACTTTCTAGATACCTGACTAAAGAGAGTTGATTTAACACAAAACATGAACACACCACTGATACCCTTGGCCTTACCTACATCAGGAATGCATGTCTTGTCAAAAAATGCTACGCATTTTCCAAAAATATATGCATAGTCTAATGATATATAACCATTATGTTGGGTGTGTGAGCTCGTGCGGTGGGCACAGAGATTCTGTTCCTCCTCCCTTTCGAGTCCATCCTAGCTCCTGACTGTATCTGTGACTGCAGGTTTTACCATGGTCTCCACCAGGCAGAGAGCTTGCCCCAGGAAGACTGTGGGGACCCAAATGGAGGGCCTGTCCAGAACCGAGGCTATACAGGTCTCTGGCTGCAGGGAGTGCCAGAGCCTGCTGCTGCCAGGGGAGGGAGGCAGGTATTCCACCTGTGTTAGGTGCAAGCAGGTGGAAGATCTGGTTAGCATGGTGGCAGAGCTGAAAGAGCGGGTTGAGAGACTGAGGGCCATCAGGGACTGTGAGTGGGAGATCGACTGGTGGAGTAGCTCCCTGGCGTGCCAGAGGGAAAGGCACCAGGGAGATATCCCCACACAATTGGTGGCAGACCCCCTGCCCTGCCCCTGTCGGGCAGAGGAGGGGGGCCTGAAGGATGGGAAGGGTTGGGAGAGGATCCCTGCTCGACATCGTGGGTGAACCACCCCTCTGCTTCCCTCGTGTCCCCAGGTCCCCCTAAGCAATAGGTTTGTAGCATTGGACATTGAAGGGGAGGTAAGTGGGGGAGAGCGGGAAGGTCCGTCAAAGAGGTTACCAAGGAAGAGGCAGTCGACTCCACTCATTCAGACTGCCTCTGCCAGGAAAGAAAGAAAGGCAGTTGTGGTAGGCGACTCCTTTCTTAGAGGAACAGAGGGTCCCATTTGCAGATCAGACCTGAGCCATAGGAAAGTATGCTGCCTACCTGGGGCCTTGGTCAGGGACATAACTAGAAGACTCCTGAAGCTGGTTCACCCCACTGATTACTACCCATTACTCATAGTTCAAGCGGGCAGTGATGAAATTGCTCAGAGAAGCCTACGAATTATGAATAGAGATTTCAGGGGTTTAGGGCGAATAGTTCAAGGAGCGGGAGTGCAAGTTGTGTTTTGTTCTATCCCTTCTGGAGAGTTGAAGGACACGGAGAGGGCTAGGAAATGAACAACTGGCTGAGAGGCTGGTGTCGAGACAGGAACTTTGGGTTCTTTGACCATGGGGCAGTTTACTTGACCCCTGGCCTGTTGTCGATGGATGGAACTCACCTGTCTCAAAGGGGGAAACGAATCCTAGCGCAGGAGCTAGCAGGACTTGTGGAGAGAGCTTTAAACTAGCTATGACGGGGGAAGGGGGTAAATCAGGGCTCACCAGAGAGGTGTCTAGGGGAACAATGCTGAAGCTGTGGGTGAGGCAGAAGTCTCATCTGAAGTGCATGTACACCAATGCACACAGCATGGGCAATAAACAGGAGGAGCTAGAATCGATTGTGAGACAGGCTAAGTACGACCTAGTTGCAATAACCGAAACATGGTGGGATCACTCCCGTGACTGGAGTACTGTGATGGATGGCTACAAGCTCTTCAGAAGGGATAGACAAGATAGGAAGGGTGGTGGTGTGGCCCTTTATATTAAAGAGTGTTTTGATGTTGAAGAGCTTGCGGTTGAGAATGACAAAGTGGAGTGTCTATGGATAAGGATCAGGGGGAAGGCTTGTAGGGGTGACATCTTGGTGGGGGTCTGCTATAGACCGCNCTATAGACCGCCTAATCAGGATGAAGAGACGGATGAGGCTTTCTATGAGCAGCTTGCAAAAGTTACACGATCACCAGCACTTGTTCTCTTGGGAGACTTCAACTTCCTTGATATATGCTGGAAGTATAATA
>VXAA01001311.1:2216-24578 GCA_013399115.1 Anseranas semipalmata
TATTTTCCAGCCTCTCCCCGCAGCTGCTGGGGCGGGGGGACCACCCCTTGGTAAGGTGCTTGGGGCATTTCCACGCTGGTTTGGGGCTTGGTGGGCTTGACGGGGGGGGGACACCCCCAAATCCCCATCCTGCTCCCTGTGGTTTCATATTAGTGCCTGGGGTGGCTGGGACCCCCGTGTGCCCCCATCCTTGGTGGGGGGAGGAAAGGTGCCGAGGCGCTGGCATGCTGCGCAGGGATGCTTTGGGGAGGGTTTGGGCACTTTTGGGTCCGTCCGCCTCAGGGCACGCACATGGGGGTGTCACCCACGGGTGACGCGGGCACCGGGTGCCCCGCACCCCCTGGTTGCACGCGGGATAACACTTACGTGCCCACGCGGGGCCCTCCTTCTGCACCAGGAGAAGTCACTTCACCCCTCGTGGTGCTGCCCGGAGGAAGCCCCGCGCTGGGTGCCGGGCCCAGCCGAGGGCTCCGGGCAGTGCCGGGCGTTTCATCGCTGTTTTTCCACACGACGATGCCTCGGCCGGGCGAGGGAGGCGGGAGGCACCACACCGACGCCGGTTACCGCGCTTATCCCGAAGGCAGCCCCTGGGCAGGGCGCGAAGGGAGCGGGCGAGCGAAGGAGCCCTCGCGCCCGCACGCCCCTGGCTCTCCCCGCGCTGACCTCCACCGGCGCGAATTCGCGCGCCCAGGCAGCAATTAGCGAGCGTAACGATCCCACCTTGGTTCGAAGCCCGGCTTGGCTTCGCGCGTCGCACGTCCTGGCTCCAAGCACGCTCGTGGGGATGCGACCGTGGCAAGGAAGCCACGGAAGGCTTTTTGCGGGAAAAAAAGTGAGATTTTAGGAAAACGGCGTTGTGAGTTTTACGTACATTTCTAGTATCGCTCCCCGTATATTTTTAAGCTGAAATCCTCTTAGCATGCAAAGTAAATAGATTATGATATACCGAAGGATTAAGAATCACTGTCTGGTGTCAGATTAATCCCTCCTATAGACCATCACTCGCGCTGACAGGAACGTGGCTGCGGTTCAGCCGGGAGCCGGGCGGCGGAGGCGCGCGTTCGGCCCCGCACGCAGCGCGAGGGGGAGCCTGCCCCGGCCCCAAGCACGGCTTCAGCAGGGCGTTGGTTTGGGAAAAAAGGGCTGCCTGTCACCAAGCACGCATTTTACAGGGATAAACACAGATTTATTTTTTTTTTCTTGTTAATAAAACATTTCTATTATTATTATTTTAATTTTTACGCTATGCTTTTATTTTCAGGATGAAAACCAATTTCCAGAAGACCACGCCACTGGGTCCCACGGTGGGACGAAGCCCTGCGACCGTGCCCGCCTCGCGTTTGGCCGCCCCAAAAAACCCCACGGCGACGCGGCGGGTTGCGGTACGTCCTCGGCGCGCCCGCTCTTCGCGGTTAGAGGAGGCAGATTAGGATCTGGACTCCAATGGAATGATGCTTAAGAGGCTCCGTAGCTTTTTTTTTTTTTTTTAAAGGCAAAATTATGGTTATTCAGCTGCGATGATATATCTAGATATGAAAATTGAGAGCATTCTTAGAAAAATGCTGCCGACTGTGAAAGGCTGCTCTTTCACAGAGGTATCCTGAGTGGAGATGTTATCTGCTGGTATCTCAATGGAATGGTTTTCAGAGCCTGAAGTGGAAATTCAAATCTGCTTCCGAGTGAAGATTGCTAAAATATATAATGCAGCGAGACCTACAGAATTTCTCCTGCGAAGTTTATGGATTTGCTCAATAAAACCAACCCAAACCTTTCGGCGTCGCACCGGTAAGTGGGGAGCTGCGATTACTCAATTTTTTAATGCCTGTGAATGACGGGGGGNCACGCTAAGTCGGGGACCGCTCGGAGGTCTCCTACACCCGGAGCTTCACCTCCTGCTGGCGGCTGGGCGTCCTCTGAAGGGCTTCCCGTGATGGTCAGGTTTCTCCGTCCTTGCTTTGGCAGCCCGGACGGTCCGTGCGCGGTCACACCAGCCCAAAATGCACGACCTGGAGCGAGCCGCTGCCTGCAGACCCCTGCAGGGAGAAGACAAACGGAGATGGAGACCTCGCGCTGGTGTCCCAAACGCCACCCAACCCCGGGAGAAGGGACAGTCCCAAGCGCAGTGCCCTGAAATGGCAGGGGCTGTCTGGTGGTACATGGCACCGCTCCCCTCCTTCTCCCCATTTTTACCTGGGAGCCTTCGCCCCATTTTATTCTGGGAGCCAGTGCCAAGCCTGCCCATGAGCCCCCTTCTCCGGTACTGGGAAGGTTAATGGCAAAAGCGAAACTGTATATTTTTGTTAACCTTTTAATTAAAACATACCTCCAGCACCACAAACCTGGGCTAATGCCAGCGGGGAGCCAGCCAGGTTTTCCAAGTTACGTGGGGATGGCATTTTGCATTCCTAATACAACGCAAGTAGCGCTCCAAGCACAAATACGAGCGCACGTTTCTGCGCTCGGTGCACGGTGGAAAACCGAGCCCTCTGTTTTTGTAAACGACATGACAACGTGTGCCACAAATAGAGGTTATTTCATAACGCGGGCTAGCGTGCCTGCGAAGTGCATGAAATACTTTGCCTTGGAAAGAGCTGTAGTCCAGTGAGTCATTGCTTTCTTTTGAATTACAGATAGCTGGCTCTTCACGACGCAAAGAAAACTAGGCGTGGAGCCGTGCACAAAGGGAAGCGTGTGCTCGTCCCGGCTCGAGCACCAAGCGCTGGCTGAATTGCACCGGGGGTGGCGTGGCCCCAGGAGGTGGAAGCCGGGCTGGTGAGCGCTGGCCAGGTGAGCAGGAAGGGGAAAAAAAACCCTCCCCTCGCTCCTGCAGCCAGAGAAGGAAGCGGCTGAACACCATCTCGATTGCCAGTGCTTGGTGTCTTCCTTGCGGGGAGGTGGCCACGACATGACTTGTGCCCTAGACCCCTCCACCGGGTCATCCCAGCACCGAAACATGGAGCACAGCTTCACCGCTGGGACCGCTGCTCGTTGCAGGTGTCCTCACGGAGGTTCGGAGTTGCCGTGCGCAGCACCTCACTTTTGGGTAGCTGCGAGCTTTGGTGGGTTCTCCTTGCTCTCCGAATGGTGCTGGGGGCTCCAAAAGGCAACCGTGTGTTTTGCAGGGTCGGTGCCCGGCTGGCAGAGGGGTTTTGCTGGCATCCCACCGCTGGGAGGTGATGGACTGGTTGCAGGAGGTTCACGCTGCCTGCTGGAGTGACTCCAACTTCTTTTGTAAGAAACCTGTTAGCCGAGCTGGTTCGAGCCCATGCCGGGCTGTCTGAGTAGGTGAATTCATTGTCCTCTTGATGCTTGCTTGGTGGGAAGGTGAAGGTGGGCTGGGGAACAAAGCCCTGCTTGACCACATAGAGTCCAAGGCTGCTTGGGCAGGTCCTTGCTCTTCAAGGCTCAGCATCCCGAGCACATCAGACAGAGATCAGACCTGGGGTCGTATTTTTGGTGATTTGCGCCTCTGTCTGGGGAGAGGCTAACAAAAGCATTCACCCCACACCCTGAGCTCTGCAGACCTACCCAGCTGCGTGGTTTCTGCACATATGCTCTTTAAAAACCTATTTGCGAACCTCTCTGGTGGCAGCAAAGCAGAGCTGGCGGTGTCGCGTGGGAAGCCTGTGATGTGGCATCAAATCAAAGGACGAAAAGCGATAACGACCGGAGCTCCCTCCTGACGTCTGCACCTTTTCTGAAGGAGCAACGGCAGTAGAAGAAGCCGTAAGCATCTGACAAGAGCAGGTTTTGGTAGCGCGGGAAGAGGGCTGTCCAGGAACAGGGGAAGCCAGCGTTGCAGCACTGCCTGTAGTAACGAGCAGCTCGTCATCCGGGGCAGGAAAACATGAATATCCTGACAGGAGAGCACCCGCTCGTGCCCTGGAGAGTTCGGATCGTGGGGCTTTGCATTGAAATGATGCGGTCCCACTCCGGCGGGCGAAGGGAGGAGCGGGGCGGGAAGGCACAGCCTGTAATTGAGAAGCCACTAAGCCACCTCGGAGCCGCGGGGCTGGGAGGATGGAGGCAGTGGTTTGCTCGGTGTCCCCGGGTCCGGGGCGGAGCAGAGGAGCCCTTTATCCTCCCGGAGCAGGAAAAACGGAGAAACCTCGTCCCTGGGCGGCTGCCTCGCTCCCAGGAGGCTCCGCTTTTTCTGCTGGGGATGAGTCCCAAGGGCACGATGAAGGTGGGACAGGAGGAGAATTGAGGGGGGGACGACAACATAAGGACCCACAGGCTTCTTATTTTAAAATTCCTGTTTTTCCAGGCTGAGACTGCCCGATCCAGCCCGCAGACACGGCTCTATGGATGGACATGTATCCTGTTAGGCTCCACAGGTACTGCTCCTTGTCACTGGAAATGCCCCCTTGTTTCCCTTGGATAGCATCGTGTAAAACCTTTCTGGCTGATTGTTTTAATGTATTATCACTCAGCTAAACAGCCATCATTTGGCAGCCATCGGGCCCCATTGACTTCAGTACCTCAAATTGCTGTAACTAAGCAAGATCCGTCTCCACCCCAGAAGCGACAGGGCGGTCGACATTCATGCTTTCCACAGGGTCTGGCTGGTACCCAGCCTGGTGACCAGGGTGCTGGGTGGCTTCCTCTTACTTTAAGACTGGGTGCTGCCACACGCAGGCTCTTTGAACTGACCTAGATAGTTTGCTGAAGACGATGGACTCGTGGAGTAACGCAGGCTGGGAGGGACCTCTGGAGATTACCTGGTCCAACCCCATGCTCCAAGCAGGCTGGGTCTCAAGCGGAGCGGCCCTCGAGGCTTCCCCTGCCCCATCTCCAGCCGTTCCTGGAAGACAGGGCAGAACACAAACGCCAGATCCTCACACCGCCCAACACTGTGGCTGGCTCCCTAGTTTCCCACGCTGTTGCTTGAGGAGCCGTGCCCAACCAAGCATCGCATCCAGCAAGACGATCTGCAGCTCGCCCCCGCTCCTCCGCCAACCTGCACTGTGCCCAGCGATGCTGACCAGCGGTGATGGGACCAAAAGCCCTTTCCTCCTGCCACCACTGTCCCCAAGCCGCCTTGGTGAAGACGTGTGGTCTGGGTTTGTCCTACTGTAGGGCTACGGCTTTCCCCTGGAAATCAAATCTCGTTCGAGCGCTTGAGCGCTGCTTGGCCATGTGACAGCCGGCAGCGCGGGCAGGTGGCCGGGAACGTTTTGCTGCTCGGTCTTTACAGTTTCAGGGAGCAGAAGCTTCCTCATAGCTGAGAGCAGCAGCGAGCGAGGAGGATGTGCGTCGCGATGCGCCTACAAAAGGTCGGGTCCAGGTTGGACACGTCCCCACCAAAGCCTCCATAGCCATTTGCGCTGGGTCACTTCAGCTTTTCGCCAGCGAACCGCAAAGGGGGGACGAAGCAAACCCTCCGGTTCGCGGCTGCGGAGCTCTTCCCGCAGAGTTGACTGTGCAAGAAGGGCTGGGTTTTTTGGGTGTGCTCCCCTTGCGTGGCACCGAGCCCGGTATTGTGAGGGCTTCCTCTGAAGCAATGTGTGGGAAGTGGTGGTGGAGGGACGCCAGCATGGGGAGCAGGAGGGTGAAAGATGGGGGGACCTCGGGGACTTGGGGGGCTCAGGGATGGGCGCTCTGGCGGGGGGCAACACAAAATGGCAGCGTGGGGACTCTCTGTTGAATGCCCGGTCCAACCAATGCTGCAGCACCTAGGTCTGGGGCTGCTGATGAGCACGGGTTTGGGTGGAATTTGGGATGGGTTGAACTAAAGACAGCGGTCAGGCCAGTTAGCCAGCCAGGAAGGAGCTCGGTGCTGGTTTCTGCATCGGTCCCCAGCTGCTGCAGGACACAAATTTCCATACGCCTTCACAGGTCAGGACAGACGAGTGTTGGAAACGCAGCCCCAGAAGCATGAAGTTAACGTTGTGTGGATGCCTCTTCTACTCCAAACTACCGGGGCTCACCAAGGGCTCCCCCATCCTCGGCACATCATTTCCACCAGTGCTGGTCGCAGCTGCTGCCTCCCATCCCTCGGTCCTGCCAGAAGCCGAGCAGACCGGTGGGATGGAGGTGACCCAATTCACCCACGCACCAGCAGCACGGTCACTGGTGGGTGGCTCTGCAGTGCGTGGTGAGCCTGGGGCACCTGGACTGGTGTCCCACCAGCTTTCAGCAATGGTTGGTGACCATTCAGTCGTGGTAATTTTTTTGGAACTGAAGCACGCTCTAAGTCCTTACTTACTTGATGGCGAAGTTTTTCTTGCTATCACCCACATTACACAGCCTGTGCGTTTGTGTTCGTGCATTTCATGGTGACAATAAAGGGCTTCCAAATGAACTTCGAAGTTTATTAAATAGTTCAGCTGCTCACATGTTACACCCAGCTCAGGGAAGGAGCAGCGAACCGCTGGCCAACCCAGCTGCAAGCGCACGGCTCCGACCAACGCCTCCCCACCACCCCTGCAGCTCCGTTTTACTCCGCGCTGCGTCCTTGGGCCACCCGAGCCACCGAAAGGCAGCAGCCGGGGACCTCCTCAGGGGACTCCCCGCCACCACCACGACCCCGCTGCCACGAACTCCGTCACCCGCTCCCGCCCCGTCCCCATCCTCCACCCGGCCCACGTGCGCTGGGGCCCGCGGGAGGCTGCAGAGGTGGGGCCGGCGCGTGTTGTTCTCCAGCGCTTCGGGACTGGTAGAACAGCTCTTGGAGCACGATTTCACTTGGCACGGCTTTGTAATGAAGGAAATAAATAAGTGCCATCCTGCTCCGCTGGGAGGTTGAAGAGTTTCCTTTCTTTCTTTCTTTCTTTCTTTTTTTTTTTTAATGATTTGTTTGTACCGTGGCCAAACATTGAATACTTTGGCCTCGAAAATAAAAGTTTCGACAAGAACTGTGATGGGAAGGAGGCTAAAATATAGGCAGCCTTCTACCTTTATCCGTGCTGCTGCAGCACAGCTTGTAGTTTTTTTTCTCCCCCTGTAAACTAAAACCAGAGGAATGCGTCAGTGCTGCACGCTGCTGACTCATCAGCCCGATGTATGTGCGCTATACGCACTGGCACTGAACCACCTGGGACACCAACCCAGGCCAGGTCTGTAGGGGAGATGGGGTAGCTGCAGGGTTTGGGGATGGGGGCACAGTCTCCCTACCCACGTGGGGTCCTCTCCTCCTGCTCCGGTGGGCTTCTTGCCCTGCACAAGCACACACGCCGGTGCAGGAGAGGAGAAGGAGGACGTGGGGCTGGAGGCTGATGGTGGGAAAGGCCGGACCACCTTTTTTTTTTGGCAGCACCTTGCAGTTAAATCAGCTTAAAGTGATCATGAAACCCCAGGGTAGGATTTCACTCCTCTCTGCTGTGGGCTCACCGTCGAAAGCGCCAATACGAGCACCAGCTCGCTCGTGTAAGACGAACGTGGAGCGAGGACAATAAGTCCTTTCTTATGTCCCATCCAGCAGACACTGGATGATAATGATTTTTGACTTTCATGCGCTGTGCTCAATTCAGAGCTGCAGATGAAGCCCCGTCTTAGCAGCGCAGTATATGCAGCATTTCTACCAATTTCAGCGAGAGCCCTGCAGGCAGACAGCTTGCAGGGGCAGGCTCTGGAAGTTTCAGGAAGCTGCAAAATAGAGTAAATAATAATAAGCAGAAATAAAAAAATAAATCAGAAATGCTTTACCTGCTCTGTAGGAACTGCTCTCAAATTTCCTTTAAAAAAAAAAACAGAAGATCACCATGTTATTTACATTCCATTGGACTCGCTGAAAAACCCAAACAAACAAGGGCACAGTATTAGGTAACTCTTTCACTTTTTTGATAAGACGCAGCTATTTTATATCCTGTTATTCAATGGCTGAATTAAAATATTTAATACATTGCTTGTACAAGTTTATACATGTAGGACGCGTATATTCCCTCAAACGCAATGCCAGGTTAAAGCAACAGTGACTTCTGCGGCTAGGGCAGCGTGGAGACGCGAGGCCAGTGGTGGGTCCGGGTCCCCACGGCATCCTCACGCGGTGGGTACCGTCGCACGAGTGGGATGCTCGCGTTGCGATGCCACAGCCACAGCTCGCCTCTCTTGCTGTGGGCAAGCCCGGGGTGGCTGTAGGGTGGTGGAGCCGGGCGCGGGCTGCCTGCCCGAGCGCTCCTCTGGTGTCTCGGGAGGGTTTTGCAGCCCACGTGCTGTCGGGCTGCTGCTGGAGGTGCTCGGGGATGAGGCTTCGTGTTACGGCTTGAGCTGAATTAACAGCTGCCAACGTCTGAAAGAAGTCCTGCTGCAGGCACCGCGCCTCTGCCCTCGCTTGGCGCTACCTGTGGTGTCCTCTGGTCCCCTGGCAAGGCACTTTGGCTCAGGGGATGGAGCCTGGAGAAGGGGTAGGGGACTTGCTCACGTCCTACACACCCGATCATACACGTGATGGGATGCCCGGGCAAGGCAGAGGACAAGCATCCCCTTCTTGCCCCTCGTGCAAATGCTCCTGCATCCACCTGCCTGGCTGGCATTGCAGGACATCTCTTTAGCTGTGACTTCCTCCTGCTGGACTGCTCCCCTACTGCCCTGCTGTACTGTTTTGAATCTGCTGTCACCACAAAGATATCAAACACTGCCGAAGCAGGACAGCCACGTCTGTTTACTCCAGAACCCCGTGCAGAAGCATTGTGAGACGCTGCTTCTCAAACCCTGCAATGGCCAAAGCTCTGCTGCTGGAGGACCTGGCCATTGCACCCCAAACAACGACTCAAACTAATAAACACTTCTCACGCCTTGCTTCCACACTGAATCATGAACAGCACTGCAAGGTAAGGAGTTTCATGACATCAGGTGACTTATTTTATGTCCCAAGAGCTGGGACCAGGAGCTCCAGGAGCCGCGTCCTCATGTTTCTCCCTGCTAGGTATACACAAAACAAGCTCAAGACTCATTTTTCTTCCCAAATTCAAGTTCTTTGTCAAGATACCACTCATCATCATTTTCCTAGCTCCATCCTGTTGTGCATATTCAAAAGCAACTTGTTCGCTTACCTTCCTGGCTCCCAGCAAAGGGCTTCTCCATGAGGGAGGTGGCATGGTCGCCTGCTCCAGATTTCCCATCCTTGTCCTCTGCCTGTCTGCTGCCAGCGGGTCTTTAAAACCAAAACAGAAGTGATAGGAGGGGAAGGAGCAAGGGATGAAGAGCTGGGGAGACGCTGCATAGCAGAGCAAAGTGGTTTTGTTTGGTTTACATCTTATCAAGCACACAGCAGCCCGTGCAATTGCCTGGTCACAAACCGCAGCTCTTTTTTATCAGGTGCTAGTAGGTTTGTTGGCCGAGCATCACTAGGAGCACTCGCTTGGCCTTGCAGTCACTCCAGGACCGCCCCCTCAGCCAAAAAGCACCAAAACCCAAGTTGCAAAGGAGCTGCAGGGAGGAAAACACCACCACTGTGCCATGCAAAATGCAGATGGATTTTTTTCTTTTTAATTTTTTTTTTCTAGTCTCATTTTCTTCACACTTCATTAATCTCTGCTTAGGTAAGCACATGGAAAGGCAAGGCATTCCCAAAGCAGTGGAACTGGAAATTTGGAGGCTGCCTTGTGCTATCTCTGCTGGCCAGTTCACCGCTCGTCCTGCCATCTGCAAACGCCCAGCAAAGTCCAGGGGAGCTCTGCCTTCAGCAAGGGTGAGCCGAGCAGAGGAAATAAACTGCATCTCTCAAGCCAGACCAACTGGAGAACCCTTGGCTCCTGTCTGGGTGGATTTTCCCCCTCTGTGGACACAGTCATGTTTACTGTATCGCACTACTGTATGTAGGGGTGCAATTGCACAACGAGTGTTTTTGTTTTGTTTTGTTTGTTTGTTTTGAGGCATGGCTGTAGGTCCTCAAAGGTGGCTTTGAGTTATGACGGCAGTGAAGTTGTGAGAACGAAAATGTGAGCGCTTTTGTGTGGCACCTGATTTGTCAACCGCCACAGTGCGAAATCTTGCTGGGCTTTGATAACACAAACAATACATCCCCGGCACAAAAAGGCCCTTTACTACTGACAAGAACGTAAATAATTAAAGAAAAAGCTCAGATTTTCTCCATGCCTTTGTCTTCCCGCTACCAGTCGGGGGGTAGTTATGCAAGCAGCTGGGCATCTGTCAAGCAACTAAAAGCAACGCTCCTCATCAGCTTTCCCGAGCCATTTAAGCTGCAGTAATGCAACTCTGCCATCGCACTAAGCTTTATTGGTTCAGCAAAAGAAACTAAGAAACTTCATTGGAGACCAGATTATGCTGGTTGCAAAAACGGAGGGATTCTTCTGCACTTCGACCCCATTATCTCCTCTGTAGTATCTTGATCAGCTTTCTTACACACAGCCTCGGATTCTGCCGAGACCTGTAAATTGCTTTTTTGGCTGCCAAATTGCCATAACCCTTCTATTTTTATGTTTTAAAAGAGCTTAAAACCGTCCATCCTCTTTGGATGTGTCTTTAAAATTGACCAGTACTGGGAGGATTTCATGTATATCCGAAGGCTTAGAAGAAGATGTTACTTCTACCGAGCTTCTAGTTTTACAGTCAACAGACATGAAAAGCCCAGCGGGGATAAAAGGAACTTAACCAGTTCTGTCTAATGCATATAAATCTACCTAAGAGCTCAAGGCACTGGAAGTATTCAATGCGCTACGTTTATCTGAGTCTAAGATACAGAAATGGGTCTTCAGCTCACATGCCACATGTCCCATTCGGATGCCAAGTTAATATGAATTAAGAGACTGAGATGAATAAACAAGGTCAGTCTGGGCTGGGCCAAATTGAATCAATTTAAAATAATTGTCAGTATTTTCTGACAGCGATGGTGGTTTATCTTGGCTTGGGATTCTCAGCGCTATAGATTATAGAATGTTTTCAGTGGAACAGTTGGCAGACATTTTATTGATTTTTCTTTGTTTTGTGAATGCTGGAAAAATTTCCATTAAGTCTACGCGCCGCTCATGTGATGAAGCCAAATTGCTTTTTCAAACTTTTCTTTCTTCAAGTGAGCTAATGTGGCAATACGTTAGCAATCTAATTTAATCAAGAGGACCTTTGTCTGGAATCAAGAGGCCATACAGCACACTTCGATGCATCTCAAGTACGTATTGGCTAATAAGAGTTAATTTTGTATTTTCAAGGTGCTGTATGCACGCTAACTAATTAATTTGCGCAACACGCCATGTCTGTTTGCCTGCTGTCACGTTCTTGATGCACGTGAAACTCCCGTTGCCTTCACCGGGGCTGAGCAAAAGCAAAGAATGAGAGGGGAGGCTGCAGACACGGGGCAGGATTAGCACTGCTGTGCTGCTGGATCCACCTCCATGATGAATTTCCTACACCACATTGCCACTTCCCCACAGCTCGCCTCTAATAGATTTACTTTGGAACTGAAAATTGCTAGGACGGATAGAGCAGCTTGCAGGATTACGCGTGGACCCGTGGCAAACCGTGCTTCTCAGCGTCTATTCCTGCTATTTTAAAGCTAGTTTTGCTTCCTGGTTAAAGGGGACTTTTGAGAAAGATAATTGACAGCGGAAGAACAAATAAAAGTGCTGTAACAGTGGTGAAAGCTTATTTTGTTTAACTGCAATGAAACAATGGAGTAAAAGTAAAAAAAAATCTGTCAAAGTTTTTTTTTTTTTTCTTAAAGTGACACACAAAAAGGGGATGCAGTGGGATAACTCTAGTTCTCCTTCTCTTTACACTAATTTAATACCCAATATATACAATACAAAAGACTGCCATGCAGTCTTCTCTTAACGATTCCTGAGCTTTGATCAGTGGTGCTACAGGTTCAAAATGTGTAAGCATGCTTCTGAGCTTAGTATATAAACCATGTAAAGGAGTAGAAATGTATGTATTTTTCAGTACATAAATAGCAACACGAAAGTTTTATGACAAAAAATCACTGTGACAAGACATATTTTGTCTTCTATCCTAATCACCTGTATTAAAATAAGAAACTAATTGAAATAGGAGTAGATCTTTGGGGATGGGGAGGGAGTAGACAGATAACAAAACGAAAGAGCTTCACACGCATCGTGACACTACAAATAAACACAAGATATTTAAACCCAGCATGCATTACGGTAAAGGAAAAGAATGAAACACAGACGGGGAAGAAAACCATGCCACGGTTACCAGTAACAATGGCAGAGGAACAAGTGCAGCCCTATTTTCGTGTTGACTCTTACAACTCTGGCACAGTCGCAGGCACTCACTAGGCGACTTACCCAAAATAAGCCGTCCCACAGGGAGTCAATCAGTTCCTCTAACACGTTGCAGAGAGGATCAGTAAGCTACCTGGGTCCTCTGAACAACAGTGTTCATATCTTTTAAAAAATATTTTCATTATTTACAGGCACCTGAAGACTTACGCTGCTCCAAACATTTCCATAAATAGAAGAAAAAAATGAATAATGAGAGAGAGAGAACAAGAATCGCTAGGCTGTTAAATATCTGCCATTTGGAAGGACAGAATGGCTATGGTCAATGGCAACCACGTAAGCCAGCGATGAGAGCTCTGACTTGTAAAATTATGCATTGGACTGTGCGTTGTTGGCTGGTATTTAGCCGTCCTGTTCATGGTATAGTGAAAGAAACCACACGGCAAATAAAGTCCCTCTATCTGGAGCATTGTTAAGCAATCTTTATTGCCCATAACTCTGTGTGTGTGTGCACTGTTCAGAAAGTTGATTATAGTTCTCCGCTGACAGCAACACTGTTGCCACTTCCATAAAATGTCGTGGAATTACTCAATTTTTCTCTATCATCTGTAAAACTTATTTGAGTCTCAAACTAAGTTCTCTGCTTTCTGACTGTTACAGCAAAACAAGCAGCTAGACCTTGCCTAGAATAAGTTCTCAGAGAAATAAACCCTTGAGACTATTTTATGAACAATCATTTTGATTCTGGTCTTTTCTGTCCCTTTTCTGTTCCCGCTTCTGTCCCAGGCTATGGCTTTTCTTGTTACGCAGAGCCAGAAAGGTTAATTGAAGTGATTTGTTAATCAAGCAGCCTGAAAATTGGGCTTCTGTTACACTTATGCTCCCTGAAGGGTGTAAGTAACAAGGTTTATTAAGTAGGTTAAATAGAAGGTCTTCTGCTAGCCTTCACAGATTGCCCAGGGCCTTTGCTTAGGTGCAATTCATGAGATACATCTCAGCTGTCCCAAAACAAAGCTGCTGTCCAAGTTTAAATACAGGAAGGGAAGAAGTTGAGTTATGTACTAGAGATGACCTTCCAGAAATTTAGCAGAGATATAGACTTGGGACAGTATTTGGGTCTGACAAAGGTGGTAGGTTAGAAATGCTGTCATGCAAGTCAATTGATGTCATGGTTTTGGATGCGACTAGCTGTTACAAAGACATAAAGCCAAGGTAGATGAATAAAAGACTCTGGGAAAGAAGAAAGAGCAGCCATCAAGTACTGTTCTTGTTGAACACCCAAAGTCCTGTCGTGGTGTCTTACCACTTGTTTGGGGGACTGCTGCTATCCAGAAGATAGCAGTCTGGGAATCCTGTCGTGTACACTTGAATTCATGCATGCCAAGTGTACATGAGCAGTTCTATTGACTTTGTGAGACTTCTGACTTGTACAGATGAGGTTGTGGGGTTTTTATTGCAAGATCAATGAGACTAAACACTGATGCTCAATTTGCAAAGAACAGATGGAGTTTCAGGTTGGAAGGGATCTCTGGAGGTCATCTGGCCCAATCCTCTTCTCAAAGCAGAGTCAGCTGCTAAGTCAGATCCAACTTGAAGACTGCTTCAGCTCCAGGTCTGTGACCCAGTGGGGACTTGTGAAGGATGACAACAAACGAACCATTGGCACTGGCAAACAAAGCTCAGCATGAGAGCAGCAATACGTTTTCTCACCTAAACTTGGAGCTACACTCCTCTCTGAGTCTTGTCACACTCCCAGAAGGGACATTTGCTTTAGGATATCACGGTACGCCAATGTGCAGGGGAATGAAGCAAACAAAAGCTATAGACTAACTTTGCTCCCCAGACTACAAATCAAGTCCTTCCAGACAATGTCTCATGGATTTCTATGATGCTGAGGAGGTAAATCAACAAGAATGCCTACAGTAAAACATACAAAGTGGGCCTGAAGTAACTTGGCCAAGACAGGAGGCTGTGTGGTGCATGGGATTAAGGAACAGAGAAGAATAGTAGTAAATCTATTAAAAAAATGGAATTGTCTTCTTCTTCTTCTTTTTTTTTTTTCTTGAGGGGAAGGATTTGAGAAATAAATAGGAAATGATTCAGGATGTACATTTATCTCACTGGTGAGCAGAATACATAAACACTGAAGACTAGCGTTAAACAGCATGAGAAATGGAGAAAGTCAATAACGGAACAAAAAAAATGACCAAGCTAACGAACAAGGAAGGGCCTTTACAGGAGGGGAAATGTGTCCTGGTTATTGATTTTGAAACTGCAGGTAGTGGTTGGAGGCTGAGAAGAAGTGGACAGTGGAAATGTCAGATATGAATTTGTGATGTGGGAAATCAGTTAGAATAATAATGTTGCTGTGCACTTACTAAGACGCTCAGCTGCAAGGCACTCTACAGCTGTGATTTCATAAACTTCACTGTATTTTAGTAAGGCATTATTGATGCCATTTTTCAGGTGAATTCACTGAGGCAACAGAAAGCAAATACGATTTAATTTTGGGTTCTCTTATTGAATCAATTTAAAGAAATTTCCTGAAGTGCTGCTTAACAGTCTATCCATTATAAACTATGTTGTCCCCTGACAGCCCAGATCAGATAGCCATATCTCTAGTAATGCTGCAGGATCTTGTCCAGAGAGATGAACCATTGCAATGACCGCAGAACTGAGAAGGTCCCTCTTTATGTAGGCTCCTAACACTCAAGACCTTCCTCTCTTTATAGAAATTTCTTCACATGAAGAAGCCGGATGCAGAATTGGCAGCAGGTATATTACAGAAAATAAACTCCTGAGTATGTGCAACCGAAGGCAGAACACAATCCGCAGCCATGTGCTTGTAACCCAGCCACCAGAAGTCTTCTTCCACAGCTCCGCAGGAGGCAAGCGAAACCTCGGGGCTCTCCGGGGGGAGGTCAGCCGCAGGCAGCGGGTGTCAGCGGGCGGAGGAGCTGGCCACATGGGTGGGAAGCTTTCTTTGTACTCACCAGCTTGGCAAGAGGCAAACAAGAGCCCTGGGAAATACAAGCAGTTTGTGCAGCTCTGGCGATTGCAAAGAACCGCTCATGAGGCTCAGCAACTCTTGGTGACCCACCTAGGCTGGCACAGGCAAACGTGGTCAAGCTGGGAAGCCAGGGAGTAGGAGTGAAGTTGAACTCTGCAATCTCGCTCCCAAGAAGCCTGAGGAAGGCAGACACGGCACTGCCAGGGATGTGTGAGTCACAGCAGATTCCAAGAGGGAAAAGGTGAGCTGACGGAGGACAGCATGCTTATACCTTTGGAGCAGAGGCATCTTGGGATTGTTGCTGCTATATGACTCTGTTAAAGAACTCCTTTCACTGGAGCACTTGTGAAGTCCTCTGTAGTAAATACAGTCTCCAGCACTATCTTACTGTCTTTATTATCTGCCCATATCAATACAGTGCTATCTCCATCCTGAAAGTTAAGAGAGAATAACTCTGCACCGTTATTTTGTGCACTGTTTTTAACTGTGTGTTTTTAAAAGCAGGTCCCATCTCCAAATCTATTAGATCTTTCTGAAAGTCTTAGATGGTGTTCTGTATCCCAAAAATTGTGGACTACATATAAAATAAGTATTTCAGTAGTAGTGTGCAGATGGTATAATGGATATTATCTAATACTGAAAAACCTCAATCTCTTCATGTGAGAAAAGAAAGAAAACTAGGCAATATACTGATTTCCAGAAGCAGAGAGACACATGATTCTTGCCCACACAAGAATGTGTTCAGCACAATTGCATACAAATTCTTAGGATGATTTGCCAGTGTGCATGGTCAATGTTGTACTCATGCTAGATTTACTAAAAATGTTCCTACATACAGTAAGAAAAAGAAATAAATGCACCTATATGCTCACTGGGAACAAATAATGGTTTCTTTTCTATCAAGAATGCATGAAGAAAAATAAGACCAATAAATTCTTTTTTAATCTTTACAGAAGAGCTGTTTCATCATAATTTCCCGTCCACTGCAATGTGATGTGCTGTTCATTAGCAACAAAAGCATATATGTGTTTCTAAAAAAACAGAGGCCAGATCCATTGTTTCTCTCCTAGTAGGTAAGTTCCAGCTTTTATTCAACTTTGGAAGAAGTGAGAAGGGCATTGTCGAAACATCATCCTAGGGATTTTGATCACAGGCTAGCGATGAGCTTATAGACACCGGTAAAGATCGTGTTAGATTTTTAAAAGAGCTGCTTACTACCCGTACTTGATAAGCACAGCGGTTCCATTGCTCCATTCCAGTCTCTCTTCTGCACATTCATGAAAGTAGGCTGCATCTGCCCAAATGTTTTAATTCAAAAACGGTTGTGCTAGTGCATGTTACATACTTGCAAACCGTCCGTGTTTCTGGAGGTGGCTTTGTGTCCATCTCACGTCCTCCTGGCTTCCACGTTTGTCTTAGTTCCTGCCTAGCTTCTTAATGTTTTATTGTGCTTATGACCAGATGCAGATGGGGTTGTCAGGAAAGTTCAGAATATCAAAACATACATTTAAAAAGTATTTTAACTAATTGTTCCCATCCTTTCATTTTCTGTTATGGAAATACAGGACCATCCCGGCCTTACAAAACACCTGTGACAGAAGCAGATGAGAGCGGTTGGCACGGCTCACCTGCGGGAGCAGCTCCGTGCTGGTGTGCTGGTGGCCGGGCCAGGAGCGGGCACGTCACACTCTCCCCGGGGCTCTGGAGGCCGGTCGACGAGAGGTTTGCATGGCGTGTCGTCTTCTTCTGACTGCCCCAGAAGTTCTGTTAAGATGAATCAAGTTATGGTATCAGGCTTACTTAACGAAGAGTACCAAGCAAGTTGCCAACTGTTTGCCTGAGGTGTCTATAAGGACAAGAGTGTCTTCTCCAATGGAAAACCCTATGCTTACACAGCTTTCACCCTTCACTTTTCTCCTTGAAAAGGAGGCCAAGTAGCTACCTACCAGCAACAATAACATGTCCAAGAACTTTCAGAAGGGAGCGAGTACGTGTTGGCTTTAGCTAGCAAGGAGGAAATGCCTCCTAAATTGCCAACTACAGAAGGTCTAGCTGGCTGCCAAAGGCTGCCGCATGTGAGTATTTCGCTGTTGCCATACAGATCCGAGTCTTATCAATGGGACCGGTCTCCCACGCTTGTGTAACTCCTTCCTTCAAAAACAAAGACTTGCCTTATCTTTGTTTCAAAATATTTTGGTTAACGATCAAGACCCGAAGCCTTCAGACACGTGAAAGGAGGGCCTCCCATTCCTAAGTTCTAGTCTGAGCCCTTTAGGGAAGGAAATTGTTTGAAAATGCCCAAACTGCTTGGAAATATAGAGGAAGAACTGAATATTTGAGGTGCGATGCTTAAAATAAATAAATAAAAAACGTAATCAAACCCCAGGCTAGCAGAGTTTGGATTAAGGAAAAATCCTGTTACAGATAAAGACTTTAAAAGATTTTTTTCCTCAAAATCATAAGACCCCACTGCGTTTTTTTTTTCTTTTTTAATCCTGTTTTTCTCCCCTTGTTCTCTGCCTTCCTGGATCCTGTATAAGCTAATCTGCACGATACCCACGGGCAGTGCGGAGAATATAATGCTCTTGTGAGCGTTGCTATACCGCTAGTTTACATTTTGGCCAGAGACCCAGGATGCTCACCAGCTTAGGAGGGCAAATCTACTTGTAAGTGTTTCTGAATCTCTCAGTCCTAAAAACCTAATACTGTAAGATTGCTGCAGACTATTTCTAGTCTTCATGCTACCTAGATATTAATAGCATCTGTGGTGTGAGAGAGGGTGAAGTGTGGCAACCGGCTGGGCTTTCTCAAGTAACCAATATTCTCTGCGCTGCTGTTTCCCAAAGGTGGAATAATGCAGGGACTCGTTGAAAACAGCCAACTCGGTCAGGGGAACACGCCTTCAAGCATGCAAACAATGCTGCAATAAATAAATAACAGACTTACCTTGAATAATAAACGGGCCTTGTTATAATGTCTCCTCTATTTTGAATAAAAAATCCAAAGAGAAAAAAAAGGAGGGGAGAAAAATTGTGTATAAGCTATGCTCTACATCTAGGAAACTCTAGGGCAAGTAAAGTAGGTTACTCTGAAGGTCTGTTCTTGAAGCCTGTTGAAGTGATTAGCCAAGACAAGAAGGGAAGCAATGCCAATAACTTAAAAAGGCGCAAGAGAACCTGCTTTTGGTGTGCGTAAAGAGCTCTGCAAAGTGGCTTAAACAGAATTCCTGCTGATATATGCTTGGGCAAAATCCACCATGGTTCTTGTGGGATGGACATTGACACCCTTTGCTTGGGAGTATGGTTTTCACCACTGTGTTTCTACTTTTTCATTAGGTGCTTGGAAATGTCAAACCTTCTAGCTTTCTAAATGTTACAGCTAAGATGTACAGGGTGAGTCAAGTTGGTGTAATTAATCTATTTTTTTTTCTTTTCTTTTTTTTTTTTTTTTTTACCTTCTCAGGAAAGTCTAAGGCCTACAAAACTTCTTCCCTTAAACTTACAAACTTGCACCAATGTATGATTTCCATGGTTTCTCCTTACCCATTCCTCCAAGGATCAGTGGCATTTTGGAAGGTAAAAGCCTCAGAGATGCCAAGAGAGGAGTGTGTATTGAGAAACAAAATAGGATTTGGCCAACTTTGATTTGCTCTCTTCTCGTCATCGCATGCTCCCTTCCCTGCTCAGAACGTGAGATGAACAAATGGTAGCCCTCTCCATCACTCCAGGGTGACCCAAGCACCTTCCCTGGGTGGGACCTACCACCTGTTTTGTAACACGGTGTGGGCTACGATCTGGACGTAGCCAGTAGCTGCGTGGAACGTGAGCTGTAAGTGTGTGTTAAGTGGGTGGGAGACAACTAGACGATAACTGACTTTGATATATTGTGCAATGGATGCAGCCCAGCTACACCTTGGTAAATAATGCTGCTGGGTCTGTAGAAGCATCATGGAAAACAGAGCAGTCTGTCCTATGCATGCATGTGTATAGCCAAAACCAGGGGTGTGTGAGGTGTTCTCACCTACCGGGAATGAAAAGAGATTTCTTTGTACTTTCATATCTAAATTAAATACCTGAAACTGACCTCAAGTTACTAATATTGAACCTATTCTGTCTGGGTGTACGGCTGCAGTGTTGTAGTGTGACATTAGATAAGATCAGATGCCACCAGTGGTTCAAAGCCACAAAATCATCTGATACGAGCACCCTGTAGTAAAGAAATAAATGTTTTTGTTGTGGGACGGTGGCCTGCTTTCCCAGTGAGAAGTGCTGCAGCAGGAAAAACAAATGTGCAAGGAACACTATTTAAAAAACACAGCCCTTCCCAAACCAGGGGCAACATAGCCCACATTTAATTAAAAAGGGAAGAATTTTGGCAACAACACGGTAGAGAGGGGAGAGGCTGGTGGTCCTTACATCCAGATTGGTGCCAGGTGAAGACTTGAATTGGTGCTGGCTTTGGAAGACTCACAAATGGCACCTATGATTTCATATTCAGGTAATCTGGGATCTTCCTTTGGTGTATTGCATAATAAGCACTTTCTGCTTTTAATTCTAACCTAGTACTTGCTTATCATGGTAGGCTCTTGGGATTAGAATCTGAATCTGAATTTTAAAAACTTCAGAGTTGGTATCTTGGCTAGCATTGTTTTTCATCATTAAAGTCATTTATCAGATGCAATAATATGAATTATATCATGCTAAAATCTTTATCTACAAAATCCCATTTGTCGTGATCAATACTGTACACGCACAACCGCACAACACACATTCTGCATTTCCAAAATTTGCTGATAGCTGCTATGGTTACACCTAGCACCTGTTGGAAAGAGCCAAGTACACTTCTTTAGAGGCCCACTGAAAGTTTTCCAATGTTTCAATGAGCAGGATGGTTGCTGAACACAACGCACAGGTGATGAGATCTCACGCCTTCCCTGCACATGCATGTGTCGTTATTTAACTGTGCCTAGTCTCTATTGGACCTGTGTCTGCAAATCAGGAGCTGTTTCCATTCTCCAGTCTCCTCCACTGGGCTTTCAGGGATAAAAAAACATGCAATCACACAGTAAAATGAAAATCTTCTTTGAATATTGTTTGCAAAACTGACAGCTCTACTTAACAGAAGCCATTAAATTATTTACAAAGTAGCAGCTGCTCTTGTAAAAATACAACCTTTTTTGGCATGAAAAATAAACTAGTTGATAAGTGAGAGATAAGCCATTTGACTTCTTCTTTGTGTGCTCGGCATGGTATGCAGAACCAATTCTGCACAATCTGATGTTTACAGAGCAATCCTAACGTACGACCTCCTTAGGCAACAGGGACACAAGAAGCCTTTAAAATGCTGAAGCAAGCATTTGATCAGAACTCTTCATGCTGATCTTTGAAAAATTCAATAAGTTCAAAAAATGTAACTCCCGCTAAAGATAAAATATCAGGTTTTTGCTTCAGGAGTTGCAAATATATCCCAATGAACTCCCAGTGAACCACACAGACTTCAGACATACTTATAAAAAAAAGAAGTAAATACAGAGGTTTTTGGGAAAGAAACAAATCAAAGGTCTGAAGTAACACAAATGGATAAGGAAGGCGAGTGCCATAAAACACTCTAGTTTGGGAATAACCCAAACAATCACACGTTTTTTATTTAGGTATTTAAACAAAATTCACTTTTTAACATGAATACTTATTTTCACATGAATAAATTCTTATCTCCGTGCATTATGGATGCAATTCTCTATTTTTTTAATTTTATTTTGGTGTGTTGAAATCCATCTGTCACACTTTTGTGAGTTAGATTTTTTTTTAAGGGAAAAATAACTGCAGCAAGAGGTGTAGGATTGAGCATAATCTCGTGCATTACCAGGTTGCTCCACCTTAACTCTATCCCAGGCTTTCTCAAAACAAGTGAAGGTATTTCTAAAGCCAATGGGTAACATTCTTCAGGTACTGAAATTAGTGGGAACTTCCATTGCTGACTTGAGTGTGGGCAGCTCTTTTTTTTTCTGGCTACAATTGTTTTCCTAAAAATGTCTTTCTAAATAAACAGAATCTATTAAAATTGTTTAGTTTGAACAAATTCCTGCAGGGAAACCACTTAAGCACAACCAGCTTTGTTTGTGGGGAAAACTATAAACTTCTCTGCTTGTTTTGGTCTAGTTTTCTGTGGCTTCTTATTTTTAGATTGTTTTTTGCATTATTTTTTTAATTTCCAGAGCTGACATGACTTCATTTGCCAAATATTACTTGTCGAAATACTGTTTTTACAGTACTTTTAGAACTCATTGAGAACATCTGTTGCTGCTGAGAGAGTTGGAAAAGGTATATTAAATCAGAATATCTCCCGTTTGTGTTGTAATTTAACAATTTGATACTTGAGAAGATAAGGCACTTCAATCACTACTAAATAGAAGCAACCCTTAATGCTAGCATAACATGTCATTATTTCAGTAGTTGGATATTAGGTGTATTAGCAGCAGCAAAACTGTTTCAGTGGGTGTGCCAGGAAACATAATAATTTAAATAAAAGTTATGCGATAGAAGTAAAGAAGCAGTTACCATTTATAAACATTTTTTTTGTTGTTGGAGGGACAGTTCTATGGTACTTAGCAGTCCTGTGCAGCTTGCAGTGAGACCTGGCTTTAAAACTTTCTTCAAATGGAAATGCCAAGTCTTCACTAGCTCTGACAGAGATTTCAATCTTTACTACTCATTTGCTCTGCTAGAATCATACACAAGATTAAGTTAACCACTATATAGGCGGAACAGATCATTTTATATCTCCCTGGAGCCTAGGTAGTCAGGTTCCTTAGGAACTATGCTAGCAGTGCCAATGTTATTTAATTAAAAAAAAAAAAAAAAGAAGGTGTGTCTTACAGGATGATCCAGATGTGGTAGCACCAAGCTGTGATGGGTCGCCAGCTGAAAGAGTCTGAACAACCGAGGATTTGCTCCGATTCCAGGCCCTTTCACTTCAAAGGCTTGACTGGTGTCCCAGCAATTGAGAGCTTGCACCTCTAGATTTTATCGGGTTGCCCGAACCACGTGAAGTTCGCCTCGCAATCTTGGCAGCGGGCAAGCAGCTCTCCTCTCGGCTGCTGATGCATGTGAACAAGCTGGAGTGCCAAGGCTCAGCCCGAGCAACCTAAGGCTGCTATTGTTGAGTAATTACAGCAGGCATAGGAGGGAGGACATTCCTGGTGACTAGGCATTTTCT
>VXAA01001311.1:24593-75015 GCA_013399115.1 Anseranas semipalmata
TTTTTTTTTTTTTTTTCCTCATTTTAAGTGACTGTCTAGAAATACCAGTTCTGGAGGAAAGCTGGGCAAAAGCTTCAGGTGAGCACAGACATTCCCACCGCTTGGGATGAAGGCTGCAGCAGTGGAAAGCATGCTCCAGAGCATCTCAGTGAAAGCTTGCAGGGAAGCTGTGATTTTTTGTAAATGATGCTCTATTGAGACTCCACAGAAGCACGAGTGCCTCCGGCGCTGCAAGCCCCAACCCACAGCGGGCAAAGCAGGCGCTGCCGAACTTGCGTGTTCCTTCAGCTGCTCTTCGTGACTCCCATCTACGGGGCACACCCTCTGCTTGGCACCTCCAGCCCAAGGACCGAGCTCCTCCGCTCCTGGCTTCTGCCCTCTGGGCATCGAGAGCAGGAAGGGGATGTGCCGGCCAGACAGGAGGGAGGGAGGCTCAGGGGAGAAGAAAACCATTTCAGGGGGTTAACTGAGACAGAAAGACATCTGCACACACAAGATGCAGGATGGAAGCCTGCAAACAAATGCTGCCAGCTGGAAGTTGGCCAAACTGATAAAGTAGAAAAGAAATTGAGGGTTAAATGTTTTGGATGCTGAAGGCTGGGAGTTCAAAGAGGAGCTCAAGGAACCTCCCAGCCACTAAGTCCATACAAAGAGGCTCCAGGCAGGCACAAGCCTTCTGCTGGACAGCTTTATCCCACACAGTTCCCAAAAGGGAACAGCTTGGACGAATGGTTAAGGGATATCTTTTAGCATCTGGGAGTGCTTGTGCAAGGGAAGACGATGCCCGAGGGTGAGCTGCTGCTGAGGGGCAGAAGGAATTGCTTTCCACAGGGAAATGGATAAGAATTGCATCTGCGCACACAGGGCTGGAAGAACAATGTGGACACATTTCCATTGCTTGGTAGAAAGAGGCAGAAAGGAGCTGCTCCTCCAGGCGAGGGGGTGAGGAAAACCAGGGCAAGGGAAACTGGAGCATCAGCTCCTGTATCTGATGGTAACCCAGTTTTCACCAGGTACATAAGGACTGAGGGATCGTAACGAGCACCATCCCCTAAATGCCATTCAACAAGACCACCTTGGTCTTCATACAGCCTTTCTTTCAATCAGCTGAGGTCAGAGTCCCTTACAAAAGAGGTCTGCATCATTATCCCACTCTACAGAGGGTATGCGAGCAGCGCGAGGACAGCAAGGCAAGGCCACATCACACTACAGCTCTTGGTGCAGGAATATATTTACAGGTGGAAAAGTCTTAGCTGCATTACCAGAACTTTTGGAGCAGGTGCACAACTATGCCATAGCACTGGAGCAAGGCTAGAGTTCAAGAGTTAGCTAATTGTATCTCTCTCAGAAAGGAATTGCCTCAGACCAGTTAATTTGTCAAGATAACGAATTGCAGCAATTCTCCTCTGTTGGAGCTGGGCCACTAACACTGATCTGAACTGTATTTAAACTCTTGATGACAGAGACTGAAAGAGATATTGCAATACTGGAGGTACAGGTTCCTAAAGCAAAACTGCATGTACAGCTGGTGCTGAGAGGCAGCAAGGGCATGCGAGTACACATCCTGCGTATCCCTTAGATATGAAGAAATTCCCCAGGGCATTGACTCTGGTGCCTGGGCAGGCAGAGTTCATCTTGAATCTTTGGGAATGACTGAGGTCCAAAGAGGATAATATAGTTCCCATCAAGTCATTTCTGCAATATGAGATAACCTGAGCAGAATCTTTAACTCTCCCCCAAAAGAATCAAACCCCAAAAGTACTGATTTGAAGTTATTGCCACAGTTTTCTGGTAGCAGCAACAAGACCCTCAGTGGGCCTGATGATGTGATTTCCATGGCACTGTGTTCTGGCAAGCCCCAGGTCACTCCTGCATTTTTCTTTTCTTTTCTTTTCTCTTTTCTTTTCTTTTCTTTTCTTTTCTTTTCTTTTCTTTTCTTTTCTTTTCTTTTCTTTTCTTTTCTTTTCTTTTCTTTTCTTTTCTTTTCTTTTCTTTTCTTTTCTTTTCTTTTCTTTTCTTTTCTTTTCTTTTCTTTTCTTTTCTTTTCTCTCCTCNTTCCTTTCCTTTCCTTTCCTTTCCTTTTCTTTTCTTTTCTCCTCTCCTCTCCTCTCCTCTCCTCTCCTCTCCCACACAGCAGTACAGATGAACAAGTTTGGATCACAGGAAAACTTACAAAGATATTCATTAAAAATGCAAGCTAAGCCCAGTGACTGTCCGCTCCTTCTGCTGAAAGTAAATTAGATGGCACCAGCTGAAATTAAATGACATATGTTCTTATGCCAGACCTTCTCCTCTGGCTGCCAGGCGTTCCTTCCCCCCTAAGAGAAACACAGTAACAGAATAAATTCTGTACATTGACTCAGAGGAACTGCAAAGATTTGATGGTAAGCAACACCATCCCTGGGAGGATGCGCCAGGCATGCTTAAGTTGGGGAGCAGGAGCAGCTTTCCCTGGGTGTCTTTGGGGTGCTCCTGCAAAGAAACCAGGACAAAGCGTCTGCTGCTATGGCATCTCCTGTGAGTGGAGTGGGACACACTGAAGTCTCTTCCATTTGTGCTTTCTGGTGCGATTAAAAAGCAAGAATATTTTCAGGAATTATTTCATGCTGTTAGGTAAACCAGAAATAATGCCAGGTAAAGACAGAGAAGCGTGTAAGACCTCTGACAAAGACAACCTGCCTCTCGCTTGGCATTGGCACACCCTCTTCAGGAAAAGGATGAGCTGAAAACAAAATTGGTTGTTGACGAATCTGTGACTATGTCACTGCCTTAAAAAGCAGCAGCGTGAGACATTAACCAGGCAGCCTGCTTCAGAATATGCCAGCTGAATGATCTATTGAGGAATGAAATTACTTTCTTTCTCATGTTATTCAGAATAATCATTCCCTACCTGTAAGTCCACTTAATTTAGAAGAGTAAAGTGGCTTTTGTTTTGGAATAAGTGCATCCACAGGCGAAGTTCTTTCAAAATAGCTAATCTGGTCATTGCCATATGTAAACAAGCCCTTATAAATTGATGGGGATGGTGAAGAACTCGTGAGGGTATGGCCCTGGACTTCTTACTCAATTTGCAAGCACTTACATAGACCTGTCTTCCTCCGGGCTAATACAGTGATCAACAGAGCTTACAGGGAGCCAGCTTCAATTCAAACATTGTCAAATTGTTGAAGAACAAATGGGCTTTACAAAACTGTCTCCTGCTGTTGTCCCCTCAAGTGCCAAGGCTTGAGTTGGTCCCCATCTTTAAATACAATGGTCAAGCGGTAATCTAGGACTCGGTTGATCTTGGAAGTTCTGACTGCCCATAAGGTTGGATCTAAGGCTGGAGATGAAGTGCAGGCAGCCTCTTCTAGGACAAGCGAGTGACTTCTAAAGGGTAACTTTACATTGTTTGGAGCTTGTTTCTTGGCTTTGGCTGCAGTAGCAATGTCTTGCAGATTGCAAAGAGGGGCTTAAATATTAAGGTAGAAAATCATCGAAAGAAGAGACCTTCGCAGCATGGGTTCTGTTGTCTTGTGCAATACAAACTGATCTGCTTTTCTTCCCAAGACTTTTCTGCGGCCGGAGTGCTCGTGGGAAGGAAGGGGCCCTCTCAGACTGGAAATCTGGGCTGAGGCTGCTCTGACTGCATACGTGGTGGCTTAGTGCGTCTGTCCACACAGCGTGGCAGCAGCAAGAGCTATGTGGGAGATGCAAAGTGACCTAGATCAGCACCCCTAATTCCTGCAGCTGTGCTAGTTGCTCCGTCCTGTGCAAGTGTGATGTGAACCAAATACCAGTCATGTTAGGGACTGACCTTGTTTTCTTGGAGAATCCTGCGTAAAAATGGATATAACAACACTCTTGACACTTACCTCACAGGATGTTGTGAAGCTTAATTAAATGTGCGCAAAAGCATTTTGAGATCCTTAGATGAAAGGTGTTTTTATAAATGCAAATTATAATAATTACTGCTAGTAACCACCACCAACTACTGAAACAATTAATTCAGGTTGCCACAGGCCATCACAACAACGTGTGCAAAGAGGCATCAGCCATTTAATGACATATATGTTGCGTGAGAACTAAAAGCCTTAAAAACGCTGTAAACAGAGAGGAAAAAGCTACATGCTTGGGGCTTGCCCCCGTGGTGCAGTTGGTGGACGCTTCCTCTGCTGCTTCCATCACCCCCGTGTTTGCATTGTGACTCCTTCCCGAGGGGAAGAGCCCACCTTAACGATTGCATCAGCAGGGATAAATTTAAGACCCGATGATTTTTATAGTTAATGTTGTAAGGAAAGTGAAAATGAGTGCAAATAGCTTGGCTGATCAAAATCAGGATAACTCCGTATTTTTTTTGGTGAATTCTCCTGCTTACCCCCCCCAGCCCTGCCCGCTTATAGCATCGCAGAATAGACTTTGGCTAGGGGGTATTATCCAGCTGACTTTCCAAGGGTGAAAACAAAAGCTAAGCAATCAAGATGTGTCTGGCCAAATACTTAAAGGCCCAGTGCACACATTTAGCTGACAACTGACTGAAATCTGAACCATTTGGCTCAGCCTTTCTTGTTGCTTCAAAACTGATTTGGGCTTAAATAGCTAAAACCTACAGGTGTTTAAATTCTCTCCCTTGTCAGCAGAACAGCCTCATCAGACATGGTCTGAGGATGTGGTCAGACTGGAAGAGATATCCAAAGACCCCACAGTTGAATCCCAAAGAGCAGGCTAGCCCACCTGTGCCCCTCAGGCTTATTTCACTGCTCTCCTTTAAAGACTAAAATTCAGAAGAGTAGTAGTTACTAAGCATCCAACTTACCAAAGCAATTAGGCTAAATGCACTGCAGCTAGAAATTTAAGCAATGCACCGAATTTAATTTGAGAATTCATGGTCATAAGACTGAAACCTTTAACATTTAACCTAGCAGCAAATTAAATCAGCTTTCTGATCAAGTGAAAAATTCTATGCTATTGAAGTTTGAAAGTGCAAAGCACACACTTATTAAAAGAAGTTTTTTTCTTTTAATGAAGAAAAAGTTGGGACCAGTTAGATTCCTAATCCAAGTAAAAGAAAGGTGGGAATGCCACCTATAAACAAAATAATAATTACAAATCAGTAGTGCTTTCTGGCTTCTGCCAGACAAATGTACTCATAGTCAGTGGGTCTCGTGGAAAAAATTGTCACTTATGCTGGAAGGCTGTATAGACTAAACTTTGATATCAACAAGCATAATACCATGTACCACGTACCAAAATTAAAAATGCTTACATGTTTTTTCAGTTGACTTTCTGTAAAACTTTTTGTGCTTTAAGAATCAGGATATCAAGTTTTGAATTTCTTGGATAAATTTCCATAAAACAAGTGCCAAGTTTTTATGGGGTCTGTTTGTATGTGTATCTGCATAGAAAATTAGCAGCACTGATGCAATATAAACAAAACTTGGTACACATTTGATACTAATGTGTTATTTTAAACCTACATAGTACAAAAAGGTATTGTGATGTGTAAATATGCAAGCTGTGTGTTTGCACACATGTGCACATATATATCGATATACACAATATACATACTGACATCCTGTTGCTAAGCTCTCTTAATGACACTTATATGGTGCTCTGTTCAATGTCTCTTGGCTAAATCCTACAATATGAGATAAAACTTGGATGCATTTTCTAGAAGTACCTTAAGGCACTGCGACATAAAAGAAGTCCAGGGTATTAGAGCACACCTTGTTTTAACCATCTCTGGAGCACCCTGATTGACACTTGACAATTTACAAGAAAGGTGTGGCTAATCAAGCCACTGAAGCAGATATAAGGGCAGGTCCTCCCTGATAGGCATTTATGGGCTGTCACTCACCTGCCCAGCGCTTCGCTGCACGGGCTTGCTGATAACCACCAGCACATTCTCTGGTTTGGGTGCCCAAAGGCCTTAAAAGCCGATGTGACCGTATCGGCATCTGAAATCCCACACTAATGAGTTGACGTTTTCCTTCCCAAGCCTTGCCGTTAGAAGAGGATCATTTAGAGGGAAAACACGAAGCTTTGGAAAGGGGACACACCATGCTTTGTAGGCCCTTTGGAAGGGGAAATATGTCCCCTTTGTAGAAAGAGCAGGTTTTCATCCAGCTTCTTCCTTCCCAGCTTCTTCCTTCCACTCCCTGGGAAGATATTCCTCTGCCTGGTATCCCTCAATTACAGACTGGCATGAATACCAGGGTGGTTGTGTTTTGTTTTGTTTTTTTAAAACCTCACAGAGGTAGTTTACACTACACACTGACTTCTGCAAACACTAATGCTCTCTCCCTGCCTATTTAAATAAACTCTGTAAGCAGGAGCAGTGGCTGGGAAGCTCAGAGACCCAGAGGGAGCTGTGAGCAGCTCCTGGCCTTGCTCCTGCTTCTGAAGGCAACCAGGAGGAAGGTAGATGGGAAGCAAAGCAAAGAGTCCATGCCTGGTGCTGAGAAAAAAATCACACACAAAAAAATCCCCATGGCTCCTTCAGGCTCCCCCCAGCCCTGTTTCATTCCCTTTCTTGCTCATTGAAGTGCACAACAGGAGTTTGCAGATAAGATTCTGTCTCAGACAGATGCTCACCTTTTTAGAAAAAAAAAAAAAGAAAAATTTATGAGAAGGTAATTAACCTAGACCGCATTCTCTGATATCTGTTGAAATACAGTATTGCTTGTCAGCCACTCCTTTCATCACTTAAAGTGTATTTTGTATCCATGGAAAGCAATTAAGGTTCAATAGGAAAAGTTTGCCCCTACAAAGCATCTTTCCACATTCCTGCATTACTGTAGCGATCTTCTCCTTTCCTTACATGCCACCACCAGCCCTTCTCACATAGACATGCATCACCCAGAGGTGTTTGCTATCTGCCTGGCTATGGCTGTGTCCTTGCAGTCCTTCCTTACAGCCCCATTCTGCTCTCTCTTCCTCTGCCCTGCTTTAGGGTGGAAACTCTTCCTCCCACCTGACGTTTTGTGGGACATTTTCAGACTGTTTTAGACTGCAGGCGGGAACTCAGCCCATCGCAGGGAGAAGGGATCAGTCAGAGGGAAAACACCATCGTGATCCTTTCCGATCCGCTAAGAGCGGCTTGAAGCTTTCTGAACTGCTGGCCCAGCTGACTTTTTCATCTGCTCCCTTCGTACCGCAAACAAGAAGATGAACCTGGTCTGAAACCACATGTAAAAATAAGGAGCTCTTAAATCGCTATTTCTGAACTTCAATTTGGAAATCAAAATAGATGTGTAGGACTGCAGGAACTTTCAAGCCCCCAACAGTACCAATATAAAGAAAGGTTTAATAACTGCCATTTGAGATAGTACGAAGGGAAAGAGAGAGGGTGCAAATAAGCTGGAGTATAGGAGATGGCTTTCTAGGCAAGCTGAGTAGCATAAGGAGTGGAAGAACATCATCGTGGCAACTTTTAATATGAAAATGGTCAGGGATTACTTCACAACTTTGTGTTGACAGGTGGCTGGAGCCATTATAGGCATCTTCTAATGCCTATAATTATCTACTAGAACGACAAGGTCAAATTGACATATGAGATTTTTTGCTTCCCATCCCCAACTTGAAGGGGCTCAGGGGTACAACATTGGGAAAGTCTTTGCCCTCGTGCAGGGAACTGTAGCTATGTGACTCAAAGAATTGTAACAAAGATGGTATCCCAAGGATCCTGCCTTGGCCAGGATTACGCTGCGCTGTGCAGCGGATGCTCAGCACTAACCACTCCTGTGTCATGCAGTTATTAGAAAACTGGAAGTAGCTAAAAGAAAAGCCTGCACACTCAGATGCTTATCACAGCAGCATGGTGCTGCTCCAGATTTAATCTATCAATATGAAAAAACAAACAAACAAAGTTAAGCGATGCTCACAATCTCTTCTATCTCAAAGGAGGAAAGAGCCAGGCAAAGCTGCATCCAAAGGATTTTCTTGCACAACAGATTCCCTGATCCTTGGAAGGCCAAGTTGTTTTAGCCTGACCTAAATCTGATCCAAGTCAATGGTGGAAACATTTCCAGTTCCAAAAGTTAAGGGAAAAAATGTCATCCTACAAGTACCTGAGGTATTCTCAACACTAGAGACAACTGGAGAATATTTCTGAAATTAATTTTATTCTGAAAATACTTTTTTTACTGTACTAACTTTCAAAATTCCTGTATAAGTAAAAATTGTTTGCTACCTTTGTCACCTCATTTTGGGAAAAGCTTGAAACTTGGTTTAAAAACAATTGCAAGCTCCTTAACATATATCACGTTTTTACTATTTCTTTATTAAGCATACCACAGATACACTGAAATAATGTATTATTTCATGTGCAAAAAGTTGTTTTAAAACTGTTTCTTACATTTTTATATCCTTTTCTTCTGAATGAGTAGAAATCCTAGTTATTTTTCTAATACAGTATTTTATCCAACTTGTGCAGGACCCATCTATAACCACCAACATTGGCAGGCATCAGCTTACAGGAATAATTTAAGAGCTGTGTATGGGCAAAGCTGTTTACCTCCTACAGATTGCAAATTACTAATAGTACTGACTGTTTCTTTTGCCCCAAAATAGGGTGTCAGGTCAGTGTGTGCAGAAGCTCTTCTGGTTTTGTAAATATTACACCTCTGACAACTGCAGCACTGGGAGCCTGAGACACACTGAATGAAATGCAAACAGACTTATCTTTAGTAAATAACTTTAATCAGATGATGGGAAAACCTGAAATAAAATGTTTCTGGCTTTCCTCTCCCTTCCCCTTCCTCTCAGTTGCATGTTGTATTTTCTCCGATTTTAAAAGAAGTTCAGGATAGGGTGGCATGCCTGCACCCTAGAACAGCCTTTGTGCATCATGGTTGTTGTCACACTGACACCTAATGGCAGATATGAACTAGAGTATTATGGCCGATTTCCCAGGAGTGTGTTCTACCCTCTGCTGTAAAAATTCCTTCAACTTATAGAAAATAAGCGACCTCAGAAAATGGACTTCACCTGGCTGTGCGGTTAACCTCTGGGAGGGCACTGCTGGAAACAAGACGCTGGAGGAGAAATGCCAAGGGACATGGTGCTGAATTTGCAGGACAAGAGTGAGGGGCTGTGGCGGGATGCTGCAGGAAGGATGGGGTGCACCCACGAGCACACAGCACGGAGGGCTCACGGAGTCCCCAAAGGGAAGTAAAAGCACTGAAGGTTAAAATAAGCTGGCCAAAGTCATCTAGGAAGTCGGTGATGGCAGGAAAGGACTACCTTCACCCAGTCGCTGACCTGCTGGGTTGTTTCTGATCCCAACAAGTGAGCAGCAAAGCTCTCAGACACACAAGGGAATAGGTTGAGGCAGTGTAGCTGATAACAATAAAGCTCATACTTCTTTCAGGAGCTTTGGAGGAAATCAGGAGTGTTTCAGGAATGTTTTACTATTAAAATTCTGTTTATTCCAGTGTTCACAGTGGGAGTGCTGTGGACCTCATTCTTCCCTGACATGCCTAAAAGGCAACAGCAGCGCAATTGGCAGGACCATCTGGGCTTTCACTGCAGCAGACTATGCCCACTTGGGCTCCATAACCACGGCTGTGAGCTAGATGCCTCACCATTTGGAGGCAAAAAGCAAGGGCCTGAGGTAAGCGCTTTGTGGCTGTTTTTCTTTAGCCACAATGCGTCCTATGTTGTAAAAAAAAATAATTATTTGTACCCATAATCTTCCATCTGGTTATTAAAAGTTTGTATTATTTAGGTAGAGGTGTGGTGAAATTTAGCAATGAACTTGAAGTGATGATTCAGGAGAAATTTAGACTGGATCCCAAACCCTTCCTTTCACGGGTTGCATGGCACAGTCAGAGGGTGAGCTCATGGCAGGCTCATGCATGAGCAGCAATGCTTCCAGGTGGTGTAAGGTGAAATCATGAGGTTATTCTGGGATGGCCACAAAATTTGCTCTTCACCCAATGCATTTCATGCATATACAGGTATCTTTGGGAGGAATTTTCAGCAGTAAGAACATTAGCAAAGGAAATGCCTAAATTTAGCAGAGGTATGTGAATAACTACAGTATGACATAGCAGAAGGCAGGTTACCTCAAGCAAAAAGTATAAGGTGGTTTAAAATGGACAAGAGGAGGGGGGCCGTGGTCTCCCCAAAGGGCAGGGGAGAAGCAAGGACGCGGGTTCTGGGGAGCCTGAGCGCCCGGGGGAGGCGGTTGTTGCAGTCTGGCTCTGGGTTGGGACGGCAGGAGGCAGAAATCAAGCGGCTGTTGCATCTTTGGTTAATCATAAAGATGAAAAGGTGGGACACTGGCTGTATACCTGCAGTAAATAACTAATTATAATGATCACCATACATGCTTAAGCTATTATTAACGGTATCTTTTCATCTTATTATAATATTTTGCCATTTCATAATACCAACAATGCAGAGATAACCAATGTTGGCTCATGATCTGTTTTTAAGACTAAATTTTACAGTTTGAAATCTAGCATGATTCAGGACTTTTTGGTACCGTGAATGCTGTGAAAAACGTTATTGAAGCGCAGGCAATATTCATGCATGAGTTCAGGAGTTGCAGCAGTCTCGTGGCACTGAGATTTGAGGAAGTTTCAGTGCAGACTAACCAACAGGAAGAATATTTAAGGAAAATATATTTCAAGTAGCTGAAATGAAATATTTTTGATGAGGTATGTTGAAGAAAATGTCATTTATTCTGGATATACTTACTGCCTTGTATTAAGCACGGTTCATCAGTTTTCCATCAATGTTTTTTCTCTAACAACCTATTTTGTTTCTCTTCTGGGCAAGTTTGGTGCTTTAGAAAGTCCAAGAGGGACAACAGTGATGGGTGCAAAGCTTACTCTTGGACCCAGCTGAACTTTTCCCTACAGTTTTCACCAGCAATATCCAGAGCAGAATGCCACCAGCCCCAAGACAGGCTTTTATCAGGAAACATGGTTTTGATAGGCTGAAAGTATTCAGCAAGAGCTAAGATCAGGTCATCGAACACCTTGGCTTTTGATGCGGGAGTGTTCTGGGGAGTGAACTGTCAAACAGTTTCTTGTGGAGGAGTCTTTGGAAGAAAACTGCTTCAACCTCTGATTTTGCCATTGGCAATTCCACAGTATCCCCATATAAGAGCCTGTAGTGTGGCTGGGAATATAGTGAAAGAGGATGTAATAAATAAATAGTCCTTCAGCGTTTTTGTTTGTTCATTTGATTGGAAAACAGATGTGCAAAGACTCTAATATTTACAAGAGTTGGTCTTTCCAAATACGTATCTACAGCACTCTCCTGATGTTGACTATGCTGTATCTGATCTCTACTTCTTAAACTCACCTGCATGGGGAATGTTTGGTGATAATTAGTTGGTAGACCATTATAAAAAGACATGATGTTGAGATATTACAACCTAATGTTGACACCTTGCGTCAGCCCACCATTATACCTCTTTTCCAATTCCTCTGCTGTCATGCCACCGATGTGATGAATTACAGCCTGTCACATCACGTTACGTTACGCCGAACAAACAGGACAAAACACATACCAACTGCCATGCAAATATGTGTTTGCCAACTCTTTTCGGTGCATAGAAATGCAACCGGCAAGTTCCCTATCAGAAAACTAGAGGCTTGAGGATGCCTCCAGGGTGTGTGAGACAAACATGCCTCTGACACACTGTGAACATACAGATACTCCGCTCTCAGCCAGCTATGGCAATTATGAAAGCACCTCCAGCTGTGATCATTTCTTGTTCTTTCCAAAGAAAAAAAAAAAGCAGCAGAGGATTCCGTGGCTGCTGATGTCATGTAGCAAAATATAAATACGTAATAATTAATCTAGTGCTCGTGTTCAGATTTGGAGCTATTTTTATGACTGGACACATTTTGGCTGTGTATGTGTAAATATAACACCCACTTATGTACACACACACGTGCATACTATGAGATGTGTGAATATACATTATGTGGCTTTTAACTGCAGTCTTTCAGCCTACATGTGGGCCTTTTGAAGCTAATGGGAGATTTACCAGGGGCTTTTTCACAGAGCTGTAGGCAAGACAGGAATCCAAAACATATGAATATTATACTATAATGATACAGTGTAAATCATCTAGTTTGACCTACAGTGAATTACAGGTCATTAAATTTCATCTAGGTATCCTACACTGAGCCAGAAAAACTTGTGTTTGACTAATGCATAAATTGTATTTGGTTAAAACCTATTTCCCAGAAAGGTATTAATTTAGTCTCCATGCAAAGACACTTTCCATGCATCAATTTCTTTGATAGCTTGTTTCAACAGTTACTTTAACTACCTGTGCTTTTTATTTAATTTGACTTCAGTCTATGGAGTCAGTGCTGAGAACTCAAATTCCTAATACCCATAATGTCCCTTTTCCGTTCTTAGTAGCTAGCAAGAAAAAACAAGGGCTTGATCTTGTAAAAGGCCTTCTTCAGGTATGACACAAGTTACCGACACATAGAACTGTTTGCCAGGAATCATCCGTTTTAACCATAACCTGACATAATTTCTATATGCTTTTCCAAAGCTTGAGCCTTTTCAAATATGGTTACCATAAATAAGGAGCCTAACTCTACTTTTGGTATACTACAGCTCATCTGAAAAACTCATCATACTAGCTGACGCCTAAATACTTGGCATTTAGCTAGTGCTAAGAAAGCAGTAGGAAAAGAAATAGCATTAATAAAATGATCTCCCCATACATCACATTTCACTTCAAAGTTTTCAAAATCACTTCCTAAACTGGCTGATAATCCTGGTATATTGAGGATTATATTTTCAGCAGTGGCACGTACAAATTTCTTGAACTGCTCACTCTTGTGAGGGTGATGACTAGAGCCTGCAGAACTTACAGAATAGCAAGTTCTTATTTTCATGTATATGGTCATGCACACATACAGAGCTTCATGGAGCGTGTTGTTTCTTAAGTGGAGGGCAACGCTCCATAGTGTCAGAGTTGGGAAGTAAAGAATATTGAATTCTGACTGGAATTGCAAAGAGTATATCCCTGGTAGGCAAAATGTAGTTATCCATACAGAAATTTTGGCTGGACATAAGCATTAATGCCTTGTTTTTTTTAAAAAATGTATCTTTTAATGACTTTAGACTTTTTATTTGTAATGCATCTCTCTATATACAATGTATTTCTGTGTTTATTTTGAAATAGATAACTATAGAAATATACTGTTTAAATTCCTAGCTATAGTATAAACTATGATTGAGTATTCACTTACTTCTCTTTACTGCAATGCCATGTCATGGGCATCCCTTTGAGGTCTTTTATGCTGAACCTTTCTTTGTCATGTAACATCCTCACTCAAGGAATATCTCTGTAAATTGTTTTCACTTTTGTAAGTTACTTCTTGATATGTCACCATGGAAAATATGTTGTTTACTTGGTAATTAGTGTCACCTACTCTCAGTTGTTTATGTGCACCAACTTTGTTGGAGGGATAAACTAGAAATGTACTGAAATGATCTGTGATGAGAGACATACCTTGCAATAACCTCATCGTAAGTACAACAAATATAAATCAGACACAGACAACTCCTTTCAATTTCCAGAATTTGGAAATAGTGTAATTTTTTGTTTATAAAAGAGTCATAGTATGTGGCTACAAACACAAAAAATTAACTCCCTAAAACTGTCTCTTTCAGTTACTGATTTTTCTTTTTTTCTACTCAACACATCATTTAAAATGAAGGCAAAATCTTGTTAATCTATGAGCTCTTGTTAAGATTTTTTCACTTTAAATGGGGCATAATTTTACTGCTGACAGATATTACAAAATACAAGAATCATTAAAATTAAAATATTAAGGAGAATATTGTCATGATTTCAGGCACAATAGTGGTGCGTTTTAAATCAGATTCTGTAGTGGGCAAGGATATGTCATGATAAAGAAGGAAAAAAGAGGAATGCCACAATTATTCTAAAGCTTGACACAGAACTATAAATCTCTTTCAAGTGAAGATACACAGATCTTTGTGTAGACCTCTGCAGCTAAGCAAACCAGATAGCCTTTGATGTACTTATAATTATTAGGGGCTGAGGATTATGTCTTTAGGCAAAGCTGTCTAGCAATGGGAAGGTATAGATCAAAACTGACATCATGACACAAGCAAGCAGAGGGGTGAGATGAGGTGGAGCCAAAAATAGTTTGGCATTACTATAGACCTTAAGTAAAACAAATGACTCTACTTCTTGAAAGGAACACAAGGAGGGGAACAATTAGTATCTCTCAATACATTAAAAACCTCACCAGTAGTTTGAAAATTAAAAATACAGTTAATAAAAAGCTTAAAATCAGAATAAAGAAGAAGATTCAGCAGATCCACTTAGATAAATGGGAACATATTGTCACACTGCCAGTGAGTCACACGCTGTGAATTCAGAACTGCCACAGCAACAGGCCTGTGTGCTGTGACTTCTGGGTGCCATTAGCTCCTCTTGAAATGAGGGGACACAAATGGACTCTACATCAAGTAGAGCATCCTTCCAGACCAGGCTCTTTGTCATTTTTTTGTAGAGGGCAGCAGTTCTGGTAATGACAGGCCTACACCTGAGTTTGTTACTTGCTAAAATCCCCATCCAAAGCCCACTGAAGACAGTGGAACTCTTTTCTTTGTCTTTAGGGTGTTCTGTATCAAATGTTGTGTGTGGTTTGATACATGCAGGAGAGTGTACACACAAACACAGTTTAATCATTTAAAATTACTATGGATCTTCAAAGACTCTCTTTTTGTGGGGTAGAAAAATCAAAAAGTACTTGTGGTTGAAACTCATTTCTTGCCACAGGTTTACTGCTGATTATACGTAAAAGGAACCTGTTTCATTAAAAACGTTTTTCCGGCTCTCTGGGGGAAAAAGTCATATTACTAGAAAACTAAAAGCAAAGGATTTGATTCCATAGGTTTTGACTGACTTCAACTGAAAATCTAAATAAATAAGTAGGAGATCTAATGCTTAAACTGAAGGGAGCAGAGCTCCAGAAAACTGTAGCATCAACAGGTGCCCCCCAAGTCTTCCCAGATCACATTTCATGTCTGTATTGGGTAATACCTTTTAAGCACGCCATAAACACGTTATGCAGTGAAATAAAAATCATGCCATGAAATAAAAGGCTAGGATTCTCAGTTTACTTGAAATTTGATAGCAAGAGAAAGATGCGTGTGTCAAGGAAGAGTAGAAAATGAAGAAGGTTTTGTCATCAGTGTCAGAAAGGGTACATGAGGGTAAGGAAGAACTCTAATGCTTAATAGATGAAAGGAGTCATTATGGATCAAAAGAGGAACAACTGTTATCAACTAGGCTAATGCAGGGACAGAGAAGGTTACAAAAACAGGGCGACAATTCTAAATATTGTCTTGAAATGCAAGTGGGCTCAGCTGGACTATTAGGAATAGGTGAAGATCTGAGTAAACTACAAGCAATTTGGAGGTAGCAGAACGTATGTAAAGCCAGACTGGTGTCTTGGACATACTGCACGAAGACAAAACACTGTGGCATGTGTAATTATGAACTACCAGAAAGAACATGCAAGCCACTCAATGTAAAATACTGTCAGAGAACTGAGAAGAAATGAATGTTCTCCACTTAAGGTTCAAACTGGTGACATTCCTTGCCAGTAAGGTGAAACCTTTAGGGCCCCTATATTTTGAATTTTATAAACTATGTGGGAAATCAGACCTCAGTCTCTGTGAGAACTGATAAGATATCCTATCTCACTTGCAAACATTATGGAATATTTCCAGAAATGTTTTAAAATTCTATTTTAAGTGAAAAAACTTCAAGCACTTTCACGAGATGTTACTGAACCACCAAAATGTTAGTCTCATCTAGCTTTTCAGAACAATGCTATTATCTCAACATCAGTGTTTTTATTACGATACCTCTGTTAGAAATGTTGCCTAAACATTAGTGTTACTAATATTCTTAATTTAATTCTAAGTAGAAATACAGGGCTTCCCAATTTGCTTTTGAACTATGCAGCAGTTATCTGTCTTGTCACAACATGAATCCCTTTTGGGTAAAGCTATTGATTTGAAGGTTAAAATCATCTTGCTAGGCCCTAATGTAATTTGTTGGAAGTTGGCCTTGGGAAACTTTCTGACACTGACTACATATGCTCTTCGTTGGATGTTCATTGAGCAATGATGTCTGAAAGGCTGAGTTCTTCACCTCCGTGATCATTATTAGTTATGGCATTTCTTAACAGGCTGTGCCATGTCAGTTCTTTGTAACTCAAGTTTTACATTAGCAACCTACAGTTTACAGCACTGAGAAGATGTACTCTTCCACCATGGACAATATTGTACCTAGTTACTTCTGTTCCAGGAGCAAATATGTGAGGCTACACCCATGAACAGAATTCATTAGTAAGCCTGCAAATATTGTAAATATGGAAGAAAGTCTTCTCTGTTTTAATACAGTGAAATGAGGTGCACAAGATATAGCTTAGGCAAGGCTAAATGAGAACTCCCTGACCTCATTAAGGAACTCGTAGGTTTTCTACAGAAATAATTCAATGGGAAAGCTTTGGCAGAGGTAACGACAAGTGTGGCCACTGGTCTGCTGATCAAATGGAAGCGGGGAAAGAGGAGACTGTTTTTGTATTCTCAGAGATGTACGGTACCATTACTTCAATCTTCTCATGCCTCAAGATGCATTTTCACAGGCTGTCAAATATAAAATCTTATGAGAATAATTTTCTTTAGAAGATTTTAATCAGTTGAACAAAATATCTGATTCTGCCAAAACCATAGGCAGGGAATAGCAGCAAACTCATTTGACACTTCATCTTGCTCAGCAATATTCTCACAAAACTACTATGCTCTGAAGGTCTACAGGTGTTTTTACCACATGCACCCATGTCATTCTTGGCTTTGACGGTGGCTTCTTGGAAACAGTGTATAGCAAAACCATGATCAAGTGAGGAACTAGGAAGAGCTAAAATTCAGAAAATTTTGAAATAATAAATCTATTCTAAGCTTTATCTTGACACAAATCTTGATTTAATGTATGTGAGGAATCCACCAATGATTATAAAACTCTGGATGACATCTATAAATTTAAGTTGAAATTATATTGTCGTTCTACATTATTTGTAGGAATTTGAAACTTTTCCAAAAGTCTGAGTTCAAAATATATTATGTTTGAAGTAAGCCCTGTACACAGAAATATTTTGACAAATTAAATATATCTGAGGCAAGATGGAGCACTCTCAAGAGCTTGGGAATTGGCCAGGAGCACTGACTCATGTTATTTTCAAGTAGTGGTGAGCTGAGTTTTGAGGATGGGCTAGCTCAGGAAATGTCACCTGATGTGGATGTAGGTTCACATTTGTACTATTTAGGATAGAATATTGTACTGTAATATAAATATGAAATATGTTGTATAGAGGCCAGGTATTCCCTAAGGCAGTGTTCAACATAACTTGGGCCCAACAGCACTGATTGTACCTTGTCTCATTTGCTTAGGTTGCTGCCTTCTTGTAGGAGCCTGAAGTGGGCATTCAAGGAGTTTGGGGTTTGTTCTAGGAAGTGTGACCACTGGTGAATTGAGTGGCAGAAAACCCTGCAGACCAGGGGCTTGATGACGAGGACTTGGCTTAGGAGATGGTTAGGGGACAAAGACTTGTTCGAAACTGCATTTTAAAGCTTCTGGCACTGGCATGATTTTTGTTCTTCTTCTCAAAAATGTTAGACAAATGCAATAATTTACATATAAAGCACTTGTTAGTTTTCTTTTGTTTTCATTGGGTCCACAAAATTCATGCTTCATGACACCTTTTTTGCTAACAACAGTTTCTGGAATAAAAACATCAAAAAGAAAGGATCTTGGAATAAAGTATAATAAAAAAAAAACTGCGGCTGAGATTTCAAGTATTTAAGGTGAGATCCAATCTACAGTGAAACAAACTCATGGGAGACTCCTGTTTATTTTCATATAAAATGAATTGGATGCAAATTCAATACTGTTAATAGACTGAATCTCACTGACAGTTTGTCCCAGGGGCATTGAATTTACTAAGTGTTTTAAATCATTCTGATAGTTAATTATTCAGCAAATGAGTACACTTTAAAGACTTTATCATATTAAATGACTTTAATAATTTATGCTTATGGTGCATTCCAAAGGTAACTGTAGGACTGCTCTGAAGGAGGGGAAGACTGTGCCTGCACATTTGTAACTGAACTGTAGTAACACATGTATTACCTCTTCTATGCTAGTAAGACACTTGTAAGAAACTCAGGTTTCTTCCCTATCCCTCTCTTTGTGTCTGTGTCTGTAAGACTGTACAAGGCTCTCAGTAAACCTGAAAATAACCTAGCTTTGGATATCTAGTAATAGTGTTAGTTTGCAAGGAATTAAATGAAGGCACAGTTTATGGCTTAAATTTTCTAGATTAAGACAATTTTTCATGATTAATACTAAGAGAATAGATAATGATCAGCGACAACTTTTCAGTATCTTAGTTATATTAGGTGCAGAGGACACCTATCTACAACTAAGAGAAGAGAAAGCAAGGGAGATGTAACTACACTTTAAAGAGCGCCTGGTAACAGATGACCTAAACAAATGCCATTTTTGACAATTCTAGTGGTCAAAGGGCTTGCTTAAAGGCACAGCTGCGGTGCAAAAAAAAAATGCTAAAAGAGACAGGCTTGAAAATGAAAGATCTGAAGAAAAGTGTTCAGGACAGGCACTGCTTGATTTCTGTTCTGCTGGAGAGGGAAGGAGGTGATACTGTATTGCATAACCTTGAAAGTCAGGGATTTGTATCTACAAATACAGAAACAGCCACATAAACTCACATACCACCTCTCTGCATTTCCATATATTTGAATGGCATTTGCTTATACACTCTGGGTAAACTCTTGGATGTACAGTTCTAATTTTTTGGTCCTAAAAGAATCCTATGTTATTCAAAATCTCAAAGGTTTTCTGAATCCTTCTTCTGAGTTCCAATCACATTCTGCTTTCTTGGCATGGGGCAACGACAGAAGCTCAGTGATTTTCTCTAATATTCAAAGATGCACTAGGATAAGCAAAACAGCACTGTGCATATTTTACACAAACATTTTGTGTTCTTTTTTTTTTTCCCCTCTGTCTACTTTCTCTCTGTTGGAGGTCAGCTATCTAGACCCTTGTAGATACTTTCTGCTTGGTTAGTGTTATAGGCCTGAAGAATCAGAATGATCTACATATTTGTACACATCTCTTCATGATAATTCAAAGGAAACACAAGGAGAAAATGAATGAGTTAGAAGTTCCCCTGTCTGAAAAGTTGTTTGTGTTTGAGCTGTTAGTCTAATCCTGCAATTTTTGCATCAATACTCCTTATGGAACTGCAAGAATCCCATTGAGTGCGAAGCAGTTACTTTAAAGCAAGGATCTGAGCTTAAGTTCACATCAGTAAATATTTCCTCCAAATACTTCCAGTGTAGTCATGATGTGACTCCAGTTATTGGGACTGTATGTACGAGTAAATGAGTGAATGAGATTGCCATACCTGGCCTTTAAAATTAGCATGAACAAAGATTTTCCAATCCAGTTCCTTACTTGAGTGGAATTTGAGTTCAGTTTGCACAGCCTGAACTTTTCTATATAGCCATAGTATGCTAATCTTTTTTTGTTCTGTAGCTATTGCATTGACACAATCCTCATGTGGGTACTGAAAGGCAAAGCTATGTCATTTTTATAAACTTCCCTCTTCAGTTACGAATAAAAATACTGTCTCGTTTTCAAAGAAAACAATACAATTGAACCAATAACCCCCCACAAATATAACGCAGTGTTGTACAGGACAAGTATTGATTGAAACAAAAAAGGCTTTTTAAACAACATTAATTCTTACCAATTCCACTAGTTATTGATTCTGCATCAATGTCATTAGCCTTTTTCTTTGCCACTTCAGCTAGTGCCAATTCACCCTTATCTACTGCAAGGTAATGGATGTCCTTTGGAAATAAAAGAAAAATAAAAGATTAATCTAAAACGAATCTCATAGGTGTAACAAAAGAGAATTTGAAAGAAAGAGGTTCTTTTATTATTTAGATCACAAACACAGATGGAACTGATGAACCTAGCATTACATTTTAATTCTCTCCCAATGCACATTTATTATCTCACTTGTGCTGTTAAAACAGCATTTCTTGTTAACAGTGAATAAAACTCTGACCAATCATGCACTGATAAAAGTGAAGTTGTTGACTCAAGTGTATGAATGAAACCAATCTGTCTGCTTTTAAGGAAATTTTGGTTGGCGCAACAAGAGTTAAAAAAGGGTTGCTAGAAGGAGGCTCTCAGTAACCAGAACTGAAGTACTGGACCTCTTCTGGCTCACAGCCCCCATGCGAACTTTTAATGCTTCCACCTAGTACATGAGTTTTGTGGTAAAGCTATTTGAGGACTAATTTTTGTTTGGAGGTTGTCATGATACACTTACTGTTCTTTGAGTAAGATATGGTTGTCCTTGTGCTGATATTGAACGTAATATGAACAACAATGCTTGGTCAAAGGTTTTAACCTCTACACAGGTGACATGATTCCTGAGTCACTCTTGGATCTCCTGACCACAAATACTCAAGGGGCTTTCCAAAAATGTTGTTGTCTAGCATGAATAGTTGCCAATACTCTGGATCTAATCCTTAATCTAGGGATATAAATCAGAGGGCTTCAGCATTACATGCTGAACTGCAAGTCTTTTAATTGTGTGTTAACCTTTGAGGTGAAAATCACCTGTATTACACGCAGCACAATTTGCGGGAGAATATATTCCCGCTGACAAATTACAATCTCACTGCCCTTGGTCTTTAGTCCTCTGAAACTTGAAGTAAAATTTCATCCGTTCATCCCATTAATGAAGACACAATTAACCCCCTTCTCCTTTGGCATCACAGCCAAAGACTGCTTTGTGCATGAATTGAGATAGATGAAGTAAGAAGGACAACCAAGAACATCTGGCAAACTTTTTTTTTCCCCACTTCTTTGCTGACGATGGCAATTGGTATCCAAAGATTTAAATTATTCCTGGCCATTGTTCTGCAGTCTATCTGCATGCAGGAATTTAAAGGGAAAAGAAGTATTTGCTGGAAATATTGACCCCTACATACCATAAAAGCAACTATATTCTCACTAATGCAGAAGATTTTGGGTGAAACTGTCTTTCTCAATGTGAATTTACAGACACTGTTATCAACATGAGGAAAACTCCTGGAGAAAAAAGCAACCTTACTCTAGAAGGAGAAGACAGACAAAAAAATGAGAGTAATAGTGTCAGACAGCAGAAAAAGACGCCGTCTGTATTCTCCCCTCATTTAATTTAAAAAAAAAAAAAAAAAAAAAAGAAGCAAACAGAATGCCAGGGAAACTGAGACTGATCACGCAGGAAAATGTGGTACTGACTTGCAGGATCCCAGCAGTCCAGAGGAGACAGCAACATTTTCTAATTACAAACACAGGTGTGACTTAAAAAATGTGCAAGTGTCTTGGGGCAAAGTAATGACTTACGAACTTGTTGCGAACTCTGTACTTCCTCTCTTTGTAGGTCTAACATGGTTGTCAGAGAAAAGGACCTGAGTAACAAGGTATGATTTCTATGAAGATTAAACAGTAGATATTGTCAGCTTATTTAGATAACAATAGAAAACCTAAGGGCTCTCGAACAAGTCTGAGCTTACACAGATTTGAATGTATGCGCAGATTATGTTCACCTATTTAAAACGTATTCTGACTATGATTAATGACTCTCTTTTTGTAGTTTAAACTAAGACAGGTATTGTATATTTCAATGCAATTTTAAATAATAAACTTGGGGAGGCAATGGAAACAACTGCAGAAAATGATAAAGTTCTTTCAGTTAAGACGATGTGCACGCTGTGTGTTTCAAAACATCTGATACTTTCATATCTTGTTTTTGGCTATGTTCTCTGCTTTGAGTAAAGAAGGGTAAAGATGTTACATATCCATTGCTAACTAATGGAGGCTTTGCAAGAAACAGAGATGTAGCAGTAGGGCTGTAAGTGGCTTTCTGTGTGGTTCCTCAAGTTGCTGCCATAAAGAGTTTAAAAAGAAAAAGAAAAAAATGACTTTTCTCTATCTCTAAATGAGCTATAGAAAATTTTTTTTTCTTTAATACAAACTGCTAGTTAGACAATGTTGGATCACATTTAGGTGGTCCTCATTCAAATTAGCCAGCAAAATGGGATTTTCTAAGAATGTATAAATCTCTGAGTAGGATAAAAACAGAAAATAAATAAAAGACAAAGGAAAACACTCCATTACAGGCTGCCTTAACGAATGACAGGAAAATTTAAAGAATTAAATTAGCTGAATATTTGCTACAGATTTTTTCACACGTTTATCTAAGAATTTATCAGGTCAAATATCACATCCCTCTCAAAAACAATGGTGACAATAAACACAATTTTCAGCTGCTTATCATAGGAGTTTGCTGAAAGGCTGTATTTTATCAGTTAACAGTTTGATTACTTTTTGGACTACTTCCTTTTTGCCCTCATCTTTGTGACTCACAGAGCTGGCCCTCGGTGAACAGAAGTCATTTGAAACATTGACGCGCATTTGTCTATAGGATATTTCTGGGCAAAATTCCAACATTTCTTCGAAACATGCACTTTCCTCATCAGTGTATCACCCAAGATCTGACACTTTTATTAAAGTGTCTTTTCCTTGCATTTTTGCTACCTTTGGTACGTGGGATGGCCTTTTGAATTTTCAGCAGCTGAGAGCTGGAGCATACTACAAAAGGATTTAAAGCTAACAACCCTTCTACTGCTTGATCTTTTCTGTCACAGATTGGATCAGTCACTGTCCAATAAATGTAGCTGTTGTTCATGATATTATGTCCTTTTCAGTTTTATTTTTTTATTGAACTTTGTAGGAGATGATAATAATTGATGGACTTAGATGTGACGTGAGGGTAAAGCTTATGGGGAGACACAGCAGTATCTGTGTCTTGTTATGGCATCATACTAGTGACGCTATAGCTATAGGAGTAACTTTTAAGCCTTTTTGTTTCTTTTTCATTTTTATGGAAGAAATTAGGCCTGAGATAGCACTCCCTCAAACTTCTTTGCAATCTCAAAACAAGTATCAGGAAGGCTGCAGAGCTCTGTTTTGTGAAAACAACTTTGGATCAGGATAAATTCTCCAAGACATAGGACATTTCCTTAGAATTCACAGAAGACTGGTATTCAAAATGTGGATCCTCCCCAGTCTCTGTTATATCTGCTCCTCTCTATTCTTTCTTTCTTTTTGATCCTTCTCTGTTTCCCTTTAATAACTAACTTTTTTTTTTCTCATTTTGCTTATGTCATTAGCTATCTTCCTTAGTCTACTATTTCTTCTTGAAATTCCATTAAATTAACTAGGAATAAGGTGGTGTCACTCCTAGAGCCAGCTGAGGTTTTATAAACAGACTTGGTTGGTCTGTAAAATGACAGTACAAATAATTGACCTATATATTAGTTATTCGTACTCCACATAATTATAAATACTTTAAATATAGGTAAAGTCAAGTTGTATGTCATTAATTGCATTTTGACCTACATAAACAATGTATACAAATTATTCAGTGTTAAGCAGAAGTTAAGGATGCACAAGTCTTGCTTAGCAATAGTATCATTATACAAGTACCTAGAAGGACCGTAAGTTTTTAGGGATCAGGTTACTTAATTTTTACACAGTATTTAGTGCAATAAAGGCCAATTCCCTGGAAATTACTGTGGCACAAATAAATACTTTTTATGAGCTATGCACCTTTAAACTTCTTGAGTCCTGTACTTAGTCCTGCAGCAGTGCCTTTGTTAGCTAATTGTAAAGTTTGTTCATTAGCACCTCACTTAGGTGATGAATTAGCAAAAGGACATTTCCCCAGAGAAGGGAGAGAGTTGACAGAGGATTTGAAGAGGCAGGCATATGTGCTGCTTATTGCATAAATTGCAGGAAAGTATGAGGAATCTCAAAGGTAATGCAAGCAGAACAAGGATAATGTAGAACTGGTTTTCATCTCACAATAATGTAAGTCAGGAAGAACTACATGGGCATCTATATTTATGTTTGTTTAAGAGCATTGGTGAGGTGGGATGGGGAGAGAAGGTGCTGAGAAAAGAAAGGGAAAATGAAGAAGAGTGGGAAAGGATGGAGCCAATTTCTCTGTTAACCTTGAACCCCCTCTAGAAGAAAGCTGGAGAAACTTTTTGTTCAGAGGAGGACATGTTACCACTTTGGAGCCATGCACTGGCAGTCCCTCTCCCATGTTAGCAGCTTTGCACCCACCTCCTGACCCAACACTGGTATTCCCCACCTTGGGACAGAGGTGTTCCCTCAGTGCTGTCATCAGCAGAGGAAAGGAAAGAGAAAAAGATCATGCAGAAAATGCTCTCAGCCCATACGAGAGAGGGCCCTTGAGATGACAGGCCAAATGCGGGGTCATTTGTTCTGCCAGAATGGCTGTCATTACTCAGGAAGGATTTATCATCTGTATGGTGGGAGATCCCCCTGACAGTAAGATGTATCCTGCTGCAGACAGCTTACAGTCTGAAATTTATAAATGGCTGCAGTGCTCATCTTGGTTGGCTATAAAATTTGCATTGAAAAAGTTACATTTAATAAAAACGAAATAAAAAGAGAAAAGGAAAAGGCTGAACTAAAAAGATGAAAAATCAAGGAAAGTAAATATAAAACATGTAATGAATTTCCTAAAAGTCTGACATTTCCATCACATTCTTTTGATGCATACTTAGAAAAGTTTATCGCAATATTCACATCTTTCTAATTAGATGGAACAAGCCAGATGATTAGAGCCGTGAAAAAACATCAAAAGGTTCACACAACTTTTTATATAATTAGAAGGGAATTTTCATAACCCATAAAAGCAGGATTTAATTGTGTAATTTAACATACAATTTAAATATCAAGATCAAACTAGCAGGGCAAGTGACTTAATGGGATAAATGATATTAACATCTAGTGTCAAAGCTTAATTTAAACAACAGAATGTCTTCATTATGCAAAAGAGTCAAGCAAACGAATCGTTCAAAGGGCCTTTTTTTAAACAAGCCCCTTTTCTATTGTTTCTTTGAAAACAATGAAATCAGCTGTGGAGCAGCAACATGCTGAGAGACTAGGAAAGCATGATTGGCTTTGTCCATCTGACCTCACTGTGACATTGTGGTGCAAGATCTTATAAAACAAGAGCCTCCTGCAGAGCTCACACAGAGGACCTTTTAAAAGCTGGTTAATTTTACTTTTGTAGCTAATTAAATGGGAGGGGGCAGAGAGTGCATGAAATGTAAAAACCCTTGGGTTGATGCTGCTGAGCTTTGTTGTTTTAAAAGTACCTGTAGAAGCGTTCATAATTTGTCACTTTTCACAAAACCCTAAGAGACAAACTAAGAGCATTCAGGATCCACAGGATATGGCCAGCTCTTGTGTCCTGGACTCAGCAGTTGTACTTCTTAAAGGAACGGATTAGAAACATATAAGCTTATTAGAGTGAAAGATGACATTCACCCACATCAGGACAGATGAAGAAGGTGAAAGTTCAAAAACATATACATTAATTCCCCGAAAATAAAGAGTAGCCTTTAGGCCATGCTAGGGAAAATGTCAATGACTCTAAAGATACTCAATTCCCATTGACAAGATTCACGATGGCAAGGGACAAAACAGGTAGAGTAATTCTGTCTTCAGTATATGTCTAAGACTGCAAATGACACAGATCCTTTTTAATGTGCACAAAAGCTGACAACTAACAGCTGACAAGAACCTCCGTCTCCAGAAAGGACTCACCATAAACAGGTCCCGAGCACCTATGTCAACAGCTAGCAGAAAGGCTTTTTCAAATCTCTGATATCTGCAAGAAAAATAAATATGTCACTTGCTGAGGGCAATGTAAGAGCTGCATCAAATTTTGTTAATGGGCAGAGGAAGTTCTTCAATTCTCATAAAAAGTGATGCCAAAGCTCTACTGGGGAAAATCATTATGCTCGTACTGGAATTGCGGAACGATAAGGTACAACAGTGACTGCCCTTAACTCTCGTCATCTTTTAAAACCTCGAGTAAGTGTTATGGTCAGTTTTGAGTCCCATCAGAACTAGCTGAATCTGAAGGGATCTGAAGGCACTGTAGATCATAAATTAATTCTTTGAAACATTCCAGCATTTGCATAGATAAATGTTAGCCCTCATAACATTGGTAGGAAACTCAAAATCCCCTATAGAAAAGATTAATCCCAAATCTGACAGGTCTTCAGAGGTCCTTGTAGAAGTTTGTGTGGGTTTTGTCATTACAGACTCCTTCAGTGCAGCTTTTTGAAGATGATAATCCACTCGAGTCACGCTAAACAGTTATGGATCCCCGGGGACTGGAAAAGGTAGGGGGTGATAAAAATTTGCCCCCTAACTCCCTCAGCCCAGCACTGGCACCATCTACCAGAAGTCCTGAGAATTTTCTGAAGATCCCATGGTGAAGAAGGCTGTGCCAATATGGAGCGGAAGAGGAGAGATCCACAAGCTAAAACTACCTGTAGACATGCTCTAGAAGGCACCACCTCAGTATCTCCTAGAGATGCAGTAGAGTAGGAAGGGAGAACTTCCCCTTTACCATTAACCCAGGAGCGTTTTATCACATTATACCGAAACCACCATTTTGGTAGGTTGAAGGCTTGCTGAACAACAGCTCCTTCCATTTGTCATGACACAGACTGCCACCTTCTTCCTACCCAGAGACCACACACCATCTCCTGGCAATTACAGTAAATACCTATATGGGATGGATACAGTAAATACCTATATATCCTATGTATGGTATGGATACAGTAAATACCTATATATCCTTTGGAATATCTACTGAAGCAGGATAAAAAACACCACCAATCAGGAGCTTTCTGAGAATATATACAACGTTGCACTGGGCTAATGCCTCTCTTATACTAGATGTAGATAACCACTCTGTGACAACCACTCAGTACTGGGAGAAAGTGATTCTATTTGTTCACATTTTCTTCTATTATGAGTTTTAAGCTGTTTAAAAATCCCTACAGAGATGGATTTGGTGAGATTAATTTTGGATTTGGGAAACAACACCCCCGTCTTATTTCAGTTGTGAAGTAAATGATTGATTCGATGTAGAATGATTTCTATATTTTCCTATTACTGATAAAGTTTTCCCTTTTCTCCTGTTCGCAGTTTCATAAATAAATCAGTTGTAGATGCTTGAAGTCTGGGAAGGAGATGGATTCTTTACCCCAGTGGGGAAAAAGCAGCATTGTAATTTCTCAGCGTTAGAAAGGTGCAGTTTGTGCTTGCCCAATGAATACTGTCAGACAACATCACATGGACGCCAGTACTTATACAGTTCTGCACCTTGAGGGTATCTTAGGAAATGCTGTAGTTCTTCCCAAGGCCAGTGTGAATGCAGAAGAGACATGGGAATCCTCCTTCCCCTTGGTAAGTGAAGGAGTTTCATGGGATGTACCACACCGCAATTCCTGTTTCTGCCCAAAGCTTAAACGGATTTCTGCCTCCCTCTTGCTACAGCCTTATTGCTCTCTTCTCTTCCACCGCACGCTTGGAATGATTCAGCAGATTGTCAGATAGAGCTGTTGAGGACTTTTCCTCAAGGAATAATATTTGTGACAAGAAGGCATAATACGTTAGCTTAAGTAGAAAAGGAAATGCACTCTCCAGGTGAGGTTCCTAAGACCTGGAGTGGGGAGTCCTTTCCTCCCTAAAGCTAATCTCCCTGCTGTGTTTTCCAAGCACTAATTTGCAGCCCTCCTCACAGAACCTGTTTAAGGGAAGGGAAGAGATGAAGTAAGGTTAACCTCTTGATTGCTGGGGAATGAGCAGTGCCCCGTTGTTTTATCATGCACATCTACGTATCTGAAGCTTTTCAACGTGCTTTCTATGAAGGATTTTCCACTAAAATGCGTTGTGTTGTAATGCTGTTTCTGAAGCTTTGCTTTAATTAAGACAAATAAGTACATGTTAAAATATGTGTATCTTGAATAGCTATCGTGTTCATCTTCTTCTGGCACATTTTTCTTTTCAATTATGGATTAAATATACATTCTTAGTACTTACAGGTGAAATTGGAAACCAAACAGAGACAGGCTTTACGACTAGCTAAAAAAAGTCTGCATCATGATTTGGTTTTTCCAAAGTTAGAACCATACAGACTATGTGAATGACATTTGCTTTTACAAAGCAAAAATGCTTGCAACCAAAAAATGTGAAGTAACTTTTTCTTTTAATTGTCCTGCAGAATGGAATCATGGACTGAAAGCTATCAGTTCTTTGCTATTTCACAAAGATTTCATTTTTTTTTTCCTTTAATCAACATATACACTTCAGTCTTATTATGGCCCCTATTCATAAAACTGTGAAGTTAGCTTGTTATTTTCAGAGCTGTACTGAGGGGGAAAAAGAAGAAAAGACTACCCAAGAAATGCTCTTCACTAACCAAGACAGCTGGAAATAACAATCACAGATACTTCATAAATTATATATAATCCATATTATACATGGAATTGCTTTAAAATAAGGGGAGGGGGGTGTTTCAAACAAGGGTGACAAGTTTGCATTACTTAGGCAAACAGTACTAAATAAGTCAAGAATGTTCAGTTTTCTTAAAAACTAGCTTCACTAGAAAACGCTTGTTATTTTGAGTCTTTCTGGCATGGAAGTTGTGTTGTTTTTGTTCTACAGGAACAATTAGTCCTGTACAGCAGAAGAGAGACCTCAAACTAATAACGCCTGTTTTATAAGCACATTTTGTTGTGGGAAGACTTATTGCTATTGCTAGCACACTTCACTTACAGTTTATCAGCTCCTCAAACCAAAAAATCCCCACATCAAAATACCATCCCTTCTGTTCTTGTGCTACAAATAGAAGGTAAAATATTTGGTTTCTAAAATGGCATCTACAGGGTATTGGTCTTGAAGTGAATGTCCTCCCCCCCCTCTCCTCCACCTTGTTACTTATTGCTTGCTTCACAATAACTCCAGCAATCAAGACTTATACGTCTCTCGAAAAAGAGAGATAAGGAAATCTGTCTGTAAACCATGAAGTTCAACCACTTGTTTGGTCAAAGTGATAGCCAACAGAAATATGACCTTCAAGATTAAAACTCTCGAAGTGCGATTAACTATACAGGTCAGATAGGAAAACATTTCTCTGTGAGCTGTTTAGCACATACAATATTAAGTTTAAATTCCCACATAATAAAATAATACCATTATTATACACTCTTATGTGATCTTTCTATCTTTCCTACAAAACTCTAAAAAGATGGCTATTAGTGCTTCTATTTTATGGACAAGGAAACGAAGGGGAAACGTGAGTGATATGACAAGCATAATGCAGGTCAAAAATGGTCACGACAGGGAAGAACCCAGACCTGCCTTCTGTGGTGGTGTGGTAGACCTGCTGCCTACGTGCATTTTGAGAATGTGACTTAACTGAAAAGATGTCAGGAAAGCCACACACACACACACACACACACATATATATATATATATATAATAGCCACAAAATAAAGACATTATTTTATCATTAACATCAGAGAGACTATTCTTGATTTTCAGCAGCACAAATAAAAAGAAAATGTCTAGGGTTTCCACTGATCTTATAGATCTACAGTTGGATATTCAGAAGTAGGGTGATTTTAAACACTGTAGATCAAAATTGTGTGCACAGATTGGGACCTGCAGTGACAGGAAAAGATGTCTATTAAGTTTTTATGAGAAATTCCGCACATGTATCAAAAGCAGAATTTTGTTGTCTGTATTCCACAGCACTGAAATTGAATGTGATCACTTAAAGATAGAGATACATTTTTCAGGCTGAAAAGGGTCAACTTAAAAATATTTATCTATAATATTAAAATACCTAATAAGAAGTCCAGGAACAAGAAAAAAATCATGTAAGGGAGGAGGAAGGGCAGAGAGAGAGAGCTTAGGCAAGCAAGAGAGAAATACAGTGCAGGAAAGATGGAAACATTTCTTTAGGGACTAGTTACAACCAACAAGCCTTCTTAGACATGCCCATCGACCATGTAAGCATATTCCATGTGCTGGGCTGATAAAGGAGGGTTGCAGCAGTTTTTTTCCTTGTTTTCAATAAGGGTACACAACATTTAGAAAATAATCTGCAGGGGAAGAGCTGTGGCACAAATAACATTTATAAGGCAATCCTTTTTAATGGAAGAAATTTCAGAGTCCTCCTCATCTCACAGTCCAATCAAGGGTGATATGCATTCAAAAAGTGAATATTAAATATGCACAGAGCAAACAGAACAGGAAAAAAAATGAATATTGAAATAATTTACATGCAATCAAACTACACTGAAATTAAGTTTTAATTGTTCAGTATTCTGTGATGCATATGCAGATTTTAAAGTATTCAGAATATCAATCAAGTGTTTACTTACATCAAGTAATTGTATTTAAGCATACAAAACAGATGATGAAAATATGTTCAATCAGCTACAGCTCCCAACATTTACCACAGGGTTTACATGATCACTTTTAATTCAGTTATTTCATTTAATATTTCAATTTAATAGCTCATTCTTTCATTCAATTTCTAGGCATCCTGCCCATTTCTTAAACACAATAATAATAATTATTCATAAAAGGAGCTGTTTCCCATAAGTTTTCATATCAGCAATTTTTGGAACAGAAACGGTTTTCATGCTTTTTTTTTCCCCTCAAAAAACATTATTATTATCTGAAAATTTTTTCCTTTTAAATTAGACAATATTAAAATAAAGAATGATGCCTGTAAAATTACTCTGGACCCCATTTCAATGGAATTCTGAGCCAGAATAATTAAAGACTATCAAGTTAAAGAACAGAAAAAGTGTGTGGCTAGGTTGCTAAGTGGTTGATTTCAAATAGGGACGGCTTGGTTTTCAACCAACTGTTGAATGTAAGGCCACTGATTTAGACTTCTATCTGTATTTCAGAATACAGTTTAAAACCCCTTTTTTTAAAAAAACAGGTATAGATGGTGTAACATCTGCTGAGGAGCTGATATCTGCTGAACTTTGCTTAGCCTTTTGGGATGCAGATAATTAGCTGGATCTTATTTAACGCTAACTGGTTGCTGATATTCTCAAAACTGGTAGGCATTTGGTTATTGCTGAGACTTCTAACCTCTGTAAGGTTTGGTTGAGATTCATCAACGATTCTTAAAATTAGTAGGGAACTGATGGAAGAATCAATGGAGGCATTGGTTATTTATGACCTCTGAAATGCTAGTGGTACTATTTTGCCAACCTCATGCTATTATGCTTCTAGTTTTTTAGATGAACTTTTTTGAACAGGATACATAAGCCTCTGAGGGGGGGCCACAACCTTGTTGCCTTCTAAGATACTCTAGTACTGATGAAGAGAAAGTGCTGCAGAGCACACCAAAAGGGCAGTGGAGAAACAGCCACCAGGTCTGTATGTATATGAGTCAAGGGCATAATCTTATAAATTGTATTCTGGATGTTGAAGCTTTAAAGGTTGTCCAGGTATAATCTATACTTCCCTTTAGGCCCAAATTTACCAAAGCATTAATGTATGGGTTTCTGACCTATAATTTTCTATGGGTCCTAAATATAGGCATGTTAAGTGAAGTACTGGATTCGGGGCCTGAGTGACTTGTTTTAAAAAAATCCCTTATAGAACCCTTTAAAGGTTATACATAAACATGTCTCAAGTGAAAGTTCATGAATAACTCTGAGAAAATTTCAAATGGACATAGATATCTCAAGCCTCCCAAAAGTCTCTGTTACTTGAGCTATACTGTCAAATTAGGTATCGCTGAACTTAAGGAAGTACACTTATAACTTTATAGATTATTGGGCGTAGAACTGAATGCCCTTCACATCAAAGGGTATTCTCTGGTACGAGGCAAGGAAACAAACAAACCAAATTAAAAGAACAGGAGGAAAGAGAAAGCTAATAAGGGGAGCTAGACAGTATGACTCCCTGGCCAGAGAAAGCCCTGGAGGGCTGTAACAGGCTGTGAATCTTGAAGACATTCCCAACCTGAAAAGAAGAAAAAATCTTACCATGTGATTCCTATCTTGTAGGATTCAGCTTTAGGAAACCTAAATGTGTCCTTGCGTGAAATAGTTCAGATGACTCTGTTAAGCATACATGCTTCTTCTCAGAACAGACTTCAATGTTCAAAGAAAAATTGTTCAGGCATTTTTGAATCAGATTTTCAGGCGAACCAAGGTAATTTTTGAATGAAGTAGTTCAGTAAGAAGGCAGCATTTAAACATTTGAAATACATATTCAGTAAGAAATAGTCTAGGTGTATGAAATATTCTAGAAAAAGTAGTAGTTTTAGCTACAGAAAGAAAAGCTACATCATTTATTTCTTGCCCCTTGCTCAATTAACTGTAAAGAGCACTAGTTTAAAACTGTAGAACTGTCCTATGTCTAAACCAAAGAAATATTAGTTAACAGATTCTGATTCTATGAACTTTTATGTCATATACTTCCCATTCGATGTTGGTCAGTCATGTTAGCCTGGGTTTTTGCAGAATGGGGTTAACCACTCAAGAGGATGACTGTTGGGAGAAACACCGATGTTTTACTACATGTAGGATAATTCCTTCATGTCTGTCAAGTGCTTTGAGATTTTCAATACTAGTTGCTATAAAAGTCTGGAGAACAGTAATTTATTACTATTATAAATTATTATTATATAAATTGAAACTATGATGGTTTCTTTCTTTTTAAACTACCTTCAGTTTATTCTCTTCTTGCAATGTGTACTTCCTTTGAATTTCCCACACTCTGTATTTCCTTTTTCATACTCATTTTCCTTCAAGAGAAAATATTTTGTTGCCATAGCAATATTTCCCTATGTTGCAATTTTATCATAGAGACTTTCCTTCAGGTTTCTCTAAGCTGCAACTAACACCCACCCAGCAGCCACCGCCTCCCCCCTACCCCCAAACCTCTCTGCTCCCCCTACCTCTTACTACTCACTAACTTCTCAACAGCCTATCTTTATCTTTAAATACAGACACAGTCCAATATACTCTTCCAAAGTACTCTGGGCTAAAAACAGATGTTAATTAAAAATGCTGATAAGAGTCAATGACACCTGTTGTTTCACATTTATTTTACTCAACCCTGTCTGTTAAATCCTAGCGCTTATTGCATTAATTCTCTTCTTGGTTTTCTTCTGTTCCAGCTTTATCCCTCTCACGCTGGTGATCATGTAAACTTAACCATATGTCTTGAAAGCTGTATTTTATTGAGCAAACATATCAGCATGTCTACACACTAAAGACAGCTCTATAACAGAGGCCCAGTATCATCACTATGGTTAAGGATGAGTTGCTGCCTCTGTTATAAATCCCTATTGTATACATGTGATATCTTTGCAGTTTCAAACTGCAGCAGATGGAAATTTGGTATTAAAGTTAAGATGAACCTCCTTGACTTTCCATGAGGTGTAGGGCCAATTCTCCCTCATGCCTGACATTGGACAAGATGCAGTTTTTTAGTGCTAAGACTTCTCAGAGAAAATATGTTAGCTTAATATTTTCTAAAAACCGGCTGCCTGAAGATAAATATCTGATCACAAAATCATGGTGCAGGGCCAAATTTTGAATCACTTGTTGAGTTATAGTTACATTACAGTATACTTACTTTTCCTGTTTAGGTTTGTCAATAGCCAAGCTTCTTTCTTCATATTAAAATAATGCAGTGGTAATGCTTATATAATCTCCACACATAAGAACAACATTACAGCAAGTACAGTCACAGGACAGCCTGATAAGAAGTTCCCTAGAAGTTTTGTCATATGAATTTTGGCACATTTTTGGGGGAGCAAATATAAAACTTATGAGCGCTTTATGCTTTTTCTGCAGGGTATCACATATAAGAACATAAAATGTAAGAATGATCACTTGCTCAGACCAAAGGTACATCTAACCCAGTATCTTACCAATAGCTAAGCACCTACGAAAGAATATAACAACGAGGCAAACATACGGTGATGCTTCCCTAAGTAGTCTCCTAGTCTCTAACAATTTGTGGTTCATGGATTTGCTGAGCCAGAGGTGGTTTCTATGCTGGTATTCCTCAGTGAATTTCTCTTCCCTGAATCTTCCCTTTGAACTCATATACAATTCTATCATCCACAACATCCTGTGGTAAGGAGTTTCATATTTTAATTATATGCTACGTGAAGAATCACTTTATTTTGAACCTGCCACGTGCTAGCTTTGCTTAATGACCCCTAGCTTTTGTATTAGAAGAAGCAGCGAACAGTAATTTACTGTCCTCTTTCTCCCTAACACACATGATTTAATAGATCTTTATCTCAGTTGCCTCTTCTATAGGTTGAGGAGTTCTACTCTACTTAGTCATTCCTTTCACTAAAGCTGTTTCATGCCTTTAATCATCCCAGCTGTCCTTCCTAAAGCTTTTTGAGTACTACTATATTCTTTTACAGATCACGGGACTCCAAAACTACACACAATATTCGCAACTCAGGTAAACTGAAGTTCATTGTTTTGTTTTCTGTTCCTTTTCTAACAATTCCTGGCATTCGATGTGTTTTTTTTGTATTTGTGCTGAGCACTGAACTGACTATCAGTTATACAACCAAATTCTTCTCCCTGAATAACTGTGAGCTCAGACTCCACCATTTTATACATGAAGTTAGGAGTCACACCCTGCCATGTGCTTCACTTTGAGTTTATTTACATTGAACTTTATTATCAATTTGACGTTATGTCACTGAGTCCTGTGAAGTCCTTTTGCTGTTCTTCACATAAGGACTTTATCTTTACTAATCTGAATAATTTAGTGTCACTAGAAAATGCTGGCACCTCACTATTTGCTCCTTTTCCACATTACTTATGAGTACAGATCTGCTATAGTTATAATTTGGTGACCTCCACTCAGTGAGACAACTGATCTTTTACTCTGTTTCTTACCTTCTAATGAATTACCTGCAAAAGGGGAGCTTCCCTTTTATCCTACGGCAGCTTAGTTTCTTTAAGACTTTACTGACAACGACTGCTGATATCAAAGAATCTAGAGTTTTATGAGATATGATTTGCCTTTACAGTCCTGCTGACTCTCCCCCAGTACGTATGTTCATCATTTTTTTAAAATATAGTTTCTACTAATTTGACTGGTACAGAGGTTGGACTTACAGGACTATAGTTCTTTAGGTCTCTCCAGAATGTATTTTAAAAACTGAGATAATATTTTCCATGTTCTTGTCTTCAGGTGCTAAGTTCATTTTAAATAAGAGGTTACACACCACAGTATGTTGTTAAGCTATTTTATGCTTGACATCCTTTAGAAATTCTCAATGAATTTTATTTAGTGCTGGTCATATATTATTGCTTATCTACCTACGCTGTAACCTGTTTTACTGATATTTAAACACTTAACAGCGTAAACTAAGAAGCACCCCCATCCTCTCCTTTCCAGGTCAACTAGACAAAAGGGGATTTCTAAAGAGGTCTGCATACCTACCCAATTTTTGTGTCTTTCTGTAAACGTTTCTTCAAATATTTTTGCTAGTCTTTGTGCCCCTCTCCTTGTATTACAGAAACTATATCAGAGCAGCTAAGATCTTTCTGTCAACTGGCCAGTAATAATGTGATACGGGAGCTAGACATTTACAGTGCAAATCATTCAATTTATCTTCAAACAGCTCATTTTTACATGGCTAATTTAAGCTAATCAGGTAGGCTCCCTTTATAGTTAATTGATAGGGATAGGCACTGACATTTGATTCTTCATGCTTATCATAGACATCTCCCTTCGATGGGATTACTCATCCTTCAGGTGCCACATCCTTCTCCTAACTACATAGGCAGCCCAAATGAGTGTGTAGGACATCTAAATTCCATATTATTAAGTCAGGAGAGGTGAGGTGCACCCCCAAGACACTACATCCAGTTATTGGACAATTGACTATTGCTGACTTGTTCTAAATTTTACTTATTGTATACTTTCCTTAACAGGCTCTTCAGTTCTGAAGAACCATAAAAGGGAGCTCTGCATTTGAAGATAGGAAGCCTAGGACTGTTCAGTTAGCTCTTCCTGGAGGACACTGGATGGAAGAGGGAGAAATGTCAGAAAAGCTTAAACTCTTTTAGGGAAGAAAACAGACAATTTTTTGCACACAACAAACAGAGTACAGATTGCCAAGCCATTGTCTGTTCTGATCTGATGAGCAGAGCTCAAGACAGAATTTAGACAGGACTGTCAGATGGTCCACATGTAGGAAAGTGAAGTGTGATGGTGGAGCTCAGGAAGACTCTGAAAATGAATGGAGAAAAAGTGTCTTGGTAAAGAGATGTATTGGGTTTACATGGCAAGGTTTTGGTAGCAGGGGGCTGCAGAGGTGGCATCTGTGAGGGGAGTCCAGCAGCTGCCCCATGTCAGAGAAGAGCCAGTTCCAGCTGGCTCCAAAAGGGATCTGCTGCTGGCCAGAGCTAAGCCAATGAGCGATGCTGGTTGTGCCTCTGGGGGAGCAGATTTAAGAAAGGGAAAAAACACCACACAACAGCAGCTGGGAGAGAGGAGTGAGCAAATGTGAGAAAAAGAATCCTGCGGACACCAAGGTCAGTGAAAAAGGAAAGGAGGAGGTGCTCCAGGTGCTGGAGCAGAAGTTCCCCTGCAGCTCATGGAGAGGACCATGGTGGAGCAGGCTGTCCCCCTGCAGCCCACAGAGGAGCCCATGGTGGAACAAGTGGATGTGGCCTGAAGGAGGCTGCAGCCCTTGGAGAGCTCTCAAAGGAGCAGACTCTGGGCCAGAGCTGCAGCCCGTGGACAGGAGCCCACACAGGAGCAGGTGATCTGGTGGGAGCTGCCACCCATGGGGTGCTCTCATTATGAAAGCATCTGTCCTCCTGAGCAACCGCTATGCATATTGAGGCCCTGCTTCCCAAAATGTGGCCACTCCAGAAGGAGACACCATTACTGACTAGGTAAAGTTGATGAGGAGGGAGTAACTGATGATGTGCAAAGGAAAGCTGACGCTGACTTACTACAGCAGCTGAAATGTGAAGATATCTTAAGAACTTTTTCCCCAGGTTTCGTCCACAAATATGGTGTATTTTTGTATTCTTTCTGCACTTGATGGATGCCCAAAGCCACTCTGATTTCAGGGGAATTGCACAGCTGGTACAGAAGGAAACGACTTTCTGAGGGCAGATTATCAGTTACATAACAAAACACAACAAAACAATGGTCTCTATTTGGGCTCAGCTTCTAAAAGTAGTAATATCAAAGTCAGATTAACCAGCATGTGGGAATAGCCTTGGCACAAAGAATATTAGTCTGGCATGGTTATTCTGTTTTCCTTTTTTTTCTAGTGTAGTACCATGGGTGGGGATGTAGCAGAGAACTGGAGGAGTTATGGCACTCTGGGCCACCAAACAGCCAGCCATTGGTGGCTGTGGGAAATTGCTCCGTAGTAGAGTATCTCTGGGACTGCTCTAAGTGTGTGGGAGGGGCCATTTTTCCCGTGCTTCAAGCAATGACTCCCATTAGGTTCAGCAGAAAATCTTGCCCAAATCTCTGACAGAGACTTCTTGTGGTTTATCTTCACATGATTTTATTCTCAAGCAATTATGTCATGTTACTTGCTTTTTTTGTTTTTCCTAATATTTTGCTCAGTATTTCGTACATTGTGATCATCACTAGAGAATTAAATCCTGGAGCTATTCCAGGCATCAAAGCATCTGCCTGAAATTGAAACCTGTTGTGGAGCTGGTTTAAGAAAAAACTCATTAGCAATATAGGACTGAAGCAAAGACATTCTAAACTTTTCCTGAGATTTAAATATCTCTTTAACTGAAAAAATAATCTAGTTCCATTGAATAGGTGCCTTTATTTCTTGTTTCTAAAACAGGTCAAGAAGCATGACCAGGGGATCTTTTCATGTGCAGTTCCATCACAGCAATTGAAATTCTCATTTACCAGTGCCATGGCAATATGAAAACCTTTGGTTTTGATCGTTCTTACAAGATGACAAAAAATGACTCTTCAAAGTCCTCTCCAGAAGGTGCTACTTTAGTCAGAACGCTGCCACTGAACTTATTCCCGTAGAGATGAATTCTGTTCATGTGGCCACCATAGAGAACCTGACTGACATCAGTGGTCATTTTATCTGAAGGCATAATTTAATGCCTAATAGGTTACCTTATGAATATAAAAGACATTCTCCATCCTGAACCATGTCATCATTAATGTTTATACGTATTTTGTGACACACTATGTACCAATATAATTATAGATTCTACTTTTAGGGTGCTCTTTAAAAGGATCATAAAAGCTCTTTGCTCACTTTGTCCCTTAGTTCCATACAATTGGGAGCAAATGGGATTGGGAACTATTATGGAGTTGAGGCATTTTCTCACTTTTTGATTTAGGGTCCTGTTTAGGATGGAATACTCACAGTGCATGTCTACTTTGCAGATTGCACTGCAGCGATACAAAAATGTGCTTACTGAGAGTTAGTTAGTACTGGATAAGTGATGTTGCTGCAGGGTGAAAGAGCTCTATTTTAGCTTTTCAAAGGTTGTTTTGGAGGTAAGCGATAACTATGTCAAGGAATCATGTCAGGTGGTATAGCAGTACAGTTCACGACTCTTGAATAGTGAAGTGATTCATAAAGAACAGTACTGGCTGGAAACAGATCTCCCCCGATGCTAAGGATCACCTGCTTTCTCATCTTCTTTATCAGTTTTTATTTACGAAGGAGCTCTGTCAAGCTCTGCGTGTAAATTCATAACACTTCATGAATGTTCTGTCCACCATGTATCTAAATTCTTCTTTGCATTTAACTTACACTGAACACTAGGAAGAGTACACAACACTTCTGAGAAGATTTACAAAGGAATAAAAATGTTAACAGCAAAAATATGTAGTTTTCATTTTTGGACTCGGACAAAGCAGAATGCTTCTGTGAATCCATTCAAAATTCTCCAAGTGGATGTGATCAGAGCTGCACTTTGCTCTTGGAAGAGGCAAATGCACCGTTCTGGTATTTACAACAGACCTTTGCTTCATAGGGAAATATATTTGTACTTGGGGCTGGTGGAAGGGTGCTGGATAATGGAATTATCAGATGTTAATGTCTAAATGATTTTGAATCTTAGTGTTTTTCCACAGAAAAACAAAACAAAACAAAAAAGATCCTTAAACTGTGTATTCAGAAACCCAAGAACAGAACTATAAAGGAGGAAAGGGCACAGCAGAAACACGGAGCTGTGCCTGTATTCTAATTCTACAACTCATCAGATGCATTTCAGACTTTACTTTCCAACCCGGCCTTTGCTTCCAGCTCACGCTATGTTACTTTCTCACTGTCTGTCTGAGGAGAGAAAAGTTTCAGTAAGATAATTTTTTTATTTTCAATAAAAGCTGGCATGTGTTTGTGCCTGTGTGTTTGTGTCAAACAACCAAGATAATTTCATGCATTAGAAAATATGACAAGTACAATTTACGAATGCTTGATCAAAGTGAAGCAAAGCCATGAGTCAGCGATGCCATAGTTAACGAGTGAAAAACTATTCCATCCCATTCCATGTTCTGTACACGGCTAGATGAGGCTGTTATACAGAGGCAGGAGGTTGTGCGGCCACTCCCCCATTACACAAATACACTTAGCAGGCAGCGCTCAACAAAAGGGTGGGGGCAAGAAGGTTACAGCTCCCCAAGGCTTCCTAGTAAATCCGCCTCTGCTCAACATTTTACATAATGATATAATGCATTATATTATTATAAGTAGTGACATCATAATAAAATACAGGAATGCTGCTCAAGTGGCAAGGAACACCTAAGATATATTTTTATACTTGTAATTCAGTTCCTGTATTTTTTAATTATAGATAAGAATTTAAAGTGAAAATAATTATTTATTCCATAAATACTGTTGTAATGGATCCCTGGCATATAATTAAGAGGCCTTTAATTTTAATTTTGTATACTGAACGCCTGTTTTTGGAGGTATTCCATATTCTTTATTCAGGGCCTATACCTGCAGAGCTCTATGCCTCTATTTTAGTGGAAGCTGAAGATGCTGCATGGTTTACAAATTGAACAACTTAGCTTTTGCAACAATAGATACAAATAATGTGGCTCCGTTAAATATGTTGCAAGTCATTTTCCTTCCTTCTAGTCGTGATACATTTCAGTCATGATTTCCATGTCTCTTGGCCCATCCCAGGTTGCTGCACCATTTTCTAACCCATACTTGCGATACAGCTCTGTAGTTACAGAACACCTTCTTTCTAAAGTGCCCAATACCTAAATGAAGGAACCTACCACCACAACGTTCTTTTTTTTTTTTTTTTCTGGNTTTTTTTTCTGGAAACTGATCTCTTTGATGGTAGAAAAATACTTAGCCTATATAATCTCACTGATAATGTGAAAATAGATGTCTCCAGTTATGTGCAACTGGATATAAAACCTTTCCGCCTGCAGTAAAGATTAAAATCATTGGCACATGATTATTACAAGGTGAGGATAGCCTTTCTGAAAAGGTGACTGCATTTCTCAATTCTAGTAAACACAGACACTCACATCTTAAAAAGTACAACAATAACTGGCACCTTTTTGGCAGACTCAGCAGGCAGGTCAAAGATTGTCTCAGCATGTAGAATGAATTAATATTTCTCTCCCAAGAGCGGGTCCTTCTAGAAAAGGCTTAAGGCAGATTGGTGGGGCATTCAAAGGAAAGCTGGGGGGGAGGGGATGACTTTTGTTTATATGAACATTTTTCAGATTTAGATCTAGAAACATTTAAGCATTTTAATGTTTTAATCTTGCATGAAAGACTCCGCCTTTTTCTGTCCATCCCTTATGCTTCTGGTCTCCTGTGTAGCTCACCACACACATCTTATGTTGTCTTCTGTTTCCACTCTGTGCTCCCATTCTACTCCTTGGTGTTACTCTGCAAGACCCCATCCCTGTCTTTAGTTCTCTGCCCTCATTTCCTTGTCTTTTGCTTATGCTCCTAACTCCACTTTCCTTACTCTTCCTACCCTGCGTCTGAGTTTCTGGCTCCCAGTGTCTTTCAGCTCCTTATCATCTACATTTGCCTTCTGTGCATATGCTGCTTGCTTTCTCTGAAGCCCAAAGGAAGTGTAGAAGTCCCTCCTGTATTCCAGGGAATATTTTTTGAATATCAGCCACACTTGCAGTGCATGCAATTTAGGAAGCACTATGTTTCCTCTACTTCTTGTTGCAATAGGGAACAAAGCGATTATTTTGCTTTTGTCTCCTCATGCTCACAAGCGAGTAACAAATGTAACCTAGTGCTGTGTCAAGTTGGCATTGACAGTTTACAGCGCATCTGCATTTAAGTCTTCTTGCTATTATTTTGTTTGGTCCTCTATACACATCTATGGTAGCACAAATTCACTGTGAAGAGATTCATTAAGTGTTTGTAACTAGCCTGGAAGTATTTAGTGATAAATAAAAAAGGGTAAAAAAAAAGGGGGGGAATGAATAAAATAACAAGGGTTGAGACAGAGAGCATGTAACTGACTTTAACTTCCTGACATACAGATACAGTTGTCATCTCTGACCAACAGGTAGTGGGAGGACTACTCCATTTCCAGTGTCCTAATGGGCATATATGGTGATCTGAAAAGGCAAAAGCAGAATTCTCTCCACACTTTTCTTCCTGTTTCGAACCCACATTCATAAATGCAGGCTGGCAGAAGTGGCTGGCCTTGCTGGCTCCTCACAGAGGGACGTAACAGCAGAGGCTGTAACTTTTGTGTGCCTGGACAAATTAGTGAGCTTTGTGCCTCGCTACAGTTTTCCCAGACATTGCAGCATGCCTAGATGGCCTTCTCTCACCCAGAACCATCCAGCTGGTTTACCATTCCTCCAGCAAATCTGTAGCACTTTCTGTTTAGCCTACATTCAAATCATTCTAGTCACTTAAGAAAACATCTAAACGGAAATAAACACCAATTAAGGCACAGCCACTTTAATACAATAAAGATCAGCTCTGGACATCATTTCCTTGCTTTCTATCAGATAAATCTCCCATTTTTGAACATTTCATTTTGTACTTAGATTATGTCTTCTCAGATAAGCTTTAAGCATTACCATCTGTTCTGCAGCAATCACATGATGCTATCACTTTGATTCAGTTGAATACAAATCCCTTTGACAATAGGGAAACAGCAGAATAACAGTCATTTGTTCCAATAAACTGTCACAACAGTAGGTTGTTCAAGGGCTGCTTTACAGTGGAGGTAAAAGACATGGGGAGACTCTCCCACACACCTCCTGTCTGTGTCCTGTACTGTCCAGGCAGCATCCTGACACTGAAGCTTCATGTTTGCTAGGGGGACTGAGTCAGTGTTTCAGCTGTGTTCAGCAGCCCCAAGGGCTGAAAGCTCAGCCAGGGCCCCATGCCCCTGCATGCCTGCTAGCATCTGGAAGCAAATCCTGAGTCAGAGGGAATACACCTTTCTCTAGCAGATGTAAGAGCGCTGTAGCTATTACACCTCTCAGCAATCTCTGAGGCATTCTTTCCGCATCTGTCCTCTGCAGGCAACTGGCCCACAGCCACTACAGTTGGCCACTGCAGCAACAGAGCTTCCCTGCTGGTTTCTAGGAGAAAGGCAAAAGCCGAGTTTGTACCCTGTATTGTGGCCAAATCTATCAAGAAAGCTCCAGTAAAAACTGGTACGTATTATGCAGATATTTGGAGCATTCTTCTACTTAGAATAATTACCCCATTGGTATGGATCTGTTTAGCAGAAAGATGATCCTGTTCAGATGCAAAATTTAGAAGACAGTATAAATTATTTCTCTTTAAGACTTGTAAGAAGCACACGCTATACCATCAAAGAAGATTGTAGTTCCAAACTTTGCATATGCAGACAATATATATAATCTGGACAGAACACCGAAAAAGGGTGCGTTACAAGTATTCTCACCATGTCCATCTAGACTCCTCCTCAACAAGTCGTTACAAACATTTGGGTTATCATTCAGAAGAAAATTTCTCTTTATTTTCACTCACTGGATAATTCTCAGAGGGAATGCTTCAGTTGTATTTGTGGTTGAACACATGAACAGGTTGAACTGCTTATACTGATATTTACAATGGACTGAAATTTCAGCTATTAATGTGTTACAAAAATATAGCCATATATCAATGTAAACTCTAGTTGAATTCGGTATTATGATTTTTCTAATGTCATATAATTTACAGATGAAAGCAACATTTCATTTTCTAGTATTTAGCAGTGCAGACTTCTTGATCTTAAACTGTATTGAACTTAAACTGAAAGTAACTGTAATAGGAATTTATATTTGAGAACTCTGAGGGTGACAACAACAAAATGCTCAGATTTCAAGGGTGCAAAGACAAAAACATCTTGGATCATACACATTTTAGTATCTATTAAAACTCAACATTTTCTCCAAGTTTGTAAGCTGTTTCAATAGTTAAGTTGCAAGCAGTTGGTGAATATAAATCTCTCAGAAGCACGCTATCTTTTTTCTATCAAGCTAAAAGGGAAAGGGTGATTCATTTTAAGTGTATTGATGATAGAAGAGCTCTGAATAGAATTTTATCTGCAATACGGTACTTGAAAGGAATGAAGTGCAAGTTAAACAAACAGTAACAATGAATGCATTTTTTTCAGGGGTGGTCCTCTTGGAAAATGTTAACCACATTAAAGTAGGTAGTTATTGAAATATGCAATTAATTTTGAGTTGATAGAAGTTGAAACTGTCATTCACCTGAGCAGGTGGTGGAAGAACCTTCTTGCATATCTGCTGATGGGGTCCCTGTACTCCAGCACGGTTGCATCCAAGAGGGGTCTTGTTGGAGCATAAAAGGTTCCAAGGCTTGCCTCAAGCTGTGCTGTGGAGTTCAAACACAGCAGCAATGGAACAAGTGAAACTGTTTCAATTACAACTGGTTGCTCATGTTTGCAGTCAGTCAAATTCCTCAAACACTGATGCAATGTGATGTTGTTGTAGGACAGATGAAATTAAAATACGACAGCTTGTACAAACACAAATGTGCATATAAACTTTCACTTTGAGGCAGAGCTGACAATGACTTTGAGTAACAAAAGCTGTCAAAAAGATGAAAAAGTTTATAACACATTTAGCTCTTACCAGAAGCGTACAATTAAAAGTGACTCATAAGAAAAATACAGTTTGAACAAGTTTGTCCAGTAGTGATCAACTCTCAATTAGCTCAAATTTTCTTAGTCCTCTTAGGCAGACAACAATGAAGTTCAGTTTTTCAAGGATTATTGTTATGTGTTAGGTCAGCAGGTGACAGAACCTTTCTTGTGAAGGCCTTGAGGTCTAAGGAACCTCCTTCAGCCAATAGTTCTCTAAAAACTTTAAATAAAAGGGTCTAGAAACCCTAAGGGTTTGACTCTCCTATGGCATGTAGTGGTGGGAAACAGGATAACCTCCCTTGTAATCAATAAAATAAAGCCCTTTTGTTACAGAAGTTGTCTCTGCTTTAAATACTTTCTGACTGGTATACTCCAACAGCTGTAGCTCTGAGCCATTCTACTACACATTTGTAACACAAAATTATAAATAATACAGGAAAATACACAGTATACATTCGCGTCCCACATGCTTAGCTGGGAAGAAATTTAATGATCAATAATATTTATGCTATATGACTTCTGCTTGAGAATCAACACATAGTAGGAGTCCTTATACACAAAATAAAATGGCTGACAGAGGTCTTGCTCACTCTTAAGTCACAGGGAGAATTCGCTATACCAGCACAGGTTCTCCTTTCAAGGTGGATGTGCAAATCGCTACCACTAATCAGAATTTTGTGGGGGCTTTAAAAGCAAAATACAACCAACCTATTGTCTCATTAGACAAAATCTCATTGATTTTCTGTTATTAACATTTGTTTGAACTAGCCATTTCTGTATTTAGTGATAAAGGTTCTTTATTTCCAAGCATAGTTGCATTTTATTTTATTAGGCTTGATTGCACTAAATGTGCTAATAGTACTGTGTTAGGAACACAGGCAAACTGTTAGTAAATCAGGTTTTGTGTTATCTTAAATCTAGTCAGTAAGATAAGCTGAACTTTAAAGGTATTTTCTTTCAAAGCAGCAGTCAATTTAGATTAAAATTGAATACAGCAGTACCTTGCAAAAACAAGCCATACTCTCTTCCCATTGCTGTTTTCTTGACAGCATGTTTTGTACTTCAGAAATATTCCAACCTACATGGAATACGAGTAACTACTAGCACAGTTACAGATTCATTAGATAGCCCAGCTTGATGTTGAAGGCAGAATAAAAATCTCAAAGATAACTGCCACATCACTATAAATAAAAGGCCTCACTGGGTTTTTGCTAATAAAAAAGAAAACAAATTACTCTGCCAAATTTGTTAGATTCATATAGAATAACTCCTGGACAGAATAAAATTCCATCTGCTGTAAACAGTGTTAGGAAGCTGCATGGGGGGAAACACACAGACATCTATTTATAATGTGCATATTTTTACAAGAGTTTCAAAATCAGCTTTTTTCATAGGTCCTTTAAAAGCATGTTTTATTTAGAATTGATATGTTATATTTGCAATACAGAGATTTTTTAATCAGATCCCCCAAAATGTGATAGCTGATGGTTTGGCAGCAATGTAGGACACCTTGGAGTTTTTCTATCATCAAACACACCAGAACCCTAAGTATTCTTTCTTGCCACAAAAGATGCCTGGTCCCCAGCTGTCTGCCTGCTAGACTGGAGGATAACACCTTCACTAAATCAAGGCACTTCAAATCTTGAAGTCTATTGAGTTTCAAGATATACAGCAAATCAAGAGGAAGGCATGACATCAGGCTTCAGCAGAGACGAGGCTGAGCCTAAAATTCATCATTTCTTGTGAGGGACCCCAGCTACTACTGCAGGGGGCCAGAAGATTATAGTGAGGACAAAAGCTATAATCCTAAAGGAGGCAGCAGAGGATAGTGTATTCAAAGCCTTTGGATCTTGTAGTGAAAGAATGACCCTTCACAAGCACCTTAAAAACCATACTAAAATCTCTTGTCCCTGTTACAGGAAAATGTTCCCTCCTTAAGTCAGCACTGTCTCAGTATGAATATATAATAAACATTTGAAGCCTGTATTAACTATCAGTGGTCTGTGAAGTAAGCTAAATTTATGTAATGTAATGTAATAAAGTTATAACACATATAAGATAGTGCTATACACATTAAGTCATGTCTATACTGTATATATGTTAAAATATGCATTATTTTACTATCACTATTGATAGAAACATGAACTAAAATGCAATTGACACATCGATCCAGACTTTATTGAAATTATTTGTCTACATATGACATCTGATTATGGAGTACCATAATCAAATGGTTGTCTGGATTGTCTCTATTGTCTTCTTTATAAAGTCAATAAATATATCATCATAATCCACATAAGAATTACAAAGACTCCACGAAAATACATTAAAAATATAATCAGTCCCCTACCTTCTCTGTCTGGTGTAAGCTTTTGTTTAAGAAGGTGATTGACAATGGCGCTCAAGCATATGTAACACTGACGACCCATCGTGTTCCAGTTCATAGTGTTCAGGACGTTAATTGCCTCATGTATCTCATCATAGCGAATGTACTGGTGGATGATTTCCACAAGGCCCAGCTGTCCTCTTGTGATCACACCTTTTATAGGAAATATTAAAACCAAAGATTGTGTTATGAGTAATGTAAAACAATAGCTGACTATGTTTCAGCACAGTTTAAAATAATTGTTGTTGGTTAAAATCAGAAGGTTTAAGTTAATGGTTTTCACTATTAAATTTTTATGTGATATAGCTCCTTATTATCTTGGTATATTTAGATTTAGGGTGCTTTGCACAGTGGAGAAAAACTATCAGTGAACTTCACACTGGGGGTGGAGTGAATGTGGCCGATACCCACTAGAGAAAACATCATGTCATGAAGTTTGTTTTAAACATGGTAGAAAAAGCTTATTCTCTGTTTGTCATTATTGTGTGGGAGGTAATAAATTCCCATTCCTAGCATCTCTTTCTTGTAAAGAAACACTGCTGGACAATGCTCAAAAAAAAATAGCACTAGTCTCACACAAACTTACCGATGTATACAAGTTTGCAGCAGTTCAGACATCAAAGAAGCAGTTACTCTTCTACTCACCATATTGCAATAGCTCTAGAACTTACTTCTAACTTGGCAAAGTTACCTCTCTAAGTGAGGTATTTCTTCTGCAAGGGGATATCATGAAAGATACCAACACCAAGGAACCTTTGAACTTGTTACATGAAATCATGGACTTGCTTACCATAAGGGAGAAAAATGAGTAACACAGTGCCCAATACACGAAAGCATGATTTATCCACAGCATTCAGTCTCTGACAAGTACTAATTAAAACAGATTCTCAGATTTTTTGACTTGTAGATCTCAGCTTCTCAACAGAAAAGGTGACTGAAAAGTTGCAGAAAGTAATGTTCTTTATTGTCTCTGAACAGTTAGATGATCAGGTGCCGTAGACCTTGCATGGCATTTCTGTAATTCTTGCTTGTTTTGTATCACTATCGCTCCAGATACCAGAAAGAGAACAGAACAAACATACTGTTTCCCTCTCACTAAATAAAAACATATATTTTTTAAAATTTTTCTCAGTCTACATTCTGATGGTGTTTGTCAAAAATAATTTCAAGGAAAAAATTATGATGAGAAGGGGAACAAGCTGAATTTCAATATGGATTTTAGAGCCATAGGATGGCTGAGGAAAAACGTCTGGTAACAGAGAAAAGCAGACACGATATATAGAAAACAGATCCCACAAAATTTTCGTAAATGTAGTTGTGAATATCGTTTGTGACAGAAAATAAGAATAGAGGGAAAAAAAATGCAAGAAAAACATCTGACTATAGCTCAAGGTGAGGTAACCTGATGAGAACTTCCAAATATACACCTGATGCTTTGGGGAAAAAAAAACTTGTATACATACACACACACACATATATATACACACACACACACACATATTTGTAATAGGGAAATATTTAATTTTGTAGCATTATTAAAAATATGTTTGTCTTGTATTTCACTTAATATTTGCATATATTAAAGCCTATGGACTTTATACTGTGTAATAGCTATGTTTAATGTGTGCACATCTGTGATAACACCTAATTGTTATAGTAGAATTTATTTGTCTTAAATGTTTAATGTTTTTAAAGCATTATGTAAGTTGGGAAATCTTCACCTTAATATCTAAGTGAAGATGAAAATACTTATTTGCATGCTAATTAAATATAGCATTATATTTAAAATATCTTTCTAGGCCAGCAGCACTGAACCTCTGGCACTAGTACCAACTTTGGCATTATCCAAGGCTGGGTTGACATCAACGACAAGAAGCCGCAATGCTTTTAACAATGAATTTGGCATTAGACACCAAAAATATTTGCCATTAATGTTTGAGGGTAAATTTAACATGAATCTTTTCCTGAAATAAATCTGGCTAGACAGCACAACATAGGATTCACAGATCTTGTCCAAGATCATAATATGGCAGCTGGAAGTTAAAAATGTATTTGCCTGTTCTCACTGACATAGTTAACAGACTTTAATGGGAAACAATTCAAATAATGTTGATGTAATTTATAACTGATAAAAACAAAGGACTGTAGAACTCCATGTATCCAAGAGAACAGACATTACCTAAATTGCTATACATACATAGTGATTTAGTAAAAATATGCAGTACAGAATCAATTACATGGCTCATTTTCAACTGTATTTTCTGGGAGATCTTTCTTTGCTTGAAGAAATTAAAGAAAATGCTATGCATGATGCAATAGCTGTAGGATCCAAAAATCCTTTATTTATTTATTTATTTATTTATTTTATTTATTTATTTTGGAACGTCAAAAACAGAGGTGTCTTAGGTGCCAGTAAGAAGAGTTTATTCTAAAAAGTAGCAGATTACTACATAGAAAGAATCAAACATGCACAAACTCTACAGTATTGCCTTGAAAATTTTCTGTGTATTAGTATATAAATCTATTAACAGTAATATATGTTTAAAAAAAACCACGGCAGCAAATCCACCCTATCCACAAAATTAGAGGCCAAATGTAAGACATACGTGCTGATTCAGCAGTGTCCCTTAACGGCAGCCAAATTTTAAGCACATTCACAGTCCTCAAATCCACTTTTGACCTGTTCTGTTGACCGAAGTTACTTTGCTGGGCTGGCTTAGGGATTGAAAGCTCTCCTGCAGCACAAGAGCTACACTGCGTGTATCCAAGCCATGAGTTAATTACAGATATGATTTCAGTCCTGAATGCCTGCATTTTGCTGTCATGGACCCCTAAATTTTCAGTATAATTTATATTTGAATTATTTCTTAAATAGCAGAGACCTAAAAACTGCTGAGGTTGGGAATAGGGGCCGACTATTTAACATAGCATTACCTTGGTAGTGTGGAAAACTGAGTAATAAAGCTGAAAATCAGGATGCAATAGAGAACAACACGTTTTTGCACAGTGGACCACAGAGGAGGAAGGAGGGAGGGAGGGAGGGGTAGGGAGGGCTTTGCCTTCTTCCTAGGAGAGATTTTACAGTAATTATACAGAATGAATTTTTAAAACGTGATAACTTTCAGCTGTAGAGGTCAACATCTTCCCATTTGGATGCTTGACTTCTCTTGGGCAGTGCGCTTCCGGGCAACCTACTTGGGAAAAGGAGGTGACAGCCAACTCACTGCCTAATTGATTTAGGAACGGTGCCCAGGGAGACAGTCCAATTAAGTTTACAAGCTGGCAATTAGCAGGAAAGGCCTCTAAATCCCTGCACTGAGAGCCTGCTTGCCTCCGTAAGAACATAAATGTGCTAAAGATAGCAAGGGGAAAGCTGTGCTTTCTGGAAAGCTGTTGTGAGTAAACCCCACAAGGGAGAAGAGAAGAAAAGCAAGGTGGATGTGGGTAGAGTGCCTTCTGCTTGACAGGTAAGAGGTAATTTAGAGGTTTTTTTTTTAATGGCCAACATGCACAAAAACATCAAATAGCTGTTTTAATTAGTGTTCTGGGGTGCTCTGCAACTATTAAACCTGTCATTGAACACAATGTAGCTGAATTATCTCAAAATAAATGGTAATTTGTAAACAGTTGTTTTAATAGTCATTTTTGGATAACAGCAATAATCTGGATCAGCTCTTTTTAAAACTATATAACTGTAAATCAGTCCAATGTTTTTGCTGGTGACATTCTATTATATTAATTTATCTTTTTGCAGCGGCATATGTAGTTAAGGTTTTGTAAAATCAGACTTTCATATGTTTAGGTCTGCATTACTTTTAGGCAGCATTTTCCCCACACAAAAGCACATTCATGTCTCAAACAGTAAAAAAA